>CM077159.1:141950116-142355116 GCA_039583875.1 Platanthera guangdongensis
TTTTCTCTGTGTGGCAATGGCCTCCACCCACTTTGACACATAATCTACTGCCAACAAAATTAAAAATTTCCTCCCGAGTTCACAAACGGTCCCATGAAGTCAATGCCCCAAACATCAAATATTTCTACCTCCAGAATATTGGTCATAGGCATACTTGCCCCCCCCCCCGATGAATATTGCCCGTCTTTTGCATCTATCACACTTCTTAACAAACAAGTGTTGTGTCCGAAACAGTGCTGGCCAATAGAAACCAGCCTCTAGTACCTTCATAGCAGTTCGTTCTCCCATGAAGTGCCCTCCGTAAGGAGATGCATGACACTTTTCTAGGATATCATGAACTTCTATTTCTGGTACACACCGACGAATAACTTGGTCAGCACATATCTTAAATACATATGGGGCATCCCATAGATAAAACTTAATCTGATGAAGAAATCTTTTCTTCTGTTGATAACCTATATATGGGGGTAAAATGTTTCTCATAATGAAATTGACGAAATCAGCATACTATGGAATACTCGCCTCAGATATTGCCAGCAACCTCTCATCAGGAAAATTCTCTCTAATCTCTATGTCTCCAACCTTCTCAAGCTCATACTCTATACGTGATAGGTGGTCTGCTACAGGATTCTCTGCCCCCTTTTGATCTTTAATCTCCAAGTCGAACTCTTGTAAGAGGAGAACCCACCTAATCAGTCTAGGTTTAGCATCTTTTTTCTCTACTAAAAATCGGATAGCCGCATGGTCCGTATAAACAATCACCTTAGAGGTTACCAAGTAGGAGCAAAATTGTCAAAAGCGAAAACGACTGCTAATAACTCCTTCTCGGTAGTTGTGTAGTTTACTTGTGCATCAATTAGCGTCTTGCTAGCATAGTAGATTGTGTGAAAGACCTTGTCGCGCACTTGTCCTAAAACCGCGCCCACAGCAAAGTTGCTAGCATCACACATAATGGTGAATGGTAAAGACCAATCGGGTGAGATAATAATGGGTGAAGAAATCAGACTTTGCTTTAAAGAACGAAAGGCGGCTAGGCATTCCTCATCAAAGTTAAAGTGTGAATTTTTTTTCTAATAAATGGCTTAGCGGCTTAGAAATTTTAGAAAAATCTTTAATGAAACGACGGTAGAAGCCCGCATGTCCTAAAAAACTACGCACACTCCCTTAACATTAGTTGGTGGGGACAATTTCTCTATAACCTCTGTCTTTGACCGATCTACTTCCAATCCTTTCTTCGACACCTTGTGTCCTAAAACAATTCCTTCTTTGACCATAAAGTGATATTTTTCCCAATTTAGGATCAAATTAGTTTGAATGCCCCTATCCAAAGTCTTCTTCAACACTTTCAAACATTCATCGAACGATCTCCCTCCCAAATACTGAAAAATCGTCCATAAAGATCTCGATTCCCTCATCAATCAGATCAGTAAAAATAGTGATCATGCAGCGCTGGAATGTAGCAGGGGCGTTACACAAGCCAAATGGCATTTTCCTAAATGCAAATGTCCCAAAAGGACAGGTGAAGGTAGTCTTCTCCTGATCCTCGGGAGCTACCATGATCTGATTATACCCCGAATAACCATCTAAGAAACAGAAATACTCATTCCCCGCTAACCTATCAAGAACTTGATCGAGGAATGGAAGTGGAAAATGATCTTTCCTAGTTGCTTTATTCAACTTTCGGTAATCCATACAAATCCGCCATCCAGTTATCGTTCTAGTGGGAATCAACTCATTGCTCTCATTTTTAACTACCGTAATGCCCCCCTTCTTTGGCACACATTGGACAGGACTTACCCACCGGCTATCGGAGATAGGATAAATAATACCGCATCCAACCATTTAATATCTCATTCTTGACCACTTCTTTCATTGGTGGTCTAAGTCTTCGTTGGGATTCGATTGAGTTTTTTGCTTCTTCCTCTAAAAGAATTTTGTGCATACAAATTGAGAGACTTATCCCTATAATGTCTGCAATGGTCCAACTTATTGCCGCCTTATACGTACGAAGAACCTTAAGCAATTTCTTTTCCTTTTCCTTTACTAAAAATGCATCAATAATAACTGGTAGTGTGTTATCTTCACCTAGAAAAATATACTTTAATTTTGCAGGTAGCGGTTTTAATTCAAGCGTAGGTGGCTCTAAGATAGAAGGCTTAGTGACCTTAGACTCACTTGGTTTACTTATTAATTCAAACATGTTACTATTTGGTATATGCTCATAAGTACATAAAGCGTCTACAGTTTCTGTTAAGTCTGGGTCCTCTTCTATTTCTTCATTTGTTAACACACTAAAGATTTTACGCTCTCAATCATTCTCATCATACATCATATGTATAGGTGCATTCACTTCCTCAACGGAGAAACACTCCTCCTTATCATCCGGAAATTTCATAGTTTTGAGGATGTTGAATGTCACATTCTCATCATTAACTCTCATCGTAAGCTCACCCTTCTGGACGTCAATGAGTATTCGTCCGGTGGCCAAGAATGGTCTACCAAGAATGATGGGGACATCCTTGTCCTCATCCATATCAAGTACCACAAAATCAGCGGGGAAGATGAATTTATCCACCTTAACCAACACGTCCTCTACAATTCCCTTGGGAAATGCAAGAGACCTATCAGCCAACTGTAGAGTAAGAGATGTAGGTGTGATCTCACCTAGACCCAACTTCTTATAGATGGATAATGGCATTAAGTTGATGCTCGCCCCAAGGTCACATAAAGCTCTCCCAACAAATTTTAATCCGATAGAACAAGGAATTGTGAAGCTACCGAGGTCCTTAAGCTTGGGTGGCAACTTCTTCTGCAATATAGCACTATACTCCTCAGTCAATGCCACCATCTCTTTATCAACAAACTTCCTTTTCTTTGCCAAGATATCCTTCATAAACTTGACATAACTAGGCATTTGCTCAAGAGCCTCAGCAAATGGGATATTTATAGATAGTTTTTTGAAAATCTCCATAAACTTTTGGAATTATATGTCAAGTTTGGATTTAGCAAGTCTAGACGGGAATGGGGGTGGTGGATAGACTACTTCTTTCTTTTGATTTAATTTCTCTTTTTGTTTCTCTCTCACATCCTTTTTCTCACCCAACTCGTCCTTCTCTAATATGCTCGTCTCACTTGGCTTCTTACTTGTCTCTTCTTCCTTAACTTTCTCAAGCAACCCCTCCCCACTTGGAATCTCTACACCACTCCTTAGTGCAATAGCCAAGCTTAAGGAATTTGACTTAATGAATTTGACAGTTGTCCCATAGTCGTTTCTAGTGATATTAATGATGATTCTATTCCTACCATTTTTGAGTCATACTTTTGGAACATGCCTAAGATAAACTCATCTGTCATCTTTTTTTGGTTTACTTGTTAGGGTTGAGAGTTGTTATTGATAGGTATGTGATTTATATTTTGATTAAACCCTTGTGGTTGATTCATCCCTTGATTATTTTCCCAGGAGAAATTTGGATGATTTCGCCACTCGGGGTGATAATGATTGGCAAATCCAGGTGGAATTTGCCTTTGCACTAGATGAAGGTTGTGATAATGAATCTAATCTCTTATTGATTAGATTCAACTGTGATGCCATTTGAGCGGCTAAGGATGTGAATTGGTCCACTTGGTGGATACCAACTGAATTGTTGTTCCCTTGACGCTCATAGGCTTGGTAATTATTTGCAGTGAGGTCTTCAAGGATTGCATACGCATCCTCGGGATACTTCTTAAGCAATGATCCTCCTGCAGCGCCGTCTACTAAAATCATGGTTGCAGTTTGCAAACCATTATAGAAGGTGGAAACTTGTTGATGTAGGGATAACCTATGATGGGGACATTTCTTTAATAGCTCCTTAAAATGATCCCAAGCGTCGTACAGTGTCTCTCCGTTACCCTGTGTGAATGTGGTTATATCCCTTATCATCTTTGCAGTTTTAGATGGAGGAAAATACTTATGCAAGAATTTTTCCACCAACTGCTCCCATGTCGTGATAGAATCATTAGGCAAAGAGTCTAACCAATCCTTCGCTCTCCCTTCTAAAGAAAATGGAAACAATCTTAACATTATTGCATCTTCTGATGCTCCGTTAAACTTAAACATATCGCAAATTGCTAAGAAAGTTCGTAAGTGGGAATTTGCATCTTCATGACCTAGACCCCCAAACTTATTATTTTGTACTTGTTGCATAATTAGTGAGTCCATTTTAAAATTATTAGCAGTACTGGTCGAGCAATGCTGAAGTGCACACCTCCCCTTAATGGTGTATTATACTCGTGACAAGTCATACGTGGTGCCGCAGGGTGGCCATTTTGATCCACCTGACCATCATTATTATTAGCATTATTTGCATTATTATCCATCGCAGGATGAATAATATTCACGTTTCTAGCTTCTCTTCTGTTTTGTCTACAGGAGCGCTCGATTTCAAAATTCAAAGGCAATAATTCTACTTGCTTATACCTGGACATACACCGCCCAACTTCTAATGATTTAAAAATAAACAAACAACAAACAAACAAACAAACATCTGATCTCTAAATACTAAGGAATCAATAATATTGTAAGAAATAACACTAAATCAGTTGCACCTCCCCGGCAACGGCACCAAAAACTTGATACGCCCAAAATAGATTTACGTAGTAACGCAAGTATACGTGCCGAATCAAGTAATATAGAGTAAGAAGTGATCGTTCACTCGAGGAAGTGATTGATTAGTGCTCATAATTACTAGCTCCTCCTATTCTTTAAATTCAAGCGAGATATTTAAAGTGATTTAATAGCGAGAATTTTAGAGACAACAATAAAAAAAACTAATTTGAACTCACTTCGTTTACTTTTTCCAAATTGGAGAATTAGTCTCGTATGTTGTTTTTCTTAGACTATTGTGACGACTTTTCTTAGTGAACTCTCATGATTGGTTGATTACTATCCTGTAACGATTTTTAAGATGGATGACATTATCTCTCGATCTCCGAAATCTGCTTATCCTAATTCCCCTAGTTATCTCTAACTTAGGCAGATTTAGAATAACATGAAGGTTTAAAATCGATGTTGCTAACTAAAGATGAAATCTCTTCCTCTCTCGACGTTATATTAGGGTTTACGTTACACTTACACCGCTCCTCTCTCGAATCTTGCAGTGTAGTAAAAAGATGGAAGTTTGACTAAAAGAATTACGCGACTCCTCTCTCGAATTTTGTCGCATAAAATGAGGATTCAACCCTAGACTAGCGAGACTCCTCTCTCGAATCTCGTCTCGCTATCTAAAAGAAGAACACTTACTCAAAAATTCCACAATTAAAGCACATAAACCTAATAAAAATAGATCATCAACCAAACATGAAAGTAAAATTGAAATCAAATCATTACAATGAGTCCAGTACTCACAACACACAAGACTTTTAAAATTTAGTTCATAACGATAGAGAAATCACACACTATGGTTGGAAAGTTCTTACAAAACATGATGGAAATTAGTCCAAACCGCTGTAGAATCCTTTTCCCGAGGTTGCTCGCTTGATCCGTCCGGAGATTCGTCTTCTTCCTCGCGTAAGAAGAGCAACCCTAGGTTTTTCTCCTCCTTTCTTCTCTCCAAATGGAATTCTCTAATCTTCCAATAATCCTCTAGTTATGGCATGATATTCTACTCAAACAAACGTGCAGCCCTTTACCAAAAGTTGCCTCTTTTCAATTTTCATTTTGGCGTAAAATTTGAATTTAAAATTCAAAATCCGTCCAGCCATTGTTGCAACAACCTTTTCAGGTTGTTGCAACAACCTGCGCAGTCCAAAAAATAATTCCAACTTTGCTTCTCCGGATCAATTTCTTCAGCATTTCTAGCAAGAAAACAACGAAAAATTAGACATATTAACTACAAATAAAATAAATATGAATTTACTCATATTTTTCCTTATTTAATTCATTTGTTTCTCAATACGATAGCTATTAAATCAAAATTACATACTAGATAACTTCTATTTGGGAAGTTATCATTTTCTGCTTTCTAGTTCGGTGAACCAAGGCTTCCAGGTGTTGCTCGACACTGCGTGCGCGCTGAAAAAAGACATGAAGAGGGTGCATGGGAAGCGGGCCTTGGATGTAGCACAGCCGGAATTCAAGGTGCCCCGACCGGCGAAGTCATTTTCTAAGAAGAGATGGGGCAAGAAGTCCAAGGCGGCTGGACAAGCTCCTTCTTCGGTTGCATTGGGAGCAACCTCGGGGGACACCTCAAGGCCGGATACTCGTATGTGCTTTAATTGTGGACGGGTAGGACATATCGCCCGTGATTGTCGGGTGCCGCCAAAGAATGAAAAGAAGGCAGGAGCATCGTATGTGGAGAAAGGAAAGGCAGTCGTGGAGTCTTCTGCCTCGCAGGCGCAGCCCCGGGTCTACAATCTTGGCCTGCAGGAGGTCATCAAGCAAAGTGACGTCGTCAAAGGTACGAGTTTAGTTATTGAGTATTGTATTGCTTGCATGCTCTATTTATTGCATATATATATGCAGCTTGTGTGTGTGATATGATTGTCACAAGGTTTGTGATGGTTCGGAACACGCTGGCGAGAGCACTATTTGATACAGGTGTGTCGCATTCTTTTCTGTCTAAAGATTTCATAGCACGGCTTGGGATACCTAGTCGTGTAAAGACAGATAGCGTTAGGGTGGTGTTGCTGAATGGTTGTTTGATGCTCGCGGATCGAGCTTGCGATGTGGCGGTTCAGATAGGAAGTCGGGACTTCTGTTTGACTGTATCTGTATTACCGATATCGGAATTTGACGTGATCTATGGGATGGATTGGCTTGCGGAGCAGTATGCCTTGATTGATTGTAATACCAAAGAGATCACGTTAGGCCAGAATACCGAGAAGGAGACTAAGTTCGCTGGTATGCGAGGAGTGGACGGGACGTTGATGTCTGCACTTCAAGTTGTCAAAGCTGTTCGGAAGGGCACAGAGTTATACTTCGCGCTAATTCAGGCCGTTGAGCCCAAGGCCAGTGTTTGTGATGTTCCGATCATAGCGAGAGATTGACTTCACGATTGAGTTAGTGACAGGTGAGAAACCTGCGGCCCGCTCGCCATATCGCGTCGCGCCAAAGGAAATGGCGGAGTTGAAAGTCCAACTGCAAGAGTTGCTGGAGCAGGGTTATATACGCCCAAGAATGTCACCTTGGAGCGCCCCTGTGTTTTTTGTGAAAAAAAAAAGACGGCGGCTTGTGGTTATGTATTGATTACCGCGAACTGAACAAGCTGATAGAGAAGAACAAATATCCGATTCCGCGGATTGATGAGTTATTCGATCAGATAGTGGGATCGACCGTCTACTCCAAGTTGGACTTGAAGTCTGGTTATTACCAGTTGAGGATTCGGGAAGGAGACATTCCCAAGACCGTATTTGAAACACGTTACGGGCACTATGAGTTCACGGTAATGTCGTTTGGGCTGTGCAATGCACCATCGGTGTTCATGGACTTGATGCACCGAACGTTCCGAGAGTACCTAGATTTGTTCGTGATTGTGTTTATTGATGATATCCTGGTGTACTCGAAATCTGAAACTGATCATGAAAACCACTTGCGGTTGGTGTTAAATACGTTGAGGCAGAATAAGCTCTACGCCAAGTTCTCGAAGTGCGAGTTTTGGCTAGCTTCGGTGGCTTTTCTAGGCCATGTAGCGAGTGGAGCGGGCATCGCAGTGGATCCGGCGAAGATAAAGGCCATACAGGAGTGGCCGGTGTTATCTTTAGTGGCCGAGGTCAGGAGCTTCCTTGGACTGGTGGGCTACTATCGAAGATTTGTTGAAAATTTCTCGCGGATTGCTTTGTCGCTAACCACGCTGACGAGAAAAGATCAGAAGTCTGTTTGGTCGCCAGAGTGCGCGTGAGCTTTTGAAGAGCTGAAGATTCGGTTGACCACGACGCCTGTGTTTTCTTCTCCATGTGGTACCGATGGATTTATAATCTATAGTGATGCCTCAGGGAGAGGCTTAGGTTGTGTCCTTCTGCAAAATGGGAAGATGATTGCTTATAGCTCACGCCAGCTAAAGGTGCATGAGCGAAATTATCCCGTCCATGACTTAGAGTTGGCGACGGTGATTTTTGCACTAAAGCTGTGGCGACACTATCTTTATGGCGTGAAAGTGGAGATCTATACAGATCACAAGAGCCTAAAGTACCTGTTAGAGCAGAAAGACTTGAATATGCGACAACGAAGGTGGTTGGAGTTCCTTGGGGACTACACCTTTGAGCTTCGTTATACTCCCGGGAAGGGGAATGTAGTCGCGGATGCCTTGAGTCGGAGAGCTCCGGCAAGGGCGAGTTGGTTGCAGAAGCATGATGAACGTCTCATCCAGGAGCTGGAAGCATTAGAGATTTCTTGCGTTGACAAAAATTCCACCCCCAATGCATGTTTGAACTGGACGGAGGTGTAGTGTGACCTTGCGGACCGGATTAGACGAGCAACGGAGCTGGATGAAACTCTCCTACGCTATGCTAAAGATGGGCCTGAGGGCAAGTTCTCCTGGGATGATGGTCTTTTGTGAAAAGAGGGTCGTTTGTACTTCCCGAGTTTGTGTAAATTGAGGGAAGAACTGATGTATGAAGCGCATTATACGAAGTACTCAATTCACCCTGGTAGCACGAAGATGTTCAGGGATATGAAAAAGCTGTTCTGGTGGCCAGGGCTGAAGAAAGATGTTGCTCTTTATGTGGCCAAATACCAAACATGTGCTATGGTGAAGGTGGAATGCCAGAAGCCGAGCGGTTACTTGAAGTCATTGTCGATTCTGGAATGGAAGTTCGACGATATTTCCATGGATTTCATGCACGGGTTGCTGAGATCTCAGCACGGGAACGATTCCATTTGGGTGATTGTCGACCGGCTGACGAAAGTGGCACACTTCCTGCCGAACAGATGGGATGATTCGGTGGAAAGTTTGGCAAAATTATATGTTGACCAGATTGTGCGGCTACACGGTGTTCCACGGAGCATCATAAGTGATCGAGATGGGCGGTTCACATCAAATGATTGGAGGCTAGTTCATCGGCTGTTAGGCATGAAGTTGACATTCAGTACGGCCTTTCATCCCCAAACAGATGGTCAAACTGAAAGGACCAACAGGACGATGGAAGATATGCTCAGGATGTGCGCCCTGCACATTGGAAAGAGATAGGAAGATCTTCTCTACATGGTGGAATTTTCCTACAATAATAGCTATCAAGCAAGCATCGGTATGGCACCGTATGAAGCTTTGTATGGTCGGAAGTGTCGTACTCCTTTAGCTTGGGTCGAAGCGGGCGAAGCCAGAGTTTATAGGCATAATGAAGTCGATGAAGCGAACTCGACAATACGCACTATTCGGGAGCGGCTATTAATAGCTCAAGATCGACAAGCGAAATACTACAACACCAAGCATCGGAATGTGGAGTTCGCGGTAGGCGATTGGGTATACTTGAAGATCAAACCCTTCAAAGGCGTATCCAGGATTCGACGTTTGAAAAAGTTGAGTCCAAGATATTTGGGTCCATTTGAAGTGGTCGAGCGAATCGGGGAAGCTGCATATCGGCTAGCTCTGTCGGCAGACTTGGGTGGATTGTATGATGTGTTTCACATCTCGGTGCTGCGGAAAGCTGTTGGGTATTGTATCCACACTAACCAAGATTTGATGAAGTCATCCTTGAACTAAGATGAATTAAGTTGTATTCGATGCTTGGTTTGAGTTATGTGTTTGCAGAAATCTTATGGGAAGTGTAGACCAATGTCAATCTACAATGGGTCACCAAACACAGGACCATACAATGTAATCCCTCATTGTATGCTCCAAGGTGTTGACTCATGTGTAGTCTCTCTATTGGGATACAATTCATATTCAAGCTCTAGGACTATGTGAAAAGACTTGATGCTGGTCATCCCTTAGAAGAAGAAAAATCTGTCAGAAAATTTTCCTAAGTAAAGTACTCGAGTAGTTTTTTACTTACTCGAGTAAGTTACTGAGTTCATACTCGAGTAATAATACTCCTACTCGAGTAGCTAAGATATATCCCGAGTAGTGAATTATGTCTCTTGAGTAGTTAAGACAACTACGCGAGTAGTTTCTTTTTTACCTCTCGGTTTTACAGAAATTCTCTTCTCAAAATTTTCTAAGTTAAATACTCGAGTAGCTCTGTATAATACTCGAGTAGTTTTTTTTGTCTCGAGTAGTTTTATCTTATATACTCGAGTAATTCCATTTGTCTCGAGTAGTTCATCTACTACTCGAGTAGTCCAGTGTTTATACTCGAGTAATCCAGGATTCCATTCCAGAAAATTTCCCTAAGTGAATTACTCGAGTAGTCATCTTATATACTCGAGTAGTTTATCTTCTATACTCGAGTAATACAGTTTTCCTGTTCCAGAAATTTTCTAAGTCTTTGTCTCGAGTAGTATTTCTTATACTCGAGTAGTTCATTCTTATATACTCGAGTAGTATTTCTTATACTCGAGTAGTTCATTCTTATATACTCGAGTAGTTCATTCTTATATACTCGAGTAGTATTTCTTATACTTGAGTAATTTACTCCACCTATCGTGTAAGTATTTAGGTACTCGAGTATATTATTTTTGTTACACGAGTAGCTGATTCTGTTTCTTCTTACTTACTCGAGTAGTTGACTCCATGTACTCGAGTAATCATCTCATACTCTCTCGAGTAGTTTTTCTTATATACTCGAGTAGTCATCTTCTACCTACTCGAGTAGTGCTGCATATACTCGAGTAATCTTGTATATCTGGAGTATTTTACTTTGACTTTTTCGAAAATTCGTTAAGTCAAAACTAACGGTCTTATTCATAAACTTTGACGTGATTGGTCCACATGTCTCACATAATGACTCAATTATGTCTAATCTTTTCTGATCCTATAAAAGGTCTTTTGTAAACCGACAAACCCTAACTATTCTAAATTCTAAGAAGATTATTTTTTTAAGAAGTTTTGCAGTCGTACTCTCAAGAATTTTTGTTTCCTCTTTCTCTCTCCAAGAAACGAAATCCGCCGCCGCCGCCATCGCTGATTCCCGACCGGCTAGGGTTTCATCTTTTGAGGATTCAGATCAAGAAGGCTCTCCAGATCGAGATTCGCTCAACTCCTTATTTTCTGATTCGATCGATCGTGTGAAGCCAAGAAGTTTCAGATCCAATCTTGCTGAGATTTCTCTTCATCATTCTGATAAAGCCGCAAAGCCTAGAAGAAGAAATTTCTGGTCGACTGTTGCAGATCTGAACAAGGAATCGTTGTTTGTATTTTTGTACAAAATTTATTTCATTCTTGTAGGAGAAATTTCTCCGAGTGTAGGAGCTTTTTGTCTCCGAGATTGTAGGAAGTTTTACCTTCCGAGTGTAGATCCGTTTTGTGGATCGAGACTGTAGGAACGTTGTTCCGAGGATAGGATTGATTTTCAATCCGAGATAGTGGAGTAGCCGAGTCTAGTGTATTGCTAGATCAGTGAGGGAAAGTGGACGTACCCAAGGTTGGGGAACCACTATAAATCTTGCCTCGTATGTGTTTGATTGGTAGATAGATCTGTGCATTGGTTTGTAATTTTTATTCCGCAAAAAGACGCACAATTTACCTATTCATCCCCCTCTAGGTGATTTAGGTAGGCAACTATAAACTTTCAATTGGTATCAGAGGCAGGTTGATCGTTAAAAGGTTAACACCTTGATCAGATCCTTCAATAGTTGTCCTTTGAGATCTACCAAAGATGGACAAGGCTAAAGATTTTGTCAAGCTTCCTTTATGCACCAAAAATAATTTTCCCATGTGGAAAGAGAGAATCAAGTTCTTTATGGAAGTTGTGGATCCAAGGATCTTCATGATAGTTGAAGAAGGTCCTTACATTCCCATGACCGTCTCCACTATAGATCCAACTAAGAAAGTCTCAAAGAAACTTATGTATCTAGATAAGAATGAGATTGCACTTGTCTCATTGGACAAAAAGACAAAAAATATTATAGCAAGTGCAGTCGATGATTCAATGCTGCAAAACCTGATTCACTGCCAGTCTGCGAAGGAGATGTGGCAGTCACTAGTTACCTTAATGGAAGGCACTGAAGAAGTGAGGGATGATAGAAGATCCCTTCTTAATCAGAAGTATGAAGCTTTCCGACAAGGAAACAAAGATACCATTGCTGACACCTTTGAGAATTTCTTCAAGATAGTGAATGGGCTAAGGGTCTATGGCAGAGTCTTTACTAATGGAGAATTGAACAATAAGTTCTTGAGATCCCTAACTAAGGAATGAGATAACATGGTCTGTGCCATAAGGGAGTTTGGAAAACTGGTCGAGACAGGTCCTCAGAATCTCTTCGGGAAGCTTATGTCATATGAGCTTCAACTCAACACCAGAAAGGCTGAAGAAGAGAAGAGCAGGTTTGCATTCAAAGAGAAGTCTGTTGCTTTAAAGGCAGACACCTCTAAGAAGACAAAGGTTGTTCCTCCTACTCCAGCACAAGAAGTTAGTGAAGAAGAAACCTCAGAGCCAAGCACCTCAGGCTCTGAACTATCAGAAGGAGAGTTCTCACTACTCTCTCGACAGTTCAAGAAATTCTTGAACAAGAAGAAGCAATGGAAAGACAAGGATGCCTCCTATAGAAGATCACGACATGATGGTGATCGTCAACGAAAAGGCTCAAGCAGCCATGACAAGTATAATTCTAAACAGAACAAACATGTTTCTACTGATATTATTTGTTGTTGTTGTAATAAGTCAGGATACGTCATCGTTGACTGCCCTCACAAGAAGAAGGAGGGTGGTAGAAGAGAGGAAAAGAAGTCCTCGTACAACAAGAAGAGAACAGAGAAGAGCTTGATGGCCAAAAAGGGCAAGACTCTTAGTGACTCTGACTCATCTGAGTCGAGTGAAGAAGAAGAAGCTTATTTTGGGCTCATGGCTCAAACTGATGATGAACAAGAGCTCTAGTTCACTGGGAAGGTAAACTCTCACACTCCTCTTTCTGATTCTGAAGTTTCTAAACATGATTGTGAGGATAGCTCCTCTGACGATGAGTCATAACTCATGGCCCAATATAAGGAGTTAATCATGGCTTACGACAAATGTCTCCGAGTCGTGAAAACTCAGGCTAAAAAGATAAAGTCTCTCAAAGCTGAAGAGAGCATCTTGAGAGAGAAAGTCGCAAAGACTGACTCGCTCGAAGAGAACTTCAATAATACTATTGAAGAATATAACAAAGCTCTTGAGCACCTCAACCTTAAAGAGAAAATCATCAAAGAGTTGGAAGAATAACTCGTCGTTGAAAAGAAACTTGTTGAAAGTTTCTCGAAACCTAAGACGGTTGTTCCATTCGTTGCTGAATTCTCAGCTAAGGCCAAGGGTGCTTGACTAGGTCATGAAGAAGCTCCTAGTAAGTCTTCTAGAAGAAACAAGGCTCAACGGAAGAATAAGGCCGCCAAAAAGGCCTTAGCCAAAGAGAAGGGGAAAACCCCTCAAGATCAGACCTCTTTCAAAAAGGTCATATTTCCCTCAAATGAGTTTGATCTTGACTCATCCTACGGACACTTTGTTAGGCCTACCTATGTAGAGCCAAAGTCCCGTTATCAAGGATGGACTCGCCCCGAAAACTTTGGCGAAAGTGTCTTCAAGTCACCTTATGAAGAAGTGATTCTTCAGAGCTATGGCCCTTTTAATTATGGTCATAACTTCAAGAAGGCACCAAAGGCAAAGTGTGTTATAGAAAATCCAGTGAAGGAGAAGAAAACATGTGATTGTAATCATCATGAAGCTTCTTCCTCCAAGAATGCTACCCCTGCTAGACCTCAATTCCAAAAGATCAAGCAGGAGAACATAAGGCAAAGATACAATAGATTTGGCTGTTGGTGTTGTGGCAGAATTGGTCACTTTGCCATTGATTGTTGGTTTAATCCCAGAAATGCTGCAACCCCACATGTTGGCAATATGAGGAAGACCACTCCTAATGCTAATATTCGTAGGGGGAGTGTTCTAACCCGAGACCAAGGACCCAAACGTATTTGGGTTCCTAAGGCAAACTGATTGTGATTGCAGGTATGTCCAAAGGCCACCAAAACGCCAATCTGGTATTACGATCGGGACAAGAAGCCTAATTCAGAACTTTACTCTAGTCGTGAACGGACCGAAGGTCATCTTTGGAGTTCAGACCATGGAATCACTAAAGGCTACGGTATGATTACGAACGGTAATGTATCCTTCTCAGATGTGGCTTACGTTGAAGGTTTGGAACATAACCTTATAAGCATAAGCCAACTCTGCGATAAAGGATACATAGTTGAGTTTCACACTGATAAGTGCTTGATAAAATCTGTTGACAATATGGAAACAATTCTATCCGGCACTCGAAGCAGAAACATATTTTGCTTGAATTTCATTTGTATAGATTCTTCGACACCAGTGTGCTTTTTAGCAAAAGATAGTGCGTCACTTGGTGACCAATGGCACAAGAGACTAGCACATATTAATTTCAAAACTATTAATAAATTATTTTCAATGAACTTAGTACGTGATGCCCCAAATGTCAAGTACGTCAAAGATAGACCTTGTCATGCATGTGTAAAAGGCAAGCAAACAAGGGCTACCTTTAAAAGCGTTATTGGCAAGGATTCTAATAGATGTCTTCATCTACTGCACATGAGCTTATTTGTTCCACTGCAAATTAGAAGTTTGGGAGGTAAGGATTATACGTTAGTAATTGTTGATGATTACTCGCGCTTTGCGTGGGCATTCTTTCTGAAACACAAGTCAGATACCTTCGACATTTTTACTAATTTTGTCAGGCAAGTTCAGAACGAGTATAACTGCTCCATAGTCAAAATCAGAAGTGACAATGGAACAGAATTCAAATCTGGGGCCATGACAGAATTTTGTGAAAGCCTGGGTATCTTTCATGAGTTTTCTTCTCCTCGCACTCCTCAACAAAATGGAGTGGCTGGGAGAAGGAATAGAACACTCATAGAGGCCTGCAGGACCTTGTTGAGTGATGCTTCACTTCCGGAGTACTTTTGGGCTGAAGCTGTCAACACTGCATGCCACGTGCAAAATCGAGCCCTCATAAACAAAAACCACGATAAGACACCTTACGAACTTCTGAAGGGCAGGAAACCGACAGTCTCATATTTTAGAATATTTGACTGTAAATGTTTTGTGCTCAACAATGACAACTATCATACTACTAAGTTTAGCGAAAAGAGTTTTGAAGGTATTTTGTAGGTTATAGTAGCCATAGTAAGGCATACAAGATCTTTAATAAAAAAACCCTGGTCGTGGAAGAATCGATACATGTTGTATTTGATGAGACGAGTTTGCTGTAAAGCAACTCTTCTAGTATGCTTATTGAAGATGCATGTGCAAAGCTGAAAGAAATTAGCTTGGATGAACCATCCGAAGACAAAGGTGAAAAGTTCATCAAGATCACCACTCCAACCCCTATTGGAGAGGCTGATGATCAAGATGAAGAAGTCATCCAAGATGAAGAAGTCACTCTGGTGATGGAAGATAATCCAGATGCAAGGACTCTAGAGCTCAGACATCTAAAGGATCACCCCATGGACCAGATCATAGGAGATCCCCGAGATGGTGTCAGAACTCGAAGAGGTACAACTAATGAAAATCTATATCTAAGTTTTCTATTACAGGTTGAACCAAAGAAGTTTGAGGAAGCAAACTCAGACACATCGTGGATAATGGCGATGGAAGAAGAACTAAACCAGTTCAAACGCTGCAAAGTATGGAAGCTTGTTCCAAGACCCAAAGGTAAGAACGTCATTGGGACAAAATGGGTCTACAGGAACAAGATGGACAAGGATAGAACGATAGTAAAGAACAAGGCCAGACTTGTCGCAAAAGTCTATCGTCAAGAAGAAGGAATCGACTTCGACCAGACGTACGCTCCAGTGGCAAGGCTGAAGGCAATAAGGCTATTCCTAGCATATGCTGCACTCAAAGGCTTCATTGTCTACCAGATGGACGTGAAGTCTGCCTTCCTTAATGGTGATATAAAGGAAGAGGTGTATGTGGAACAACCTCCAGGTTTTGTTGATTCTAACTTTCCTGATTACATTTATTTACTGCATAAAGCGTTATATGGCCTGAAACAAGCTCCTCGAGCTTGGTATGAGACGTTGTCTAGCTTTCTACTTGAGAACAAGTTCACAAGGGGGAAGATAGACAAGACATTATTTCTTAGGAAAATTAAAGGCAAGATTTTGCTAGTGTAAATCTATGTCGACGACATTATTTTTGGCTCTACTGATGACAACCTCTGCAAGAAGTTCTCAAAACTTATGCAAGGGAAGTTTGAAATGAGCAGTATGGGTGAGCTGAAGTATTTCTTAAGGCCTCAGGTGAAACCGTCTGAAGATGGAATTTTCATCTTGCAGGCCAAGTTTACTAAAGAGCTGATTAAGAAATTCGGAATGGAGAATGCAACCTCGATGAGGACTCCAATGGGTTCAACTATGTCTCTGGACAAGGATGAAAAAGGGAAACCTTTTGATGAAACCAAGTACAGAAGAATAATTGGATCCTTGCTCTACCTTACTGCAAGTAGACCTGACATAATGTTCTCAACATGTGTCTGTGCTAGATTTCAGGTGAACTCCAAGGAATCTCACTACACTGCTACAAAGCGGATTTTGAGATACCTTAAAGGTACACCAAATCTTGGCTTATGGTACCCAAGAAGTAATGACATCGAACTAATAGATGCAGATTTTGCAGGGAGCAAAGACGATAGGAAAAGCACTTCCGGGACATGTCAATTCTTTGGAAGAAGACTTATCTCCTGGAGTAGCAAGAAGCAAAACTGTGTGGCAATCTCAATGGCTGAGTCAGAGTACATCTCTGCAGGCAGTTACTGTGCACAGTTACTCTAGATAAAGAATCAGTTTGAGAACTACAACATGAAGTTTGAAAAGATTCCATTATTGTGCGACTCTTCCAGCGCAATAGCAATAGCCAACAACCCAGTCTCGCACAGCCGGACAAAGCATATAGAGCTAAGGTATCACTTCATCCGGGAGCATGTGGAGCATTGGGGCATAGACCTTCAATATGTCCCTACAGATAGGCAAATTGCAGATATTTTTATGAAGCCGCTGGATGAGACCAAGTTCTCGTTCTTCAAAACAGAACTTGGGATGCTCAACAAAGAAGACTAGAGAAGATGGATTTTCAAGAAGGCTCAAGGTTCTAAGGTTAGTCAAAAATCGGAATTTTTCAAAATTCTAACTCCTTGACTCGAGTAAGATACAGCCTACTCGAGTAAGCATATGATCTACTCGAGTAGTAGAATGACCTACTCGAGTAGTCGACTTGACCTACTCGAGTAGTAGAATGACATACTCGAGTAGTCCGCTTCACTTACTCGAGTACCTCACTCACTTATTCGAGTACTTCAGTTCATCTACTCGAGTACTTATGTATACTTACTCGAGTAATTCCAGATTCATCTACTCGAGTCAATTTTCCTCACTCGTGTACATGCCGAGTCGTTTGTTTTTCAAATTTTCTTATGCGCAAACCAGGGCTAATGCCACCTCTTCTATGGTTTAATTCTTCATTGTCGTATAATTAGACCTAAAACTAGGGTTATATAAATAAGAAAATCCGGAAATTTCCCTACACGAAATCATTTCCGCTCTCTCGAGTACCCGACTGCCTCTTCGCCTTCCTTAGTCAGTTGTAGAGTCGCGCGATTTCCTTCACCCCGTCGAACCTGTCTAGGGTTTCTGCATCTCCAAGACTTCTGAATCATGGTCGCCTCCTCTAAAATCAGTGTGGGTTCGGAATTAGTCGCCACCGAGATTGCAGAACTCTCCGACGACTTCCATAATCTCATGATTTTGCTCGACACCGTCGGATTAACCTTCGTTCTCTAAGAACAATGTTGAATCCACTTCCCCGACGTTGCAGAATTTTCCATGAATGTCAAGGAGAAGCGCCACGGGACAGTTCTAAAATCCAAAGTCAGAGGTATAAAGATCAAACTTACTTCAACCTCTGTTTCTCAACTTCTTCGGCTGCCAGTTTTAGATACAGATGATTTTCTGGGTGATGAAGAATATGCCAGAACTTGTTTATTTTGTGGAATTTCTGCTGCTGCTAAATATGTTAGAAGGGCTGACATGAATGCAGAAGGTAAACTGTTGGTTGATATTATAGGGAAAATTCTTTTGTGTAAAACAAATTCCATAAGAGATATCCCTCTGTATTTCTTTGAAATGATGCAAGCCATCGTCTGTAGAAAAGACTTTCAGTTTGGATTGCTCATCCTGAATAAAATAAAGGAGAGCATCAAATCCCCCAACTATGCAACGATCATTTCATTAATCCTTCATGAGTTAGACCCTGTAACCTTCAACTTCTCTAAAGGGAGTATCCTTCATCACATGAAGAAGGTCTCCATCTCCTCCATTCAAAGATGGGAACTCAAGTTGCAGAATACCTCTCAAGCTACCAAAGTAATTGAGGTTCTAGACACAGAGGACAGGACCCCATCACAGGTCCCCAGCTCCTCTGTTGCACCAAATGAGGGGGAACATGCTCCTGCGGTTCTAGCCAGAAAGCCAACTCCACAAGCACCTACTTCTCCACCAGTCACCCCAGAAGATATCCCTACAGATCAACAACTTCAAGAAATTCTCCTATCCACTGATGCTGCCATCAATGCGATGATAGAGGAATTAACTGCAGTTGAATCTCCGCCTCCTCCTCCTCTATCTCCAAAAGCTCCATCCACTTAAATTCCCAAGGACCCCACTCCTGTACAGTCTCCTGTAAAGTCTTCAGAAAAATCTCCAGCAAAGTCTCCAGAAATCTCTACAGCAAGAACTCCAGCTCAATCTCACCAAAAACAGCCAGAAACAATCTTCATTTATGATGTGCTCTCACCTAAGCCAGCTGAAGCTACTCTCAGGAATTTGGATTTCTCTCTCCCTCAGATAATGGAAGAAGGAGATGGCCTCTTACATACTACAAGAGCTAAGAGTTCTGTGACTATTCAAGAAATAGCTCCATGGGTAGCTCCTTATATTCCTTCTGCTCCATCTACTTCTGCTCCTACTGCTGCTACAGCTCCTGCCTCCTCAAATTTGATGACTCAGATTGTACTTCTCCTTCAAGAATAGAAATCTTACTTTGATACTTGTATAAAGACTGTCACTGATAAGGTAACTACTCTAGAAACTGAGATGAGCAGAGGATTTGCTAAGATCCAGCATAATACTGATCAGCTCAAATATCTTTTCCAACTTGGTGGCAAAGCCTTAGACCACACTATAACTAGTGTTGGCCAAGTTATGGAACAGAGTGTTACCCTAGATGGAAATCAAATAGAGTTGGACAAAAGAGCTGAAGAAACCAAGGTGAAGATTTGTGAAGAAGTTGGACTCTTCAAAGAAGATGTTATTACCAAGCTATCTATTGAAGTCAGAAAAAGGGAGGGATTGGAAAAAGAATATCTAGAAAAATCGGATGCCCTCAAGAAAGAATTATGGGAAACTAAGATGACAGAGATTCACAATGATGTCATGAAACAAATACAGAGTGTCAAATTCCACACCTATGACACTGCTGTCTGGATGCACAACCAAATCCTTCCTGAATTTGCTGCTGATCCAAACATTATCCCTCATCATTTGAACCCACTAGCTGCTGATGTTCCTGCTCAAGCTCCTCAACCCACTTTTTCTCCTAGGCCTGGTGACTGTTGCTCCTCCTGATTCCTATACTCAGGGTTGGGATGAAGATCCTGCAGATATTTTCTTCAAAGCTCCTCCTGAAATTCAGACTTATAAAAAGAAAAGAAAGTGTGGTGATGGTGCTTCTGCAAACAAGTCCATTCCTACTCCAGCTCCTGAACATGCTGAGTTTTGGTCTCCCACTTCTAAGTCCCTCATCCTGGAAACACTCAAATTAGTTTTGGATTACCATGAGAGCAGAAATATTCACTACAGTTCCCAGGAATGAGAGTTATATGAGAAATCTATGACCAAAAGGAGGATATATGATTGAGAATATGGAAAAAACAATACTGCTGCTCCTCCAAGACCCCCCAAGTACTATCCAAAGCCTTTCAGTTATCAATGAAGACAACAAGAGAAACAGGACAGGCAACATCATCAGAACTAGCTTAAAGGACTTATGAGTTGTGGAAATGATTTTTGTTGTTAATGATATTTCTGGATAATCACACTTATATAATTCTAAGTTTTTGATCTTATTATCCTTTTCATAGTCTTTTGCTTGCTTACACTACTTTATATACTTAGCATTCTTTTTATGTCCATAATTCACCTTAGTGTAAAGGGTTCTAACTTTTACAAATAGGGGGAGATTGTTGGGTATTGTATCCACACTAACCCAGATTTGATGAAATCATCCTTGAACTAAGATGAATTAAGTTGTATTTGATGCTTGGTTTGAGTTATGTGTTTGCAGGAATCTTATGAGAAGTGTAGACCAATGTCAGTCTACAATGGGTCACCAAACACAGGACCATACAATGTAATCCCTCATTGTGTACTACAAGGTGTTGACTCATGTGTAGCCTCTCTATTGGGATACACTTCATATTCAAGATCTAGGACTATGTGAAAAGACTTGATGCTGGTCATCCCTTAGAAGAAGAAAAATCTGTCAGAAAATTTTCCTAAGTAAAGTACTCGAGTAGTTCTTTACTTACTCGAGTAAGTTACTGAGTTCATACTCGAGTAATAATACTCCTACTCGAGTAGCTAAGATATATCCTGAGTAGTCAATTATGGCTCTTGAGTAGTTAAGATAACTACTCGAGTAGTTTCTTTTTTACCTCTCGGTTTTACAGAAATTCTCTTCTCAAAATTTTCTAAGTTAAATACTCGAGTAGCTCTGTATAATACTCGAGTAGTTTTTTTTGTCTTGAATAGTTTTATCTTATATACTTGAGTAATTTCATTTGTCTCGAGTAGTTCATCTACTATTCGAGTAGTCCAGTGTTTATACTCGAGTAATCCAGGATTCCATTCCAGAAAATTTCTCTAAGTGAATTACTCGAGTAGTCATCTTGTATACTCGAGTAGTTCTATTTGTCTCGAGTAGTTCATCTTCTATACTCGAGTAATACAGTTTTTCTGTTCCAGAAATTTTCGAAGTCTTTGTCTCGAGTAGTATTTCTTATACTCAAGTAGTATTTATTATACTCGAGTAGTTCATTCTTATATACTCGAGTAGTATTTCTTTTACTCGAGTAATTTACTCCACCTCTCGTGTAAGTACTTAGGTACTCGAGTATGTTATTTTTGTTACTCGAGTAGCTAATTCTGTTTCTTCTTACTTACTCGAGTATTTGACTCCATGTACTCGAGTAATCATGTCATACTCTCTCGAGTAGTTTTTCTTATATACTCGAGTAGTCATCTTCTACCTACTCGAGTAGTATTGCATGTACTCAAGTAATCTTGTATATCTCGAGTATTTTACTTTGACTTTTCCGAAAATTCGTTAAGTCCAAACTAACGGTCTTATTCATAAACTTTGACGTGATTGATCCACGTGTCTCTCATAATGACTCAATTATGTCTAATCTTTTCTGATCCTATAAAAGGTCTTGTCTAAACCGACAAACCCTAACTATTCTAAATTCTAAGAAGATTATTTTTTAAGAAGTTTTGCAGCCGTACTCTCAAGAATTTCTGTTTCCTATTTCTCTCTCCAAGAAACGAAATCCGTCACCGCCGCCGTCGTTGATTCCCGACCGGCTAGGGTTTCATCTTTTGAGGATTCAGATCAAGAAGGCTCTCCAAATTGAGATTCGCTCAACTCCTTATTTTCTGATTCGATCGATCGTGTGAAGCCAAGAAGTTTCAGATCCAATCTTGCCGAGATTTCTCTTCATCATTTTGATAAATCCACAAAGCCTAGAAGAAGAAATTTCTGGTCGACTGTTGCAGATCTGAACAAGGAATCACTGTTTGTATTTCTTTACAAAATTTATTTCATTCTTGTAGGAGAAATTTCTCCGAGTGTAGGAGCTTTTTGTCTCCGAGATTGTAGGAAGTTTTACCTTCCGAGTGTAGATCCGTTTTGTGGATCGAGATTGTAGGAACATTGTTCCAAGGGTAGGATTGATTTTCAATCTGAGATAGTGGAGTAGTCGAGTCTAGTGTATTGCTAGATCGGTGAGGGAAAGTGGATGTACCCAAGGTTGGGGAACCACTATAAATCTTGCCTCGTCTGTGTTTGATTGGTAGATAGATCTGTGCATTGGTTTGTAATTTTTATTCCGCAAAAAGACACACAATTAACCTATTCACCCCCCTCTAGGTGATTTAGGTAGGAAACTATAGACTTTCAAAAGCCGTGAAAGATCCAGCTCAAGTGATCGCGGATGATCGTGTGTCGGTGGAGTATGGGCTAACAACGAGGGTTAGACCCATTCGGATCGAAGATCATGCGGAGAAACAGTTGCGGAACAAGTCGGTCGGGATGGTCAAAGTCCGGTGGGACAATTGAGGTCGTGAGGAGCTGACATGGGAGCGAGAGCAGACCATGCGAGCTGATTTTCCCGAACTGTTTCTGTAAAATGATTGCATAGTAAACATTTTGTTGTAACATAATTTGTGACGTTATAACAATTCGGCTGCTGTTTTTCTTCCTGTGTATGAATTTCGAGGACGAAATTTCTTATAGGAGGGGAGGGTTATAACAACCCAAATTTCAGAATGGGCAATTTTTGGGTGACACGGCCTGGGACACGGGCGTGTCCAGGGACGTGTCCTGCTCGAGTGCGTAGACATCGTGCCTTCGATGAAAATGCGTTCGACGAAGTGTTCAGGAGGTACACGCCCGGTGACATGGGCGTGACCTAGGGCGTGTCCCCCCTGGTCGACACTCGAATACTTTGGTCGACGAAAGTGGTCGACAAAGGTAACATGTCATCCGACACGGGCGTGTACCATCCGCCACGGGCGTGACCTAGGGCGTGTCTGCCCTGGTCGACACTCGAGTATTTTGGTCGACGAAAGTGGTCGACATATGCAACACGCCCGCTGACACGGGCATGTACCATCCGACACGGGCATGTCGGAGGGCGTGTCCCTCCCTCTGGTCGACGAAATGAGCTCGACGATCGTCGAGTGCAAGTACACGCCCCGTGTCACGGGCGTGACTTGGCCGTCACGGGCGTGTACCCTGGTCGTGACCTGTTTCGTGATAAGGCGGCTTGTGCACTGCTTAAAGTATACGGCCTATGACACGGGTGTGTCACAGGGCGTGTCAGACCCGAAAAGTGGTTTTTAGGCTTTTTTGTGGCCGTCCATTTTCTTCAGCTGGGATCTAACAGCTGAGAGCCCTCCCTGCTTCCTTAAGGCCGAAAACTGAGAAAGAATTCTCATTATGTTATTGCCTTCATCTTTCTAAAAAGCTTAGAGAGAGAAAGGGAGAGTAAGAAGGAGGAAGAGGAAGAGGGGCTGATCTCTAGTGGAGCTTGAGAGTGTCAAGCTGAGATCCAAGGCCATCTTTGCGGAGGAAAAGCTGTTGCGGTTCTTTCTAGCCAGCTGGGAGCTCATGACACCGAATCGGTCTTCAAGGGTAACGACTTTTATTTCTAACCATATGAAGGCTTCCTTTTTTGCATATGCATATGATTCCCCCACCAAAGGGTGGCTGATTATGGGAGTCTTTTAGGTTGATTCATGAAATCCCCAATCATTTGGCATATAGATCCGAAAATGGAGTACGGAATAGGCATGTTGTGTGAAGCCTATCTGGAGAGTTTGGTCTGGATTGGTGATGTTGCATATCCGAACCAGAGAAGACTTCGTGATAAACGTGTAGTTTTGAAGTCTACGGGTTAACCTGTGAATGACAGTAGCAGGAAGTACTGGAGTGGTAGTCCAGGAAAATACCCTTGCGATGCTTGTGATGCCTGTGTTATTGGGTTATACCTGTGAAAGGAAGTCGCAGGAAGTACTGGTGTGCCCAGGAAATACCCTTTGTAATGCTTGATGTTCATGGGTGGACCTGTGAAGGGAAGTAGCGGGAAGTACTGGCGTGGTAAGCCATGGAAATACCCTTGACATTTATGATTTGCGGGATCATACCTGTGAAGAGAGTAGCAGGAAGTACTTGTGTGCCCAGGAAAGACCCACTGATGTGTGATATGAAATGGGTGTAAGAGTAAGTACTGGTGCGCCCAGGAAAGCACCCAGGCTTGAATGCCAGAACAAGATCAGTGAAACCGACCCGAGCCTTTTATATAGCCGCGAGTATGCAGTGCTCGGTGATGGCAAGGTGATTTGAGCAACGGGGGGTGGATGATCCGACCTGCGCTATGTCCGTCCGACGTGAGACCTGAAAGTGCGGTCTGTTGGAGTGCATAGCAAGAGTCGTAGGCCTGTGCGCCATGACACAATGGGGGCTACGGGCTAGTCCCGGTGCATTACGACTAGAACTCCGGCTGCACGCCATGGAGTGAAATGCTCAATGTTTTACCTTTGGGTGGCGACCCTGAGACGGTGGTGGGACCCGGGTTTGCCGGTACACCAAGAATGTGCCATGAGTGCACGGATCGTCGGGCCGCGTGGCTGACGGTTGTGATGGAATGTATGTGCGTGAGAGCACATTGTATGAAATATATATATATATATATATATATATATATATATATATATATATATATATATATATATATATGTATATGCTTGTGCTATGCATGTAGGAAGAAGAATATCACTACCCCGGGAAAAGGGGTATGGTCGTTATAATTTGGTTAGCTGAATGTTGACCGTTGCCTGTTTTCCACCGTTGGGTGGAATGTCCCCATGCAGGTACTGGAGAGCCAAGCGGGACGCATAAAGGCTGAAGTCTCTGCTGATGTTGCTGCTGCTTCCGCTAGCCCTTGAAGGCTATATGAAAACTACTGTGTTTTATTTATACGTGGCGGCCTACGCGCCAATGTTTGGGTCACTGTTATGAAAGCCTTGTAAGGCCATAAGGCTAACTGTTGTGTATTTAAACATTCCTATGATATATATATAAAGGTGGAACTTTTATATGGTGGACATTCATGTGTGTGAGTTCAGCTTAGTGTGTATAGCTTTCGCTAGAATGCAATGTGTTAGGGTACGCTGCGCTACTCTAGTATCACTACGTGACTTTCCCGCCTGTTTTATGGTCTATGTTGTGGGGCCTCGGCCAGACCTTCTAGTATATACCGGTGAACGGATGGAGTCGTTACACTACAGGGACATGGGGTTTATTGTTTTTAATCTGAAAATTAGATTTCCTGGAATTTTTCTTATCGCCGGCGACAGTGGATGTCGTCGGGCGATAGTGTTCAGAAGAGTATCCAAGTCCGAATTTTTCAGAACCATAGTACTGGTTTCCCAAAATCATATTTAGAGATTTTTGGCCCACTCCAAATTTGTTAGTGGTCATTTCTAAATTACGGACTTGTCCCCTTAATACATTATTTTATGCAACTATGGGGCCGCGACGATTAGCGAAGGACTTCCTGTTGTCTTCCACTTGAGATTAAGAAAACTTTAGAGATCTCTCTAAGGCCTCGTTCTCTTTTGTAAGAGTCTCAACCCGAGTCTGAGTCTTAGAGAGATCTTTCTCAAGCTTCACTATCTTTGTCAAGGAGGGACAATCCTCTTGACAAGACGCTTTCTCCTTTCCAAGAACTTTTACTTCATTTTTTAGTTTTTTATTTTCTTTAACTAATACTTTATTTTCAGATTTAATCAATTTAATTTCATGCGTTTTTTTGTCTAAAAACTCGCAAGTTCTCAAAAATTCTGAATATAAATCATCATAAGTTTCAGGAGTTACCTCAGTGTCGCTCTGGACACTGTTTCCTTCATCATAAGATGAAGTGCTCTTTCCCATCAAGCATATGTTGGCCTCTTCTTCAGTTTCTGACCCTGAATTGCTTGACTCCTCAGAAGTGGCTTCATCCCATGTTTCAGCCTTTAGAACTTTCTTCTTATCTTTCTTTTCGTGCCGCTTCTCCTTCAGCTCTTTCAGATACTTTGGGCACTTGCTCTTTATGTGGCCAATCTTCCTGTAATGATAGCATTCAGGTGGTGGTCTATCTTCGTCATCCTCTCCTTCAGCTTGGAACTTTCCTTTCCTATTCCCAGATTCTTGCCTCTTGAAAAATCTCTTGAAGGAATTTCTTCTTTCAGGATTTCTCAGAAATCTCCTGAATTTCTTCGTAAACAAGCTCTCTTCATCTTCCTCATCACTTTCATCGGACTTGCTTTCCTTCTCTTTCTTGGACTTCAACGCCAAAGCTTTCTTTCTTGGCTCCAAGCTATACTCTTGTTGTTGAATCCTCAACTCTACTTCATGAGTTTTCAAGTTGCCTATGAGATTCTCAATTTGGAGAGACTTTAGATCGTGTGACTTTGAGATGGCAGTCACTTTAGGATTAAACTTCGGGGGAAGCAATCTAAGTATTTTCCTCACCAAATCTCCATTTGAGAAATTCTTCTCGAGAATCCTCGAGTCATTCATTATCTTGCAAAAATTCGTGTACATGGAGTCTATATCTTCATCAATCTCCATTTTGAACTTCTCAAACTCTAATTCTAGCTGGAAAAGCTTCGAGTCCTTTACCTGCGATATTCGTTCATGAGTAACTTCAAGAAGATTCCAAATATCATATGTAGTATCACATGCACAAACACGGTTAAATTCAGTCCTATCTAACGCACAAAATAAGGCGTTCATTGCCTTAGCGTTATTTTTACATCGAAGCTTATCAGCTTCATCCCATTTGTCCTTGTGTTTTTCCATAAAGACACTTCCTACAACAGTTGTAGGAGCAGTGTAGTATGTTTCTACCATGCCCCAAACATCGATATCCAGTGCTATTAGAAAGCATCGCATTCGAGCTTTTCAATAGTTGTTGTCAGTGCCCGTGAATAAGGGAGGTCTACTTATACCATGCCCCTCAGAAAACGCGTGCGTGTTTTGTGCCATTACTCCCGGTGGTAAAGTCATTTTTGGAGTAACCTGATTCTGATACCAAGTGTTGGATATTGCGGCGCCCTTAGAGGGGGGAGGTGAATAAGGGTTCTTTTAATTTTTCTCAAAAATTAAACAAACTTTACTAGATGAATAACAACAATAGAATTGAAGAGTGCAAATGTATACTAGCTAAAAACAATAATGATATATTTCAAATGAGATAAATTGAATACAAAGTGTCTTTATAGAGCTAGAGACAACGACTCATGAAATAAATAATTTGCTAGTGTTTTCGTCGATTCTTCTACCAAAAACCGGCAGGCTAAAGCGTATCTCTTCCTAGATCTTGCTACTAGCCTCCCCTAGATCTAACCACGATCTAGACGCTGCACACAAGGCAACGATTTCTCCTTAAGCCACACAAGGATTTGGACGCCACTCACAAGGCAGCGAGTCTCCTAAGCCACACAAGGACCTAGACGCCACGCGCAAGGCGGCGATTTCTTTACCGATTTCAATTAGAAAGTAAAAGAAAGAACAAAAATTACTGGAACACTTTAGGCTAGACACTCCCTTCAAACAATGCGCTGAAGATGCCGACGAATCCTTGCTAGAGATGCTTCGAATGCTTTGCACGTGCCGTCAATCTTTCGCGCTTTTAGCCTTCTTGAGAGTATGGAGTATCTCTGAGTTCTGGAGCTCTCTGAATCGTCTATGCAGGAAAGTATAGTCCAGGTGATCAAATTCATGATTTCCTCAGAAAATGAAAGGTTTTTATATTCTGGCGCTATCGTCGGGCGATACTGGGTATCGTTATCTAGCGATATCGGTAACCGCTGCCACGTGTTCCACGAACTCTTCATTTTCGCATCGCATAACGTTGAGCGTCGAATCGTGCACTATCGCTGAGCGATACTGGTTATTGCCGTCTGGTGATAGCAAAATAACGGAAGCCATGATTTCGTCGAGCGTCGAGTGGCACTATCGTGTGTTGGCGATACCCAATATTGCCTGGCGATATCGCCCGAGCTCAAGTCTGATCCGATTCAGCATCAAAAAGATATTAGATATTAACCTATGTTATCTGCACACCAAAAACATCCAAATATCAAATACAAACAAGATTTGTTATTAGCAAACTAGGAAGCGTGGAATGCATGCTCCAACAAGTTGATTTTCTATGACATGGGGACAATTTTGCCCATCATTATCAGGAGTGGTTGACAAATGGTTGAGCAGAATATAGGAGCGTCTTATGTTAAAACGGGAAAAGCAGTGGTGAAGTCCTCTACATCCCAGGCTCAATCCTAAGTCTTTACTCCTGGCCATTAAGCATAGTGAAGTTGTCACAAGTGCGCGAAAACATCGGTGATTGCTTTTCTACTTGCATACTGTGTATGTAGCTTGTGTGTGTGATGTGTGCGCCACAAGTTTTGCTCTGATTCAGAACACACTGGTGAGAGCACTTTTGATAGTGTAAGGGTACCGAACGAATGTTTTGCTGTTGGTGGATAGAGTTTGCAATGTGGCGGTGCAACTTGGAAGTCGGGAATTGTGTTTGGACGCATCTGCGCTGCCGATATCAGAGCTTGCGGATGTGTTGTGTTTCCTAAGGATCTTCCTGGGCTACCACCCCAGCGATAGATCGACTTCTGTACTATATTGGTCTCAGGTACGAAACCTGTGGCCCGCTCACTGTATCGTGTCGCGCCGAAGGAGTGGTTGAGTTGAGAATCCAATTGCAAGGGTTGTTGGAGCAGGGATGTATACGCCCAAGTATGACATCTTGGACTGCACCTATTCTTCTTGTGAAAAGGAAGGACGGTGATTTGCGATTATCTATTGATTATCTTGAATTGACTAAGCTGACAGAAACGATTAAGTAGTCGATTCCACGACTAGATGAATTGTTCGATCAGCTGGTGGGATCAACCGTCTACTCCAAGTTGGATGGGAAATCTAAGTATTACCAGTTAAGCATTCCGGAAGACGATATTCCCAAGATCGTATTTGGCACATGCTACCGTCATTATGAGTTCACGGTAATGCTGTTTGGGCTGTGCAATACGCCATCAGTGTCTATGGACCTGATGCACCGAACATTCCGAGAGTACCTGGACTTGTGTGTGATCGTGTTCATTGATGATATTTTGGTGTACTCTCAATCTGAAGCTGATCACGCAAAACACTTGCGGTTGGTGTTGCATACTTTGTGAAGGAACAAGCTCTATGTTATGTTCTCGAAGTGCAAGTTTTGGCTATCGTCGGTGGCTTTTTTGGGCCATATGGTAAGTGGAGAAGGCATAGCAGTGGATCTGTCAAAGATAGGAGCTAGACAGAAGTGGCCGGTGTTTTCTTCAGTGGTCGAAGTCAGGAGTTTCCTTGGACTGGCAGACTACTATCAAAGGTTTGTTGCAAACTTCTCGCGGATTGCTTTGCCTCTGAGCACACTGACGAAAAAGGATCAGAAGGTCATTTGGACACCAGAGTGCATGCGAACGTTTGAAGAGCTAAAGAATCGATTGACCACGACACCTAGGTTGACATCGCCATGTGGTATCGACGGATGTGAGGACTATAGGGATGCTTCAGGGAGCGGCTTAGGCTGCGTTCTTCTGCACAATGCGAAAGTGATTGCTTATGGCTCACGCCAATTGAAGGTGCATGAAAGAAATTATCCCGTCCACGACCTAGGGTTGGCAGCGATAATCTTTGCACTCAAGTGATGGCGGCATTATCTTTGTGGCATGAAAGTGTTGGAGCAGAAGGACCTGAATATGCGACAATGAAGGTGATTGGAGTTCCTTGAGGACTACAGCTTTGAGATTCATTATACTGCCGAGAAGGGACATGTAGTCCATGATGCCTTGAGTTGGAGAGCTCCGTCAAGGGTAAAGTGGCTACAACTACACCATGAACGTCTAATCCAGGAGTTTGAAGCGTTAGAGATTTCTTGTGTTGACAAGAATTCCACAGCCGATGCATGTTTGAACTGAATGGAGGTGTAATACGACCTTGCGGACAGGATTTGACGAGCAACGGAGCTGGGTAAAAGTCTTCAACGCTATGCAAGGGACACGGGCCAGAGGGCAAATTCTCTTGGGATAACGACCTTTTGCGGAAAGAGGACCGTTTGTACGTCCTGAGTTTGGGTAAGTTGAGGGAAGAGGTGATATACAAAGCGCACTATGTGAAGTACTCAATCGCCCTGGGAGTACAAAGTTGTTCAGGGACATGAAGAAGTTGTTCTGGTGGCCAGGAATAAGGAAATATGTCGCTCATTATATGGCCAAATGCCAAGATTGTGCTTTGGTGAAGGCGGAATGCCAGAAGCCTGGCAATTTCTTGAAATCGTTGTCGGTTCCGGAATGGAAGTTCGATGATATTTCAATGGATTTCGTGCACGGGTTGCCAAAATCTCAACACGGGAACGATTCAGTCTGGGTGATTGTAGACTGATTGATGAAAGTGGCACACTTCCTTCCGAACAATCGGGACGATTCTGTGGAAAGTTAGCAAAGCTTTATGTTGAACAGATTGTACGGCTACACGATGTTCCTCCGAGCATCGTAAGTGATCGTGATGAACGGTTCACCTCGACTGATTGGAGGTTAATCCATCAGTTGTGGGCACAAAGTTGACGTTTCGTACAACCTTTCACCACCAAACAGATGGCCAAACTGAGAGGACCAACAGGACAATAGAGAATATGTGCCGAATGTGCGTCTTGTACTTTGGTAAGAGATGGGACGAGCATCTCTATATGGTGGAGTTTGCCTACAACAATAGCTACCAAGCGAGCATCGGTATGACACCGTATGAAGCTCTGTATGGTCGGAAGTGCTGTCCTCCATTAGCTTGGGCAGAAGCAGGCAAATCCAAAGTACTCGACGATACACACTGTTCGTGAGAGGCTATCGATAACCCAGGATTGACAAGCAAAATACTACAACGCCAAGCACCAGAATGTGGAGTTCGCGGTATGCGATTGGGTATATTTGAATATTAAACCTTTCAAAGGTGAGTCCAGGGTTCGGCGTTTGGAAAAATTGAGTCCGAGATATTTTGATCCGTTTGAAGTTGGGGAAGCTGCATATCGGCTAACTCTTTCGGCAGACTTGGGTGGAGTACATGATGTGTTTCACATCTCTATGGTTCGGCAAGCCGTCAAAAATCCAACTCAAGTGATCGAGAATGATCGTGTGCCGGTGGAGTATGGGCTAACAACGAAAGTTAGACCCATTCGGATCGAGGATCGTGCTGATAAACAGCTGTGAAACAAAACAGACGGGATGGTCAACGTCCAGTAGAACAATTGCGGCCATGAGGAGCTAACATGGGAGCGAGAGTAGACCATGCGAGCTGAATTTCCCGAGCTCTATGTAACGGGTATGCAGTCCGTATCCAGTAGTATTACACGATATGAAGTAGAACATTTTGTGTTCAAGTTCCTTCGTGTGTGCAAATTTTGGGGACGAAATTTTTGTAAGGAGCGGAGGGTTGTAACACCCCAAATCCCAGGATTGGGAAAAAGTTGGGTGACATGGCCTGGGACACGGGCGTGTCCTGCTCGGGTGAGCAGCCGGCGAGTGGTTGACGAAAAGTCTATTCTACGAAAAAAAATGAATGAGGGAACACACCCTCTAACACGGGCGTGTCAGAGGCCGTGTTCTCCTTTGGTCGACGAACATCGTTAGACGAAGTTACGCTAGAGGCATGTTTGCTGCCATGTAAGGGCATACGGCCGGTGACACGGGCGTGTCACTGGTCGTGTCCTTTGCTGGATGTGCCCGGGACATTTGAGGCCTGGTGAATACGGGCAGGGCATGGTCGTGTCATGGGGTACACAGCCTATGACACGGGTGTGTCACTGGCCATGTCCCGATCAGGTTGAATTTAGTTTTGTGTAGCCTGAGGTACACAGCCACCGACACGGGCGTGTCTGAAGGCGTGTCAGGTGACACGGCCCGTGATACGGGCGTGTCACATGGGCGTGTACTGGTCTGGATGAGTCGGTTGTGTGCCTCTTAAGGTACAGGGCCTGTGACACAGTCGTGTCACAGGCCGTGTCAGGCAAAATTTATCCTTTTGTGGCAAAATCGTGGCCGTCCATTTTCTTAGTTGGGATCCAATGGCTCAGGTCTCTCCCTCCTTCCTTAAGGCCGAGGATAAGGATACCATCCTCATTTTTCATTTGTCCATCCTCTTTCTAAAAACCTAGAGAGAGAGAGAAGGAGGAGGAGGAGGAAAGGAGCTGGCCACTGGTGGAGCTGCGTGTAACACCCCCTATCCGTCACATAGCATATAGTAGTAGGTCCGGCCGGGGCCCGACGCCATATACCACAGACAGATCGGGCGGTTACTCAATGGAAACCATCAAACTAATTACCAACGTCCTACACAGAGTCATTCTAGCGGAAGCAATTATAAAAGGTTGCAAATTAAAGAACCCAGTCACAAGCATGAATGTCCACTACAAAACCCAATAGGAATGAAGTACAATACACAAGTACAATGGCCTTAAGACCTTACAATTATCTACTCAAATAAAATGTGTCTTCCATACTATGGCATGCAGGCCGGTCACACATGAATAAAACAAGTAAACACTCAAAATTTGGCCTTTGAGGGACGGCTCAGCACTTGGGCTTTAGCCTGCTATTTACCGCTCGACTCCTCAGCACCTGCAAGCAACAATCCACCGCAATGGTGGCAAACAAAAGCAACGGTCAGCTATGCTGACCAAATTATAACGATCTCGCTCCCATAATTGGGGCGGCGATGCTCTTTCCCTGCACTTTGTTAGCATAACCAAGCAGTATAGTGAATAAACACTTCATCACAGGCATGGGCACACACGGCCTCATAACTCGTGCTCTCAGGGCACATTCTTAGTGAACCGGTCAACGTCATGTCAATTTAAGCCATAGACGTATCGGTCTCACCACCGCCACTAGGACTGCCAATCTTGCGAGCATTTTTGTCTTCCCGGCATGAGTCACGTCAATTTAAGTCATAGAACGCCGAAGACCCTCATCTATGCCAACGGCTACCACCGAACGACATAGAACGGGTACGGTTCCACCTGACCCATTGCTCACACCGCAACGTCAATTTAAGCCATATGCGCGGGTCAAACATCCTCGAGTCTCGTTTCCATCACACACTTCACATAACCCGGTTATGTCCAAGTTGGCTCCCAGGCCACCATGTTGGCAGAATCACACATCTGCCCAGTTTTTAGGGTGCACCTTGGAGTTAGTCCCCAAGGCTCCCTGTTGCATTCTACCACATAGAAAACCCGAAAAATAACCATTCGCGCGGAGTCTTCTCCGGCCATTCAAGCAATGCAATATCACCGATCCAGACCAACTTGTCCGGGTAGGCTTCACACATCATGCCTATATCCGTTCTCGATTACGGACTCTACAAGTACACAACGGGGACTATTCATGTCTACCCGAAGGAACGCCTCAACTCACTGCAAACTCGCGAGAGCGGGCTTCCTATGCAAAGAAAAAGAGGACTTCATATGTCCTAGGATGAGAATCATTACCCTAGCATTTTTCCTTGGCGCCATGGAAATGTATGCAGATGAAAAGCACTGCAATCTCCTCGCCTCCGTAGATCCGAAGTCGGCTTGCGATTTGGAGCCCCGAAGCTCCGCCGGTGACCGGATCTTGCCTCCTTTCTTCTTCCTTGCTCTCCCCTCTATCTAAACTTTAGAAAGAGAATAACCCAAGTGAAATGGGGTTTTCAAAGCCCAAAACCCGGGTATATCTCAGCAGGAACAACCCTCAGCCGTCGGATCCCAAAATAAGGAAAAGAACGGCCACGATTCTCCATCGAAATCCAAAATCTGGGCCGAACACGGCCCGTGGCACGCCCGTGTCCAGGGCCGTGTTCCCCATTCGCCGTCGAAACCGACGGGTCCCGAAAAGAACACGGGCACCTGACACGCCCGTGTCAAACTTGACACACCTGTGTCATCCAGAACACGGCCGTGTACTATGGCCTGTTACTCCATCGACACAGGACTAATACTAACCCGAGTAGAACACGGGTCTTGGACACGCCCGTATCCCATTTGACACGCCCGTGTCTACCTGATACGGCCTGTGTGCCAACCCCGTATATCAACCACGCCATAGCCCGGCTTCAACCCGAGAAGGACACGGCCTGTGACACGCCCGTGTCCCAGGCCATTTTCGCTGCTCGACGATCGTCGACTCCAAAATTCGTTGACCTCTCAGCCAGATCGTCGACCCAAGCACGACATGCCCTGGGACACGCCTGTGTCCCAGGCCGTGTGCCCCCTGCCAAATTCCAAACTTGGTTCAAAACGCCTCCCGTCGCTCTTTTGAGTTTCGGGGCGTTACAACTCTCTCCCTCCTGAAAGAATTTCGTCCCCGAAATTACATAAAGGAAAGATAAACACAAAACTTAAACGGTACCTTAGTGGAACAACTCCGGGTACTCCTCAAGCATGGTCCGCTCTTGCTCCCAAGAGAGCTCTTCCCGACCGCAATTGTCCCAACGGACCTTGACCATCCTGAACTCTTTGTTGCGTAGCCTCTTGACTTTCGAGTCCTCAATTCGAACGGGCTTGACCTTCATCGTCAACCCATTATCGAACGGCACTTGGTCGACCGCAATCACTTGTGAAGGCTTTTGCATCGCCTCCCGCAGCACCGATATATGGAATACATCGTGTAGACCACTAAGCTCCACTGATAGCTTCAACTGATACGCTGCTTCACCAATCCGCTCCAGAACCTCAAACGGTCCAAGGTACCTCGGGCTTAGCTTTTTCAAGCGCCGCACCCACGAGACACCCTTGAACGGCTTGATCTTTAAGTATACCCAGTCGCCAACAGCAAACTCCACATTCCTGTGCTTGGCACTATAGTACTTAGCCTGGCGGTCCTGAGCGATTAGCAACCTCTCTCGAATCGTTCGAACCAACGAAGTAGCATCTTCCACCTCTTTTCGCTTGTACAACTTTGACTCACCCTGAAAGAAATTGTACCTAATCACCTAGAGGGGGGGGGGGTGAATAGGTGACTTAATCTTTTTAAACTTTTAGGCAGATTATATCACAGATTTCACAGAACTATACACAGCATCAATCACATACACAGAGTACACACAGTTTTATAGTGGTTCCCCAAGGTTTGGGTACATCCACTTTCCCCCTTCGCCTATCTAGTAGTGTACTAGATTCGGCCAAACTCCTCCACTATTCCTCAGATCCTCAGATCTTACACTCAGAACCCTAATCAGGTTCCTACAGCTCAGAGTGATCCCACTCCTACAACTCAGACTCAACAGCCCTACCACTCAGTCTTCACAAAGACCTACACTCAGCCACAAGGCCTACACTCAGAGAAATGAATCTCCTACACTCAGGCACACATGCCCTACCACTCAGCCTTTATAATTTCAGGCTTACAACTCAGATCCCTAAGGATCCTACAAGAAATTAAAAAATACAATGTGTAAACCTACAACTCAGAATAAGAGAGAAGAGTTGACAGGTTTCTTGATGAGTTCTTGGAAGAACTCTGCTGAGATCAACCTCACTTGGATTTCTTCAAAGATTCTTGAATGTAGAACACAATAGGGTTGAGTCTCTCTGCAGCTGATCTTCAATCACTACTAACTTAAGTTTCAGATCTCAATCTGAAACCTTCTTCATAGCCTGGTTTCAACAGCTGTCTTCTTGGAAGGAGCTCTCTCTCTCCAACTACTTAGATCTTCACTTGAAATGATTCTTCAATGAATTGCTTGATCTTCTTCTCAATCTCTTGTTGTTAATCATCTCCTTCTGTTGACAGAATAAGCCTATATATAGGCCTTCTTCATGGTGACCGGCTGATCCGGTTTCTAACGACTTTCTGACATCTTTGACAGGTGCAGTAGACCGGCTGGAATGGCAGCTGTCATGTCATCCTATCACTTCTTGAAATATCTATAACTGTCTGAAAGTGTCGAGACAGTCTGTCTTTAAGTGTCAACACTTATAGACTAAGTGTCGACACCAGTAGACTAAGTGTCGACACTAGCCTTCAAGGTGTCGACACAACTCCTTATGTTGTAGAATTTACTTCTCGACACTGCTTCTTCAGAATGTGTCGACACTGATATTGTGTGTCGACATAACTTCTTGTTCTTCAGTACTTAGTTGAATTCTTCTAAGTGTCGACACAACTCCTTTGTGTCGACACATCTTCTTGTGTTGAACTTGTTAAGTGTCGACACATACTCTTGGTGTCGACACATGCCTTCTATGTTGATACTTTTGCTGAGTGTCGACACAGCTCCTTGTGTCGACACATACTCTTGTGTTGAGACTTCTGCTATGTGTCGACACATTCTTCATTGTGTCGACACTTGTACTTAGAATTTGTTGAACTTTGTTGAGTGTCGACACAGCCTCCTAGTGTCGACACTTTCTTCATGTGTTGAGTCTTCTGCTGTGTGTCGACACATTCTCCAAGTGTCGACACTTTCTGATGTCGACAAAGTTCCACTGGGTGTCGACACTGCTTCTAAGTGTCGACACTTCTTCACTGGACATTTCTTCAATGAGTGTCGACACATCTTGTATGTGTCGACACTTTCCTTCTGGTGTCGACTCTGCATTCCTGGTGTCGACACAATTACTCCAAGTGTCGACACTGCTTCTCTGGATGTCGACACAAGTCTTCTTAAGTGTCAACACTTTTCTTCTGGGTGTCGACACATGGACTTAGAAACTTTTCAGCTTTCCCTGCAAATACTTAACCTGCACAACTAAACTCAAAACACATCAAATACATTTTGATGTATATCATTGAGTAGGGTGAGGCTTCTTCAAATCAAGTACATTTATTCCAATGTACCCAACAATCTCCCCCTATTTGGAGAATTCATAACCCTTAGTCAATGATATACACCATACATAACAAAATCACAGTATGATGTAAAACAGGATTATATAACAGGGTAAGTACATAAACATGTATTAAACAAAACATGTATACAGAAATATCTCAGAACAATAATGTAATAGATTTATCACACATCACATTTTCTAACAAATTTATCATATTCATTATACAAAAGTTTACAGAGTGTTTAAAATCAAAAGATTACAACTGAAAACTAAAGATAAATTCTATCCTATTGCTGCTCAGGCTCCTTGATCACTATGCCCTTTCCAGACTGTATCTTTGCTTGGACAGGAGCTTCAGTATCTTCAGCAGCAGCAGGCTTCTTTCCTTTCAGATCCTTCTTTTTCTGCTCTTCAGCCTTGATCTTCTGCCTTTCAAAGTAATGATAAGGCTTTGGAAAGTACTTGCTAGGCTCCTGGGCATTAGGAGGTAGCTATCCCATCTTAGTCTTTCTTCTATATTGCACAATTGCCTCTTGCCTGGATTCATGCTTTCTCCATTCCAGTTCAGAATACCACTTGTTTCTATCTTGAATATTGTCCTTGGCAGCTTTCCATGCAGTTAAGATAATATTCCTTGAAGTGGGGCTCCACTGTTCAAAGTCAGGCCTCAATTCAGCTTGCTCCCTGAATCTCTTCTTAGACAATTGAGCTTCTTGTTCTTTCTGCAAAGCCTTTTGTTCTTTCAGTATAGCCTCTGGCACTGGCTGAACCACTTTTTCTATGATGATCTTCTGATTTCCCTCAGGTGGGCTATACATTGACTGTATATCTGCATGTATCATATCAAAGTCTGGTGGAGGGTATATTACTTGAGCTACTTCAGCTTGCTCCCCTCCAAGATATGCAGGGTTAATCCCAGACTCTGCAACATTATCATCATCACATAATGGAGGATATCCAAGGGTGGCTCTGATGGAATTTGAAATCTATTTGGCATGATCAGAGCTGGCTTTGACTAACACCCTCTCCCCCTTTATGACTTCTCTAACAATATGATCCCTCAGATCATCTTTCTGAAATCTTATTTGGGCATCCAAATAGTTTACTCCATCCTTAAAGAAAGGTTTCAACCTTTGGAGCTTGTCAGTTATAGCCTTTTGAGAATCTTGTAAAGCAGTTTTAACAGCAGTGAGACTTTCTTGCAATTGCTTGTCAAATTCAGCCTTAGCTGTAGCATTAGCTGTAGTCTGACCAGTAGCTATATTCTTCATTTCTGTGACTATTGCATTATGTGAAGCAGTTAAATTATCATTCATCCTCAGCTGGTTCTCCAGAACATAGCCTTGCTTCACTGCAATATCATCCACTTGAGCTTTGATCTTCTCTTGATGTGTAGCCAAGTAGACCACTGCATTCCCTCCCTTGTGGAAGTAGTCAGTCATCTCTTTCTTATTCAGATTCATTTCAAATCTGATTGACTTAATATCTTGGGTCAGATCAAACTATAGTGACTTATGCCCCTCATCCATATAAGATTGCAAAGCCTGTCTTTGCTCATCCATTTTTATCTGTAATGCTACCATCAGAGAACTGAAATCTGTAGATGGTTCTGGCTGTGATGCAGGTTGTGGTGCAATTGTTTGCAGTGTTTTCTTATAATTCTGGCTTCTCCTCTTGAAAACTTGAAATTTTCTCTTCTTGGCTCTTGCAGCCTCTTCATCTTCAGAAGCAGATGTGCTTGCAATATCAACCATGTCCTTAGGGCTTGGAGGTAACTCCTTCTCAGTCCTTTGTAGCCCTTCAGTATCTCTTGGCACCTCAGTCACTTTGCCTGCAGTTTTCTCTATATTCTCCACTTGCTCTCCCTCAATTATTACTTTCTCCCCCTCAGCATCAGCACTTTCTTTCTCAAAGTCAGTTTGGAGAAGATCTGGGAATAGCTCTTCTAGGGTAAATTCTTGTTGAGGATGGGGTGGAGAATCTCTAATCTCATCAACCACTTGATCAGATACCACTTGATCGGCAACAGATGTGTCCTCCATGACAACATCGTGGGGTTGACTAGGAATCTGAGGTTGCTGATTTACATTAGATAATATGTCAGTCATAACTGCATTTTCAATAGAGAAATCTAATTGGTTTATTTCAGTCATTACCTCAAGTATGATTTGTGTAGCTTGTTCACTCTCTAGTGAAGTTGGCTCATCCACCAGTAGAGGCTCCCCCTGAATTGAATCCTGGTGAATTGGGCTTGCTGGTGGTAGCTCCCCCTGCCTTGGTGCATCTTCTTGTCTAGCAGGAGATTGTCCAGCATTTCCAGTGTCTTGTTCATCATCTGGAGTAAACACAACTTGCTCTTCAGAGCTGCTTGATGATTCCTGAGCCACAGGGGCTGACTTCTTCTTCTTCTTCAGGGGTGTTTCCTTCTCAGGAGTTGACATTTCCTTAGTCAAGACTCTATCCCATCTAGAGAAGATTCTCAAATCCATTCTCCTCATGTGGTTAATCTTAGTTCCAGCAGCTTGACTCATGACCTCTGGTATACTACCAGCCAGGTATAGACTTAGTATTCTACCCAAATTGGGCTTCTTCATACTCTCTTTAATCTTATCAAACAAGACTGTAGACCAATCAGTACTCAGTTTGAATATGATCCTTGTCATTAGATTGAACATATAAGCTGAAATCCTGTCATGTCCTCCAGGCTTGCACAGGATAACCTTGCCAACAATTTCAGACAAGAATTTGTCTTGCAAATTCATTCCCTTCATGTTGAAAACAGAACCTATTTTCAGGTTGGAGTCCAATCCACACCATGTTAGTGCTTCTCTAATCTTGGAAGCAGAAACATCTTCTTCTTCCTTAGTCCTAGGTAGTTGTAGTACCTTTCTCAGACTCTTAGGAGAGACTTTCACCTTAGCCCCATGAACTCTAGACTTTATCTTGAGTCCAGATTCATCTATTGTAGCTCCATTCAGGAATTCCAGAACTTCTTTCTTCCATATCTTGGTCGGCTCTGAAATAAGAAAATCTAACCCTGTCTCTTCTATTAGGGTTATCGCGCCTTTGATCTCTGGTTCCCCGTCATCAAAAGCATGTCGCACAAGTTCGTAGCCTTCATTCACATTCTCTTCAAGCTTGCGCGTCATTAGGGTTTGAAGAAATTTGAAATGAGAGAAGAGAGGTGTCGACACACAAGTTTGGTCTCGAAACTTTGGTGAGCGTGTCGACAGACAATGGCAAAAACCTATTTATACCTTTCTAAAATGGAAGATGAAAGGGCGCGTCAAAATACTCAAATTGTGTCGACACTGTTGAAAAGTGTCGACACAGACTTATAATGTCTCGACAACTATGTGTCGACACAAGTATAGTCGACAGAATATATGTGTCGACACTTGCTTATGTGTCGACACCGCTTAGCTCGACACTTAGTCGAGACTTTACTTGTCTAATTCTAAGTAAAGCCTAAGTGTCGACACCACCTTGGATGTGTCGACACCTACTCTGCATGTGTCGACACTAATTCTCTGAAGTGTCGACACTAACTTCCTAGATGTGTCGACACCTTTTCTCTGAAGTGTCGACACCAATACTCTGTCTCGACACAGACAACTCTGTGTGTCGACACTATTTTACTTAGCCATTTTTGTAAACTTATTCTAAGTTTATCATACCTAATTCAATTTTGAACCTATTGAATTTGGTTTCATCTAAGTGCTTAGTATACATGTCAGCTAGCTGATTTTCTGTATTAACATACTCTAGGGATATATCTCCTTTTTCTACATGTTTTCTTAGAAAATGGTATTTTATTTCTATGTGCTTAGTCCTACTATGGGAAACAGGATTGTTTGCAATAGAAATAGCACTAGTAGAATCACAAAATAGAGGTGTTCTACTTACTTGTATACCATAGTCTTCTAGCTGATGTTGTATCCATAGAAGTTGAGCACAGCAACTTCCTGCAGCCACATACTCAAATTCTACTGTGGAGATAGCCACACTTGTTTGTTTCTTGCTACTCCATGATATCAGTCTTCCACCTAGGAATTGACAGGTACCTGTAGTACTTTTCATATCTTCTTTGCAGCCTGCAAAATCTGCATCTGAATAACCTGTCAGTTCAAAGTCTCCATTCCTAGGGTACCAAAGGACTAGATAAGGAGTGCCCTTAAGATATCTCAGAATTCTTTTGACTGCTGTCAAATGAGATTCTTTAGGGCAAGCTTGGTACCTAGCACAGACACATGTAGCATATATGATATCTGGTCTACTTGCAGTCAAATACAATAGGGAGCCAACTATCCCTCTATACAAAGTCTCATCTACAGGTTTCCCTGCATCATCTTTGCTAAGAGACATACTTGACCTCATAGGAGTTTTCATGGTACTGGATGATTCCATACCATACTTCCTTATCAATTCTAGGGTGAACTTAGACTGGCATATGGATAAACCATTCTCAGTCTGTCTAACTTGGAGACCCAAGAAGAACTTACGTTCCCCCATACTGCTTATCTCAAATTGTCCTTGCATTAGTTTTGCAAACTTTTTGCAAAGACTACTTTCAGTAGACCCAAATATGATGTCATCTACATATATTTAGACTAGTATGATCTTGCCTTTGGATTCCCTAAGGAATAGAGTCTTGTCTATTTTCCCCCTTGTGAATTTATTCTCAATGAGGAAACTAGACAGGGTTTCATACCAAGCCCTAGGGGCTTGTTTTAACCCATACAAAGCCTTCCTAAGTCTATAGACATAATTAGGTTGAGTTAAATCAACAAAACCTGATGGCTGTTCCACATAGACTTCTTCTTTTAGATTACCATTCAGAAAGGCTGACTTAACATCCATTTGGTATACTTAAAACCCTTGATAGGTTGCATAGGCCAGGAACATCCTTATGGCATCCGGTCTGGCTACTGGAGCAAAGGTTTGATCAAAGTCAATACCTTCTTCCTGCCTATATCCCTTAGCAACCAGTCTAGCTTTGTTCTTCACAATAACTCCATGTTCATCCATCTTGTTCCTAAAGATCCACTTAGTTCCAATTATATTGTGGTCTTTTGGTTTAGGAACAAGCTCCCAGACATTGCATCTTTTGAACTGGTTCAGCTCCTCTTGCATTGCCTCAATCCAATGAGGGTCTAGGATGGCTTCTTCAAATTTCTTTGGCTCTACTTGGGATAGAAAACTGGAGTAGAGTACTAAACTTAGATTTTTGCTCCTTGTTTGTACCCCTTGACTTAGATCACCAATAATTTGATTTGCTGGATGATCTCTTAGATGTCTATTAGCTGGAGGCAGCCTGTCTTCAGGTTGAACTCCTTCAACTTCTTCAACTTGCTGCACTCCTTGGTCTTCTTCTGCATTAGGTGCATCTAGTACTCCCCCTGAACAACAGCCACTATCATCTACATGCTGACTTGCAGTAGATCCTTCTTCAATAGTGAGCTTGTCCATCTTCTTAGTCACACTTGTGGAGCTGCAAATACTTCTAGACAATTCATTGTTAATAAGTCTAGCTTCATCAAATACTACATGTACTGACTCTTCTACAACTTGAGTAGTCAAGTTGTAGACTCTATAAGCCTTACTGTTGTTGTTGTACCCAACAAAGATCCCCTCTTGGGATTTGGCAGCAAACTTGGTTAAGTAAGACTTACCATTGTTAAGTATATAGCATTTACAACCAAAGATCCTGAAATAGGATAGGTTTGGTTTTCTGCCTTTCACAATCTCATAGGGGGTCTTATTGTGGCTCTTGGTGATAGTAGAACTATTAATTACATGGCATGCAGTGTTAACTGCCTCAGCCCAGAAATATTCTGGGAGAGATGTGTCACTTAATAGGGTTCTACCAGCCTCAATCAAGGTTCTATTTTTCCTCTCAGCAATGCCATTTTGCTGAGGTGTTCTTGGTGAAGAAAATTCCTGAAATATCTCAAACTCTTCACATAGCTTTGTCAAACTATCAGACTGGAATTCAGTACCATGGTCACTTCTTACTTTGACCACTGTACTGTCTAACTCATTCTAAATTTGTTTGACAAAACTATAGAAGATACTAGGTGTTTCAGATTTCTGTCTAAGGAAGAACACCCAGGAAAACCTTGAGTAGTCATCTACAACCACAAATGTGTAGATCTTCCTACCTAGGCTGTGAACTGGCATAGGACCAAAGAGATCCATATGCAAGAGGTATCAGCACCTCACAGCATCTTTGTTTTCAATGCTATTAAAGGTGGATCTAGTCTGCTTGCCCTTTTGACAAGCTGAGCATATCCCATCTTTAATACACTTAACCTGAGGACCATTCCTCACTAACTCTTTGCTATAGAGTTGGCCAATTATCTTGTAGTTGATATGAGCTAGCCTCTTGTGCCATTTGACACAATGAGAGACTTTCTCATCAGCTACAAGACACACTAGAGAAACATTATTCTCACACATAATGTCTAGGCAATAGACATTTCTCTTTCTATAACCTGTCAGAATGATCTCTTGATCATTTGACCTCCTGATATGACAACCATCTTTGACAAATGAGATGTCATATCCTAAATCACTCAGTTGACTTATTCTAATTAGGTTATGTTTCAAACCTTTAACATAAGCCACTTGAGTAATTGTTATAAGGTTGCTAGAAATGTTACCAAAACCTTTGATGATTCCTTTTTCAGAACCACCAAAGGTGACTTTAGGACCATCCTTGATTGGTGTGTAGTCCTTTAGTAATCCCCTAGTTCCAGTCATGTGCTTGGACCATCCACTGTCCAGGTACCATATTGGGGCATAGCCACTTGGACTCACCTGCAAAACAGATTAGTTGACCTTAGAACCCAAAGAATTCTTGGGTCCTTGGTGCTGGTTAGTTTGCCTCTTAACAAAGCTACCTGTAGATCTTCCAACAGGCAGTTTGCTACTCACCTTAGCACTAGAATTGTGCCAGCAGTCAATGGCAAAGTGGCATACCTTGCCACAACACCAACACTCAAATCTGTTGTACCTTTGCTTAGGTACAACCCTAGCTGTTTTATCTACAACAGGCTTGTTGAGTACTGGGGCTTTGCCCATAGACTTGGATTGAACAGTCCTAGCAGGTTTTGTAAACCCTAATCTAGTTTTACCCTTTTGATGTACAAATTCATCAATCAAAGGTAGAACAGACTTTGGTTTAGAAAATCTTGCAACTATATCTCTCTCCTTCTGAAGACTAATCTCCAGATTTCTAATTTGATCATTCTTAAATATTATAGTCCCCATCTGAATAACAGTTATGTTCTTCAGCCTGGCTATTTCATTTAATTTTTGATCAATCAGCTTATCAAAATCTGTTGCAGCCTCTTTGAGATTAGCAATCTCCTTAGCCTGACTCTTGGTTAAGGATTTGCTTTTCTTCAAAGCTTGCAACACTACTCTATAGTCATCAATTAATTGATGAATGTCTCCTTCAGATTCAGATTCATTCTCATCACTTGATGCTGATAAATCTGATTCTGATCCAACACTAGAAATTGAACTTGAAGAACAATTATGTACCTGACTAGGTCCAGGCTGATCCTAGATTTTATCTCCTTCTGTTAAGGCCATCAGTACTTGGCACTGATTGTCCACTTGCTCATATATAGAGTTCATTAACTGGATGAACTCCTCTTCCTCTTCTTCAGCAAACAGTCCAATATAAGCTTCTGCTTCTGAATCAGTTTCTGAAGATGATATGTCTGACAGGCTTTTTGTCCTTCTTGGCAACAAAAGACCTTTCCTTTTTGCCCTTGATCTGAGTCTTCTTCTTATCAGTTGACTCTTTACTTTTCTCTGGACAGTCAGCAACAACATGTCCTTGTCTGTTACAGCAATAGCATACAATTTTTGATAAAGTTGCTTTGCTTGACTTGGGCTTTCTCCTGTCTTTCTTTGATGACTTCTTGTTCTGATAATAGTCATATTTTCCCTATGAAGTGGATGGCTTAGACCTCCACTGTTTCTTCTTTAGAAACTTCTGAAAGTGTCTTGTGAAAGCTGCAAAAGCCTCATCACTCTCACTGCTTTCAAAATTCCTGCATTCTGTCTCATCTGTCTCAGATCCAGCAACCTTTGGAGGTGGAGATGGAGACTTACTTTTGTATTTCCTGGTGGCTTCTATCTTGAATGCCACAGCTCTTTCTTTATGCTCAATTCTTGTAGTCTTCTCCTCTTCTTTCCTTACCATTAGCTGCATTTCATAGGATAACAGCTTTCCAAACAATGTTGGAGAAGGAATATCTGCTAACTTGGCCATTTCCCTTATGGCACAGATCTTGGTGTCTCAGTCCTTTGTTAGGGACCTCAAGAACTTATCATTCAGCTCATAATTGCTGAATTCTCTTCCATAGGACATCACCTCATTGACAATCCTATAGAATTTCTTGTAGCATTCTGTTATACTATCAGACCTGCATTATCTGAAGCTCTCATATTCTTGGTTTAACAAAGACTTTCTGTCCTGTCTAACTTCTTCTGAACCCTCCATGTACACTATCAGAGTATCTCACATCTCCTTTGATGTTTTACAGTGTATCAAGTTCTGAAATATAGCATCATCTATGGCACTTACAATGATATTCTGAGCCCTTTTGTCCCTTGTAGCTAGAATAATCTCATCTTTTCTCATTTCAGAAAAGTCCTTAGGTGTTCTCTGATTTGCATCCAGGACTGATACTTTCATAGGCACATATGGCCCTTATTTAACTGTGATATAGATTCTAGGGTCAGAGGCTTCCATAAACAGTCTAACTCTTTCTTTCTAGATGCCAAAAATCTCCTTTCTGCAAATTGGCAACTTCATGGATCCAAGTTCTTTATGATTCTCTGATGAACCCATTTTCTTGATTTTCTTGTTTATGCTGAATATGTCCTTGATTTCACTGAATCTGCCAACAGGATCTACTCAGACAGTTATGTCCTTTTTGAGTAACCTCGCTCTGATACCACTTGAAAGAAATTGTACCTAATCACCTAGAGGGGGGTGAATAGGTGACTTAATCTTTTTAAACTTTTAGGCATATTATATCACAGATTTCACAGAACTATACACAGCATCAATCACATACACAGAGTACACACAGTTTTATAGTGGTTCCCCAAGGTTTGGGTACATCCACTTTCCCCCTTCGCCTATCTAGTAGTGTACTAGATTCGGCCAAACTCCTCCACTATTCCTCAGATCCTCAGATCTTACACTCAGAACCCCAACCAGGTTCCTACAGCTTAGAGTGATCCCACTCCTACAACTCAGGCTCAACAGCCCTACCACTCAGTCTTCACAAAGACCTGCACTCAGCCATAAGGCCTACACTCAGAGAAATGAATCTCCTACACTCAGGAACACAGGCCCTACCACTCAGCCTTTATAATTTCAGGCTTACAACTCAGATCCCTAAGGATCCTACAAGAAATTAAAAAATATAATGTGTAAACCTACAACTCAGAATAAGAGTGAAGAGTTGACAGGTTTCTTGATGAGTTCTTGGAAGAACTCTGCTGAGATCAACCTCACTTGGCTTTCTTCAAAGCTTCTTGAATGTAGAACACAATAGGGTTGAGTCTCTCTGCAGCTGATCTTCAATCACTGCTAACTTAAGTTTCAGATCTCAATCTGAAACCTTCTTCACAGCCTAGTTCCAACAGCTGTCTTCTTGGAAGGAGTTCTCTCTCTCCAATTATTTAGATCTTCACTTGAAATGATTCTTCAATGAATTGCTTGATCTTCTTCTCAATCTCTTGTTGTTAATCATCTCCTTATGTTGACAGAATAAACCTATATATAGGCCTTCTTCATGGTGACCGGCTGATTCAGTTTCTAACGACTTTCTGACATCTTTGACAGGTGCAGTAGACCGGCTGGAATGGCAGCTGACATGTCATCCAGTAACTTCTTGAAATATCTGTAACTGTCTGAAAGTGTCGAGACAGTCTGTCTTTAAGTGTCGACACTTATAAACTAAGTGTCGACACAAGTAGACTAAGTGTCGACACTAGCCTTCAAGGTGTCGACACAACTCCTTGTGTTGTAGAAATTACTTCTCGACACTGCTTCTTCAGAATGTGTCGACACTGATATTGTGTGTCGACACAACTCCTTGTTCTTCAGTACTTAGTTGAATTCTGCTAAGTGTCGACACAACTCCTTTGTGTCGACACATCTTCTTGTGTTGAACTTGTTAAGTGTCGACACATACTCTTGGTGTCGACACATGCCTTCTGTGTTGATACTTTTGCTGAGTGTCGACACAGCTCCTTGTGTCGACACATACTCTTGTGTTGAGACTTCTGCTATGTGTAGACACATTCTTCATTGTGTCGACACTTGTACTTAGAATTTGTTGAACATTGCTGAGTGTCGACACAGCCTCCTAGTGTCGACACTTTCTTCATGTGTTGAGTCTTCTGCTGTGTGTCGACACATTCTCCAAGTGTCGACACTTTCTGATGTCGATAAAGTTCCACTGGGTGTCGACACTGGTTCTAAGTGTTAACACTTCTTCACTGGACATTTCTTCAATGAGTGTCGACACATCCTGTATGTATCGACACTTTCCTCCTGGTTTCGACTCTGCATTCCTGGTATCGACACAATTACTCCAAGTGTCGACACTGCTTCTCTGGATGTCGACACAAGTCTTCTTAAGTGTCGACACTTTTCTTCTGGGTGTCGACGCGTGGACTTAGAAACTTTTCAGCTTTCCCTGCAAATACTTAACCTGCACAACTAAACTCAAAACACATCAAATACATTTTGATGTATATCATTGAGTAGGGTGAGGCTTCTTCAAATCAGGTACATTTATTCCAATGTACCCAACACACCCGTTTCTAACCAAGACAACGACGTGCGACATCTTCTACCATAAAGGGCCTTGAAGGGCGCCATTTGTATGCTCGCCTGGTAGCTATTGTTGTACGTGAACTCCACCAAATATAGGTGGTCTTCCCACTACTTCCCAAGGTCCAGGACGCATATGTGAAGAATGTCTTCCATTGTCCTATTGACTCTTTCGGTCTGACCATCCGTCTGCGAGTGAAAGGTCGTACTGAAACTCAACTTTGTTCCCAACATCTGCTGCACCAGTCTCCAATCATTGGACGTGAACCACCCATTTCGGTCACTCACGATGCTGTGGGGTACACCATGAAGCCGCACAATATTGTCCACATACAATTTTGCCAATTTCTTCATCCTTCCTATGCGGAATGAAGTGCGACACATTCGTTAGACGATCTATGACGACCCAAATGACATCGTTCCCCTTTTGCGACCTTGGCAACCCGTGCACAAATTCCATAGTAATGTCGTCGAACTTCCACTCCGGAATAGGCAAGGACTTTAAGAATCCTCCCGGTTTTTGGCACTTCGCCTTCACTAAGGCGCATGTTTGACACTTCGCCACGTACAGTGCCACATCCTTCTTCAGTCCTGGCCACCAGAACAATTTCTTCACATCGCGGTACATCTTCGTGCTCCCCGGGTGAATCGTGTACTTGGTATGATGCGCCTCGTACAACAATTCCACCCGAAAAGTGCCCACATTTGGGACGCACAGAAGACCGTCTTTCCAAAGCAATCCATCCACGACCTCATATTGGGAATTTGACCCATCCAAAGCCTCTATCATGAGCTGCTTCATGTTGTTATCCACAACCAAAGCCTGTCGAATCCAATCAGCCAGGTCACACTGAACTTCAGTCCAGTTCAATAGCGCTTCAACACTTGACTGCTTGTCTACGCAAGAGATCTCCAATGCCTCCAACTCCCGAACCAACCGCTTGTCATGGACTGACAACCAATTGGCTTGAGCTGGGGCCCGGCGACTCAGCGCGCCCGCAACCGCATTGCCTTTCCCAGGCACATAATGGATCTTGAACGTATAGTCCCCCAGGAACTTCATCCATCTCCTCTGTCGCATGTTCAGATCTTTCTGATCCAACAAATATTTCATGCTTTTATGGTCGGTATAGATATCGACCTTCACCCCATACAAGTAGTGCCACCACAGCTTCAAGGCAAAAATCACGGCCGCTAACTCCAAGTCATGGACCGGATAATTCCTCTCGTGCATTTACAGTTGTCTCGAGCCATACACTATCACACTTCCATGCTGCAGTAGGACACAACCCAGCCCACTGCCCGAAGCATCGTTGTAGATCTCAAAACCTTCGATCCCACTCGGCAAACTCAGCACAGGCGCCATGGTCAACCGATTCTTCAGCTCCTCAAAAGCTCGTGCGCACTCCGGCGTCCAAATGAACTTCTGCTCTTTCCTCGTCAAAGTCGTGAGTGGTAACACTATCCGCGAGAAGTTCTCAACGAAGCACCTGTAATAGCCGGCAAGCCCCAGAAAACTCCGGACTTCCGCTACCGTAGACAGCAAAGGCCACTCACGTAACGCAACAATCTTCGTTGGATCCACCGCAATGCCCTCTCCACTTACTATATGACCAAGGAACGTCACTGAGGATAACCAAAACTCGCATTTGGAGAACTTAGTGTACAATTGATTCCTCCTCAGCATCTCCAGCACCAAATACAGATGCTTACAGTGATCCTCCTTACTCTGCGAGAACACCAATATGTCGTCGATAAAGACGATCACAAAGTGGTATAAGTACTCCCTGAACGTCCTGTTCATCAAATCTATGAACACCGACGGCGCATTCGTCAGCCCAAACGACATGACCGTAAACTTGTAATGCTCGTATCTCGTACTGAATGTTGTCTTAGGGATATCACTCTCCCTTATCCTCTGCTGATAATATCCAGACTTGAGATCCAACTTTGAGTACACCGTTGGCCCGACAAACTGATCGAACAGATCGTCAATCCTCGGGATCGGGTACTTGTTCTTCTCCGTTAGCTTGTTCAACTCCCGATAATCAATACAAAGTTTCAAGCTTCCGTCCTTCTTCTTAACAAAGAGGACCAGTGCGCTCCAAGGCGACGAACTTGGACGCACATACCCCTGCTCCAACAACTCTTACAGTTGAACCTTCAGCTCCGCCATTTCCTGAGGCGTTAGCCGATACGGAGAGCGTAACACAGGTTTAGCACCTGTCACTAGCTTGATGGTGAAATCAATCTCTTGTTGAGGCGGGGCTCCAGGAAGATCGGTAGGGAACACATCAGGGTACTCAGCTACCACTGAAATACTATCCAATGTAGGCTTAGGCTTTGCAACTTCCACTAGCGTAAAGAACAGCTCTGCACCAGCACGAACCGCCTTAACCACCTAAAGAGCAGACATCAAAGTCTTGCTCGCCCCTTTTAAGCCCGTAAAAGTCGTCTCATGACCTGTTCCCAACTTGACTTCCTTGTGATCGCAATCAATATAGGCTTGCTGCTCTGAAAGCCAGTCCATGCCAAATATCACGTCGAACTCCACCAATGGTAGAAACGACGCTTACAAGTCGAATTCTTGACTCCCGATACGAATCTTAATGTCACAGATTCTATCTGCGCGTATCGAACACCCATTCGGCAACAATACATCCAGTTTATCCTTCGTCATCGAAGAAGGTACTCCGATGCGCGATATGAATCCTTCGGACAAAAAGGAGTGCGAAGCGCCCGTATCAAAGAGTGTCCTCGCTAGACTATCACAAATCAAAACAAATCCTAAACAAGCAGTGTTAAGGTAACACGCGCATAACAAGTATAAAATAATTTGACTTGATATAAATTTAAACCATACCTGGCACAACATCCGCTTGTTTAATAGCCTCCTGTTGGCCAAGATTATAAACTCTCGGTTGAGCCGGAGCATAATGGGACGCGGTTGACTCCACCGCCTTGCCCTTCGCTTCATAAGTTGCTCCCAGATTCCTCTCGGACTTGGGACGTTCGCTCCAGCAGGAACGGGCAAAGTGCCCCGGCTTTCCACAAGTAAAGCATGCGCCCAGGGTTCGACCCGTAGTCCTAGCCTTCTTAAAGAACCTACGGTACCCAGACTTTGAGGTAGTCGACACCTTGAACTTAGTCTTCTTATCACCAGAGCTTTTCTTTGCTTGTACATTCTTCAAGTCTTTCCCAAAGACCGGGCCGTATTGACCAGGGTCAAGAAGCCCTACGTCATCGGCCCCAAGAGCAGTAGCCTTAAGTCATCTCTTAGACCTTCGTAGAAACGGTTGGTCTTACGCTCCTCATCTTTGAACGTAGGGCTAGCATACCGACCCAACCGAGTAAACTCGTGGATATACTCATCCACGCTACTCTCTCCTTGCACCAACCTTTGGAACTCATTCTCCAATGATATCCTCTGAGCCGAAGGGAGGTACCTTGCCAAGAACAGTCTCGAGAACTCCTCCATCGAGACGTCCGTAAGTTGCCTTCCTCTCAAGAGATGCAGCTCTAAACCTTCCCACCACAGCCTCGCATCCCCGTCCAACAGGAATGTATCTATAGTGGTCATCTGACACTCCTCCATTTCAGTAGCTGTTAGGACTCTCTTCACTCGGGAGAGCCAGTCCTCAACTAGAGATAGGGTTCTGAACCCCGAGAACACATGAGGATTAAAGCTCATAACGTGCTTGAGTTGTCTCTTGGTTGCTCTCCTAGGCACTAAAGGTTCCACCACTACCTGCTCCACTCTTCTCGGTTCATCCCTTTGAAGCGGTACCTGCTCCATCGTAGGAGCGGGCTGCTGTATTTGCCTTGCAGGCTACGCATTGATCATGGCAAACACTGCTTCGGCCACCAATCGTATGGTTTCAGCCGAGGTAGGTATTGCAGGAGCATCATTTGGTGCACTACTATCCTCAGAAACTGGACGTTCTGACGGCCCTACACCGCTTCTGGTCACCTATAGTTGTACAAAATAACATTAAGTGACCAAACAAAATTGCAAAAAATAATTATAGGAACACGCAGGTTCCTCAAATACGTGTATTTTCATTCCTAAGTGGACATTCATGGGTTCTTTTGATGTTATAACGATGAAGCACACACATATGCTCACCACCCCTTAAAAAGAATAAGCCCACGAATTCATTTTAAGCCTGACTGAAACCAGTAGTCTGATACCAAATTGTAACACCCCTTATCCATCACATAGCATATAACAGTAGGTCCGGTCGGGGCCCGATGTCATATACCACAGACAGACCGGGTGGTTACTCAATGGAAACCATCCAACTAATTATCAACGTCCTACACAGAGTCATTCTAGCGGAAGCAATTATAAAAGGTTGCAAATTAAAGAACACAGCCACAAGCATGAATGTCCACTACAAAACTCATTAGTAATGAAGTACAATACACAAGTACAATGGCCTTAAGGCCTTACAATTGTTTACTCAAATAAAATGTGTCTTCCATACCATGGCACGCAGGCCGGTCACACATGAATAAAACAAGTAAACACTCAAAATTTGGCCTTCGAGGGCCGGCTCAGCACTTGGGCTTTAGCCCGCTATATACCGCTCGGCTCCGCAGCACCTGCAAGCAACAATTCACCGCAACGGTGGCAAACAAAAGCAACGGTCAGCTATGCTGACCAAATTATAACGATCCCGCTCCCATAATCGGGGCGGCGATGCTCTTTCCCTGCACTTTGTTAGCATAACCAAGCATGTTGGATCCCTAGTAAGATTTGGGCTAGGTTCACTAAGTTAGGATCATGTGACCCACAATGTATAGCCAGGGTCATAGTTGTGTCCTAGAGTCTAGGCCAAGTCCTTAGAGTCAACATCACATGGACCAGCTATCAACAAGACTGCCAGAGACTCAAGACTTAGAAGATTTCAAGACTCTGTAAAGTGAGTTCGACGTTCGTCGAACTCAGGTCGACGATTGTCGTGCTCAGTTTGACGATCTCAGAGTTAATTCTCTGAGCTGAGCTCGACGAACTACATTCTCTGACCGACGAAAACTTAGATTACAACAACACTTCAAGTTCAGGAAAGATCAAGATATCCCAAGTCCTTAGAATCATACTTTGGTCGACGAACTTTATTCTTTGGTCGACGAATCTTTGGACTACTATAGCATTCTGTCAAGACTATGTTCTCTAGTCTCAGGTCGATGAACTTAGTTCTCTGCCGACGAATTCTGGATTATCTACTTCAACAACTTAGAACCAGAAGACTTGTGTCGACACTCAGACTATATGTCGACACCAACTGAGTCGACACTAGAAGCACTTGTGTCGACACACAGATCATCATTCGACACTTTGGAAAGGTTATGCCGACACCACACAGAAGACTTGTGTCGACACACAGGATATCAGTCGACATCACTTGTGTCGACACCAGGAGTAATTGTGACGACACACAGAATATTTGACAACTCCAGAAACTCAGTTCGACGAAATCAAATCTTAGGTCGGCGAATTCTGGAGACTTTAACTTTCATTTCAGATACAACTGTAAATATTCTAAGTCCAGAATAGTTGTTGAACTCCAGTCGACGAACACAGTTATCAGCTCGACGAATTCTGTCATCAGTTCGACGATTCCAGACTTAGCATTTATTCCTTCTGTCCTTAGTCTATGACAATAATTTCTGAATGATTAATGATAAAATATTCTATGAATATTACCGTTGGACGGTACATTAATCACGGCTTTCATTAGAATTATTATTTCCATTTTTCCAAGTGATAGTTGGGGAAATAAATCAATGCAGTTTATTTTCAAGGACCGCCAGCATTGATTGTCGCAGAAGGATTCAAATTTCGAAAGGAAATTCCCTCAGAAAATATAAAAGAGATTTTCTCTATTTCCTGATAGCAAGTAAGAACAATCAGAGTACCATCGCAATTACAGAGACACAGCATACACAGACACAGAGATTTTCTGTCAGTCTGTCTTCAACAGCTTCTCTGCTCCTTTCACAAAAGCTTTGATACAAAAAGAAGATCTGCTCTCAGAAGAAGAAGAACAATCATACAAAATCAAGTGTCTTCTTACTTCAACACTCCAGGACTTCCAAGGACAACAACTATCAAATCTGTCAAGAAGATCCTGCAGATAAAGGATAAAAGCTTGAAGGCCTATCACCCTGCAGCAAGGCTTCCATATTTCCCTGAACTATTCAATATCTCAGGGGGAGCCATTTGCTACCATCAATAATCCACAAGTCTTCTCTCTAATTGTTGACAGAGAAGACATAATCAACTCTCTCGCCCCCACTATATAAAGAGTTGTCATCTCCCTTCAAAAGTGATTCCTGGTTACAAGTCACCTGATCAAAAGACTTGGGGATTTGGTTTTTGAGCACCTGATCAAAAGCTCATTGATGTCAGGCACCTGATCAAAAACCTGAGTTGATTCCTACCAAGGTGGTAGAAGAGTGGTTGTACCCGGGTTGGGGAACCACTATAAATCTCTTGTGTCGTCTGGTTGCCCTCTTTCTTTTGTTTTCTTGCTGTGGTTGTGGCAGTTAGTTTTTGTGCTTTTATATTTTGATTTATTTACTACTACACTTAGACTAATCTGCATTATCCAGCAGAGAATTTTATAAAACTCTAAATACTCTATTCACCCCCCCCCCTCTAGAGTATTCCTGATCTAACTGCTCACTTTCAATTGGTATCAGAGCAGGTTCCTTTGGTTGTACAAGCTAACACTTGAATCAAATATCCTTTGTTAGATCTAAATTTTATTTTTATTTCCATATTAGATTTATATACACAGTTATGTCACAAAACAAGGACTATGCGAGCACCAGACCTCCAGTTTGCAACCTAAACAGGTTTGTCATCTGGAAGGTAAGAATTAGATTATACATGAATTCTATTGATGAGGATATATACAACTCTATTTTGACAGGTCCCCCTTAAGCTTCAACTTCTGCAACATCTACAAGCACTACTGCAGTTCCACCACCTGAGTGCACTGAAGCCCAGAAGAAGGCAAAGATAGCTGATGTCAAGGCTATGAACATAATGGCACATACTATGTCAGATGATATTTTTTAGAAGGTGGCTGAATGCACCTCAGCCAAAGCCATCTGGGATTCACTAAATCATATGGTGGCTGGTTCAGCTGATGAGAGAAAGGATAAGAGATCCAACCTCATATCCTTATATAAGAACTTCAAGAAAGAAGAAGCTGAATGAGTAGATGATATGTATAACAGGTTAAGCTCAATCATCAATGAGCTAAAAATCTTGGACAAGGACATCACCCTCACAGAGGTGAATGACAAGATCCTGATGTGCTTCCCAAGCTCATGGGATTCAAGGATCTGGCCCATCAAGGAGGCCAGAAGCCTAAATGAGATATCTACAGAATCTCTATTGGGCAAGTTAAAGTTCTATGAACAACTGATCAAGTCCAGGGAGGCAGCAGAGCAAAGGACACCTCCACCGGCCAGAAAATAGCAAAGTATAGCTTTCAAGGCTGTTGAGGAGACAGAGACATCAACATCAAATGAAGAGCTCATGAGTCTATTTGTCAGAAGACTCTACAAGATGGCAAGAAAGGACTTCAGAAGAAAGTCATCTAGGGAAGATGACAAACCCAGGTATGATAAAAAACCAACTAAAGAAGTGGTGTGTTTTGGGTGCAGGAAACCTGGGCACTTCCTCTCTGAGTGTCCAGAGAACCAAAAGAAAGAGAAGAGAAGAGAGAAAGACACCAGGAAACAGCACACCAGCAAACCTTCTTCCAGCAAATACAAGAGGAAGGAAAAGGGTTTTGTGGCTGAAACCTGGAGTGAAACTGAAGATGAATCAACATCTTCCAGCTCCAGTGAAGATGAGGAAGAAGCAAGGGCTAAGGAGGTTTGCCTCATGGCAATTGATGCTTTCAGGAGCAATTCAGAAGAAGAGGAATCAGACAATGAAGAAGCTTCAGATTCAGAAGCTGATAAGATACTATCTTCTTTTGATTACACTTCAGATTCTTTTAAAATTGAATTTAAATCAATGTGTATAGACTTAATAAATTCAGAGAAAGAGATTAAAATCCTTATGGAAAAATTAGGAAATTTAGAAAACATTAACTCTGAAAATAATAGGTTAAATGATGAATTATGCTTAGCTAATGAGCAAATAACATTGTTAAAAACTGAGCTTTGTGAGACTAAACAACTTGAGGAAACTCTTAATGGAAGAAGCCTCAAGCTAATCGACATCATAAGCACTGTGAATGCCAGACTTAATGGCAAGCTAGGCTTGGGTGCTTCATCAGGTTTGCCCCCCATTCTCAGGAAGAGCATCTTAACAACCCTCATAAAATTTGTCACTGCTAAGGGAAAAGAAAAAGTAATCAATAAACAAACAACAGAAAATGTTTCTAAATCAATAGGTCAGAAATCCAACAACCAGAAAACCATAGGTAACAAGGTTCAGCAGAATTCGTCGAACTTAGATCGACGAAATCTAGCCAGTTTGTCGAACCCAGATCGACGAACTCTGATCGCAAACTATAGTTATAGTTATTCATCTAACTGCGATCGACGAACTCTGTATGGTTCATCGAGCAGAGGTCGATGAACAAGGGGCACAAAAAATGAATATATTCATTCTTTGGGCAGAGATCGACGATCTCAACCCTATTCGTCGAACTCTGGTCGACGAACTCACAGAAATTCGTCGAATCCAGAAAGACTTAACCAAAACTTTAATTATAACAGAAACTTAAATAATTCCAGGAAAGCCTTTAATCCACTAGCTGATTGGGTCATACCACCTAGGAGATATCACCCTCTATGATATAAATTCCAACCAGAATATTCTGTTATTTCCAGCTTTTCATACCAGGAAAACAAAGGACCCAAGGTAACCTTGGTCAAGAACATTTAACTGTTTTTCATTACAGGTAAAGAGCTGTCCAAGTGTGAATCAACCTTGGTACCTGGACAGTGGCTGCTCCAAATATATGACAGGTAGCAAGGACAATCTATCCAACTATAAGTCCAAGTTGGGGCCAAAGGTTATCTTTGGTGATTCCAAATGTGGCCAGTCAGAAGGTTTTGGAGAAGTGAAGATTGGAGCTGTTACTTTCAAGAAAGTAACTTATGTCAGAGGACTCAAACATAACATCATCTCCATAAGTTAGTTATGTGATGAAGGTTATCAGGTACATTTTAATTCATCTTCTTAAAATTTCTAATAAGGAAAATCAATCTGTTTTAATTGGAAATAGACAAGACAACATATATTTAGTTGATTTTCTATCTGTCAATTCTGATATCTGTTTACTTAACTTAATTAGAAACCAGAATGATTTATGGCATAAAAGACTAGGTCATGTAAACCTAAAAAACATTGCTAGGATATCAAAAGACAACCTTGTTAGAGGTTTACCTTCTGGTCCCTACAAGAAGGAAGGCCTTTGCAGGGCTTGTCAATTAGGCAAGCAAACTAAATCTAGTTTCAAATCCATTAATAAAAGTGATTCACCTAGGATTTTGTATTTTCTACACATGGATCTATTTGGACCCATTGTTGTACAAAGTCTTGGAGGGAAATCCTACACTTTGGTTATTGTAGATGACTTCTCCAGGTTCACTTGGGCATCCTTTCTGAGATCTAAGTCAGATACCTTCAAGGTTCTTACAGATTTTCTCATGAGCATACAGATTGAGTTCTCTACTCATGTTGCATTGATCAGAAGTGATCATGGCACAGAGTTTGAGTCTCTTCTTATGCATGAGTTCTGTGAGAAGGAAGGTATCAGGCATTTCTTCTCAGCTCCTAGAACTTCCCAACAAAATGGGGTAGCTGAAAGGAAAAATAGGAAACTCATTGAAGCTGCAGGTACATTACTTGCATATGCTTACATACCACTATCCTTTTGGGTAGAGGCTGTGAACACTGCAAACTATGTCCTGAACAGAAGCCTGATACATAAGCTAAAGAATAGGACTCCCTATGAATTACTAAAAGGGAAGAAATCGAAAATAAACTATTTTAAAGTCTTTAGTTTTATATGTTATATTCACACAAACAACAAAAGATATATTAGAAAGTTTGAGGCAAAGGCTGAAGAGGGAATTTTTTTAGGATATTCCCAAGTAAGCAAAGCCTATAGGGTTTATAACAAATCAACTTTAAAAATTGAGAAGTATATCCATGTTACTTTTGATGAAGCTAACATGTCTTGCAAGGAGAAAGAAATTTCTACCAGAAGCAACTTGCAGGTACATCACTTGTGTGAGAGTTTGGATGGACTAAACCATACCCAAGAGGTTCCAACTCATCCTTCTCCACAATTCATTGAAGAAAGTGAAGATGAAGGCATTGAAGGGAGTGATATTCCCCCAACAGCAAACATAATTCCATAGGAGGAATTAATTCCAAATGCTGTTGCAGAACCAACTCCACCAGCTGATCTTGTCACACTTAGGGATAACCCCAGATCTCAAGTTATTGGAGACATATCAGCATGTGTATAGACAAGACATCAACTCAACCAAGATTTGATGCATGCTTGTTTTCTCTCTCAGATTGAACCTCTATCCATCCATGATGCAGAGCAAGATCCCCACTGGATCATTGCAATGCAGGAGGAATTAAATCAATTTGAGAGATGTAGAGTTTGGGATTTGGTTCCAAGGCCTCAAGACTACCCAGTCATTGGAACCAAATGGGTCTACAGAAACAAGTTGGATGCACAAGGAGTAATAGTGAGGAATAAAGTCAGGCTTGTTGCACAAGGATATAGGCAAGAAGAAGGAATAGATTATGACCAGACCTTTGCACCTATTGTAAGGTTAGAAGCAATCTGAATATTCCTTGCCTATGCAGCTTACAAGAGATTCAAGGTCTATCAAATGGATGTGAAAAGTGCATTCTTGAATGGAGTACTCAAGGAAGAGGTGTATGTTGAACAACCTCCAGGTTTTGTTTCTCCAACTCATCCCTCTTATGTTTACAAATTGCATAAAGCTCTTTATGGTCTAAAGCAAGCTCCAAGAGCTTGGTATGAGACTCTAGCCAGCTTTCTGTTAGAGCATAAATTCATTAGAGGCATTGTAGATAGAACACTTTTCACTAGACATCATAAGGATCAAATACTATTAGTACAAATATATGTGGATGACATAATATTTGGGTCTACTGATTCAAAATTGTGCAAGAGATTTTCTGATCTCATGCATTCTAAATTTGAAATGAGTAGCATGGGTGAGCTTTCTTACTTCCTTGGTCTCCAAGTGAAGCAGCTTCCTGATGGCATCTTCATCTCCCAAGCTAAGTATGCTAAAGAGCTTATCAAAAAGTTTGGGATGGCTGATGCCTCAGCAAAGAAGACACATATGGCTACAAATGCTATAATTGATTCAGATGCACATGGGAAACCTGTGGATCAGAAACTATATATGGTCATTGTTGGATCCCTGTTATACCTTACAGCAAGCAGACCTGATATCATGTTTGTCACATGCCTTTGTGTTAGGTTCCAGGTGAACCCAAAAGAATCTCACCTTATTTTCCTAAAAAGAATTTTGAGATATATAAAGGGTTGTCCTAGTATAGGCCTATGGTATCCCACAGAATCAAAATTTGAGTTAACTGGATACTCAGATGCTGATTTTGCTGGATGCAGGGTGGATAGAAAAAGTACTTCAGGAACTTGCCAGTTCCTGGGTATGAGATTAGTATCCTGGTTTTGTAAGAAACAGTCATCTGTATCTACTCAACTGCTGAGGCAGAATACATTGCAGCAGGTAGCTGTTGTTCCCAGATGTTGTGGATACAAAATCAATTACTAAACTATGGTATCAACTTAAATAATTCAACTGTACTTTGTGATAACACAAGTGCTATAGCCATAGCACAAAATCCAGTCCATCACAGTAGAATAAAGCATATAGACATTAGGCATCATTTCATAAGAGAATGTGTAGACAAAAACAAAATTAAGCTTGTCTATATCTACACTGATTTACAAAGGGCTGATATATTCACCAAACCTCTGGATGAGAGAAATCATCTCTTCTTTATAAATCAGCTGGGAATGATCAATGAAGAAGACTTAGTTTAGTTTAAGTCTGCACTAGATGAATTTGCCAAAGTTCGTCGAACGGAGCTCGATGAACTATGGAAAGTTTGTGAGATATTCGTCGAACGTAGGACGACGAACTCTCTGTGAGTGAAGTTGTTTTCGTCGAACGGAGATCGACGAATTCACTTCAGAAAACTTTTGTCGAACGGAGCTCGACGAAATGTCTTCAAATCTTCAGACAGAGCTCGACGAATTATTTGGCTATTAATTATTTCGTCGATCTCAGGTCGAAGAATTTCTTAATTTTCGTGGAACGGAGTTTGTCGATTCATATTCTGGAAAATCTTATATCTAGGTTTTTCTTCGACCTCCGTCCCGCGCTTTTTGTTCTCTTGCACTTGATCGCCGTTTGTCTCTCTTGCAAGTGATTCCAATGGCTATTCCAGCAGGTGCCCAAACCGGAATGAAGTTTGACACGGGCTTTGACGTCGACTTCGAATTCTTTCAACATTCAGATCCAATATTTCTGCATATACTGGAACTTCTGGAGGAACAGAAACTGAAAAATCTGATGTCAACAAGGATAAAACTGTCTGCAACTGAAATCAGAGAGTGGGTTTATACATCTACAATCAGAAGAGAACACTATGATCGGAACAATTGTGGGTAACTCTGTATCTTTATCTCCCGCTGTACTTACTGAGATTTTTGGATTGATTAATGGTGAAGAACAGTTAGAAATCGATTCAGAAGAATATGATATGATGTTGAGTTTAATGGGATATATTGGAGATAATCCCAATAAGTTGTTAAAGAAACATCTGTCTGCCGAATTTAAGTTCTTGGCAGATATTGTAGGAAAAGTTTTGCTGGGCAAGCATACTGCCCATGACTACATTACCAGACACCAGTTTCTGGTTATGTGTGCAGTGATTAATAAGAAGGAAGTGGATTGGGCTCAAATCATATTTGATTTGATAAAGAAAAAGAACAACAAGAAGTAAGTCTGTTTTGGAAGGATCCTAGGGATCTTCTTAAAGGACAAGGATGATGAATCACTGGTCTCACCGACCATATTCATAAATGCCAGTAAAAGGCTAACATGTGCTTTATTTGGGAGGTGAGAGAGGACAATAGTCAAGCCCTCCAAGGCATCACCCTCTTCCACCACAGCTTCTGAAAGCACCAGGGCTATAAGAGCCACTCCCCACCCTGATGAAGAGATCATTCCACCCTCATCATCTCTTCCAGCTATTCCACCTACACTTCCACCAACAGTCCAAACCATCTCTCCAACTCCACAACCACAACAACAACCTCTACTACAATAACAACAACACTCTACTCATGTTCCTACTCCACTTACATCTCCACAAATTGATCTTACAGAGATCCCATCTTCCACCCTTCAGGAAAACCAACCACCAACACCACCTGATTCTCCCCATGACACATATATTCCCTCACCACCACCATCTCCTCTTCCACAACATTTGTCCACCATACCATCTTTCCATATACCAACAGATACAATCATGCTAGATGCTACTCCTCCATCTCCACCACCATCTATCATTCCTCCACATGTTTCTACTCACACAACATCTGAAACATCCACTGCTCCAACATTGGACCCCTCCACCATATCTTCTATCATTGCTATCATCACACCCCTCATAAAATCAATCATAGCAGAGGCCATTATACCTCTTGCTACATCTATATCTACTCTATCTGCTCAATTTTCTGCCTTCACTGTTGCCCCCTCTTCATTCAGGGGCCTGGCTCTAGTATACACTGAAACCAGGCAGGGGGGATGCTTAATGAAGAAGCTGCAGCACCTCCAGCAGAAGCAGAAATCTCAGCTCCAGCAGCTCCAGTAACAGCAGAGGCAGAAGCACTACTAGCAGATACAGATTTAATTCCAAGGGCTGCATATTTTATTCCTGATGATAGAGATTTAATTGATTTGATTCATTTCATTAAGACTGACATGGACCTTGATGAGTCAGTCCCTGAAGAGACAGTTGCTGAAGACATTCTTTCTGTTTCTGAATTCATAATTAATCTCATAGTAAACTTAGTTGATTTATTGAAAAGTTTTGATACTGCCTTTCTGAATTATATCCCAGCAGTACCTACTAAGTCATCATTGGCTATTGTACCATATACTTCTCCAATCTCTCCAAACGTTGCTAAGCAACTTAGAGATAGTTTTGTTATTTCAAAGCCAGCAGTCATGCCATCTCCAGAAGAAGTTATTTCTGTTCTAACATTTGTAATGAATGGCTCACCCATACCAAATCTGGATGATTTGATTTTGGCTGATATAGAAGAAGAAAGTAAGGCAGCTGCTGAAAGCACTGTCAGAACCAGTTCTCCAGTCTCTCCTATGACTTCTTCTCTTGGTCCTGTTGAAGTTTCTGCTGAAGCTCCTAAAAAGCCAATCATTTCTGTTGAGGCTCTGAAAGCACTCAATGACCTATATGATAACCCTCAGGGATCAGATAATGATAATGATAATGATGAACCTAAGAGGAAGTTAGTATCAAAGAAAAGAAAAGCCCCTCCTCCTCCTGCTCCTAAGCCTAATCCAACTAATGACACACCTTTTTATATTCTACATAATATAACTCCATACAAAGGGATACCAGCCTGGATGTGGCTATCTAAAAACCAGCAGAAGGAAAGGAAGAAAAGCAGAAGTTACTCTCCTCCACCAGTTCAGAAATATAGAAGAGATCCACCTCCTCCAGCTGCTGGTACTTCAAGCACATATTCTCAAAGATCTGCCCCACTTCAAACATATCAAAGACACCAAGGGAGATCACATGGAAGCAGCTAGCACAAGCAATACTCTTCAGGAAAGCAACATCAGCAGCAACAACAACATCAACAGCAGCAGCAACATCAACAACAACAACAACAATCCACTGAACATCAACCAGCTGAAGGCACTAAAAGACCATCTTCTCCTCCTGTTCCTTTTGAAGATCCTGAAATAGCTACTACTGCTAGAATGGCCAGGTTCCAGGAAATTGTAGGCCTTTCTATGATTAACAAAGTCAAAGCTGAAGGAAAGGATCCTTCTGAATATTCAACAATGTCAAAGTACATGAAAGAGGAACTTAATAGATTTGATAAAGCAAACAAGTTTTTCAATGTTGATGACTACATGAAGTTACACCCATAAGCAGTTGTCCCCAGAGCTACATCTTTGAAGATTATAGGGGCTGCTGACATGACCATGACAAAAGTGCAAGCTTCAGATCTCAAAAGAGAAATTGTGTTTACAAAGCCTGGAGAGAAGAGCAAGTAAGAAATGCCAAAGGAAAAGAAACAGAAGAAGTAAAGGTTGAACTCTTTTGTTTTCTACAATTATCTATAACTGCTCTATATTCTGAACAAAGCTTATGTATATATATATATCTGCTGCATATGTTATTGATCTCTGCCAGATATATGCTTTTTCTGCTTTGTTTATTTTCAATTTTGATTTGAGTCTGTAATTAGTGACCTCACCCAAATAGGGGGAGATTGTTGAATCCCTGGTAAGATTTGGGCTATATTCACTAAGTTAGGATCATATGACCCACAATGTATAGCCAGGGTCATAGTTGTGTCCTAGAGTCTAGGCCAAGTCCTTAGAGTCTAGGCCAAGTCCTTGAGTATGCTTGCGTGGAGGTGAACTTCGACTTGTCTCCGGTCAGGTGATGACCACACCCGGAGTCCACGATCCACTCGCTGTTGAAGTCCTCAGCAGACAAGGCACGGACACAAGTGCCCGTCATGAAAGCTCCGCCCCATTCTGCTTCTTCACTTCTCGAGCAAGCTTCCTCCTTTCCCGCAGCATGCTCAGGCTGCAGTTTGACCTTGTAGTCCCGCTTGAAGTGCCCTCGCTGATGACACCGGTAGCACTTCAGGTTCTTCTTCCAGTTCTTAGGAGCATTGCTCCTCTCCGGCTGATAAGAGGTTGAAGGCTCCTTTTCACCAACGACCTGCTTCTTCTTCTTCTTCCCTTCCTATCCTTTCTTCTTGCCTGAGAAGAGAGCTTCACTGCGTTTCTGATTGATATTCACTCCAGCCATCTGCCTTGCCAAGCTCTCCTGTGATGCCAGTAGGTTCTCCAGCTCCAGCAAAGATGGCTGAGTAGCCCAACCCTGAACAGATGTAACAAAGGCCACATACTCCTTCCACAAGCCGTGAATAATGTGCCTTTTCATCTTAGACTCAGAGATAGGCTCATCAGGATCAAGTGTCGACAGCTCAGCACACAAGCTCTTCATCTTTAAGAAGTACTTCGAGCTGGAAAGGTCTCCCTGAGTTGCCCTGGCCAACTCATTCTCCAGGAACTGAAGTCGCGCCACATTCTTCCTATTGAACAACTCATCAATGGTTGTCCAAATATCAGCAGCCGACTCACATCCAATGATGTGATCAAACAGTTCTGGTGACACGACCCTCTTGAGAATAAACTCCGCCTTAGCATTTGTTTTTCTCCAGAGCCGTACTTGATCAGCAGTACCAAACGCAGCTGCAACCTCCTGTTGGGTACATTGGTCAAATGTACCTGATTTGAAGAAGCCTCACCTAACTCAATGATATGCATCATAATGTATTTGATGTGTGTTTGAGTTACTTGTGCAGGTTAGGTATTCACTAGACTGAAGCTAAAAGTTTCTAAGTCCATGTGTCGACACCCAGAGGGAAAGTGTCGACACTTGAGAAAGCTTGTGTCGACACCCAGACAAGCAGTGTCGACACTTGGAGTCATTGTGTCGACACCTGGGAAGAAGAGTCGACACCAGTCAGAAAGTGTCGACACTTGGAGCTGTGTCGACACTCAGTGAAGAAGTATGCAGAAAAGCAGTGTCGACACTTAGCAGAAGTGTCGACACCTAGAAGAGTTAAGTCTACACCAGAAAGTGTCGACACTTGGAGTTGTGTCGACACTCAGCAAAAGTCTGCAGAATCTAAGTACAAGTGTCGACACTCAACACAATGTGTCGACACTATGCAGAAGAGTCAGCATTTGAGGAATGTGTCGACACTCAAAACAATGTGTCGACACTATGCTGAAGAGTCAGTATTTGAAGAGAGTGTCGACACTCAGCACAATGTGTCGACACACAACCAGGAGAGTCAACACTTGAAGAAAGTGTCGACACTTAGCACAATGTGTCGACACTTAGTTGAAGGCTCTACACTTGAAGAAAGTGTCGACACAAGGAGCTGTGTCGACACTTAGCAAAGAACAGAAAAGTTACAAAATATTCTAAGTACAAGTGTCGACACTAAGGGAATGTGTCGACACTCAGCTGAAGAATCAAGAGTGAAGACTTGTGTCGACACCAAGAAGCAGTGTCGACACTTGACAGTTTCAACACATGAAGATGTGTCGACACAAAGGAGTTGTGTCGACACTTAGAAGGATACAGTTAAAGAATGAAGTACAAGTACTTGTGTCGACACTCAATTTCAGTGTCGACACATGCAAAAGAATCTGTGTCGAGACATACAAGGAATTGTGTCGACACCTTGTAGACTTGTGTCGACACTTACACAACATGTGTCGACACTTGGTCTATAAGTGTCGACACTTAAGAACAGAAAGTCTCGACACTATCTGACAGTTAGGGAATTTCAAGAAGTGACTGGTTGACATGACAGCTGCCGATCCAGCCGGTCTACATCAACTGTCAGAGATATCAGAAGTCTGTTATGAACCGGACCAGCCGGTTACCATGAAGGAAGCCTATAAATAGGCACACATAGTTTACAGACCAAGATTGATGAAGTAATATAGAAGTGGTTGAAAAAGTTTTTGATAGAGAGAGTTCAGATCTTTGAAAAAGTGGTATATTGAGTATCAACACAAGAAGATCTTGCTGTGCATCGGCAGATCTAAGAAGTTGGAGAGAGAGAGCTCCAACCAAGTATTCAGTCTTTGGAACTAAGGCTGAGAAGAAGAATTCAGAGTCATCTGGATTTCAAGAAGCAGAGGTCAAGGAACAACTGCAGAAGATTCAGACTAATTCAGTTCTAATCAAGAAGCTTTGAAGGAAGCTAAGTCAGTTTGGATCTAACTGAGTTCTTCCAAGAACTCTTCAAGAATCTCTCAACTCCTCTCTTATTTTCTGAGTTGTAGAGTTAGCTATTGTACTTTCTATTTTAACTTGTAGGATCCATTGGATCTGAGAGAATTGTAAGCCTATATTATAAAGGCTGAGGGTAGGGCTTGCTTGCCTGAGTGTAGGAGTTGAAGAACTCTGAGTGTAGGCCTTAATTGGCTGAGTGTAGGCCTGGGTGGCTGAGTGTAGGCCTTTGTGGCTGAGTGTAAGGCCTTGGGCCTGAGGTAGGAACCTAGTTGGGTTCTGAGTTAGTGGAGAAGTTTGGCCGAATCTAGTACACTGCTAGATAGGCGAAGGGGGAAAGTGGATGTACCCAAAGATTGGGGAACCACTATAAATTAGTGTGTCTTCTGTGCTGTGCTGTGCTGTGAAATAACTGTTGAGCTGCCAACAAAATTGTAAAAAGGTTTAGGTCACCTATTCACCCCCCCCCCTCTAGGTGTTTAGGTACCATATCTTTCAAGTGGTATCAGAGGGAGGTTCCTCAAAAAGGACTAACTGTCTGAGGAGATCCAAGTTGGTTGATTCAGTGTAAGTCACAACACAGTTTCAAGAAAATCAAGAAACATGGGTTCTTCAGAGAATCACAAGGAATTGGGTTCAATGAAACTGCCCATATGCAGAAAAGAGATTTTTGGAATCTGGAAAGAAAGGGTAAGGCTATTCATGGAGGCCTCTGACCCTAGGATCTACATCACAGTCAAAGAAGGGCCCTATGTGCCCATGAAGATTTCAGTCTTGGATGCTACACATAGAACTCCAAAGGATTTTTCTGAGATGACCAAGGATGAGATTGTCCTAGCTACAATGGACAAAAGGGCACAGAACATCATAGTTAGTGCAATTGATGATGCCACCTTCCAGAACCTTATTCACTGTAAAACAGCAAAAGAAATGTGGGATACCCTCATTGTCTACATGGAAGGTTCTGAAGAAGTAAGACAAGATAGGAAGTCCTTGCTTAATCAAGAATATGAGAGCTTTAGGCAAGGAAGAGGAGATAGCATCACTGAATGCTACAAGAAGTTTTATAGAATTGTTAATGAACTCATGTCCTATGGAAGAGAGTTCACTAACTATGAATTGAATGATAAATTCTTAAGGTCCCTAACCAAAGACTGGGACACCAAGATCTGTGCCATCAGAGAAATGGCAAAGTTGGGAGAAATTCCTCCTCCCACACTGTTTGGCAAGTTGTTATCTTATGAGATGCAATTGTCAGTAAGAAAAGAGGAGGAAAAGTCAACAAGGACTGAACACAGGGAAAGGACTGTTGCCTTTAAGTCAGAAGTACCTAGAAAGAACAGGACTAAGTCATCAACTCCTCCTCCAGAGGTAGTTGAATCAGAATCTGATGAGTCTGTTAGCACTAAATCTACAAGCAGTGAAAGTGATGAAGATTTTGCTGCATTTACCAGACATTTTCAGAAATTCCTTAAGAAGAAACAGTGGAGGTCCAGACCTTCATATTCCAAAGGGAAAGAAGTCCAGTATCAGGAGAAGAAGCCTTCAAAGAAGGATAAGAAAAAGACAAAGACTAGTAAGGCAACTGGGTCTAAGATTGTGTGTTACTGCTGCAATAGACAGGGTCATGTTATTGCAGATTGTCCTGAAAGAAGGAAAGAATCCAGTGACAAAAAGAAGACTCACTTCAAAGGAAAGAAGGAGAAGTCCTTTGTTGCAAAGAATGAGAAGACTCTTTCAGACATTTCTTCTTCAGACACTGAGACAGATGCTGAAGCCTATATAGGGCTATTTGCTGAAGAAGAAGAAGAGTTTATGCAGATCATGGAATCAATCTATGAACAAGAAGAGGTTCAGTGCCAAGGACTGATGGCATTGACTGAAAGTACCAAAATCCTGGAGCAGCCAGGACCTAGTCAGGTACAAAGTCCAACTCAAGTTCAGATTCCAGTTCTAGTTCAGAGTCAGAATCATCTTCATCAAGTGATGGAAGTGTTTCTGAATCTGAGGGAGATATTCATCAGCTCTTAGATGAATACCAAGTACTGTTGCAAGCCTATAAGAAAAGCAAGATCCTAGCCAAAAGTCAGGCAAAGGAGATTGCTGATCTCAAGGCAGCTGCAACAGATTTTGAGAAGCAGTATGATCAAAAACTGAATGAAGTAGCCAGGCTGAAACACATTACTGTGATTCAGATGGGTACTATTACATTTAAGAATGATCAAATTAAGTTACTGGAGATTAATCTCCAGAAAGAAAAAGAGCTAGTTGCTAGGTTTTCAAAACCTAAATCAGTGCTACCCTTGATTGATGAATTTGTTCATCATAAAGGAAAGGCTGGATTGGGTTTTATTAAACCAGCTAGGACTGTTCAGGATCAGTCCAAGTCCAAGGGCAAAGCCCCAACATTCAACAAGCCTGCTGTAGTCAAAACAGCAAAGGTTGTACCTAAGCAAAGGTACAACAAGTTTGAATGCTGGTGTTGTGGCAAGGTTGGCCACTTTGCCTTGGATTGTTGGCACAATGCCAGTGCCAAGTTGAGTAGCAAGTTACCTGTTGGAAAGCCAGCAGGTAGCTATGTCAAATTGCAAACTAACAATCACCAAGGACCCAAGTTTACTTTGGGTTCTAAGGTTCATTAATTTGTTTTGCAGGTGAATCCAAGTGGCCATACCCCAACATGGTACTTGGATAGTGGATGTTCCAGACACATGACTGGAACTAGGGGACTACTGAAGGACTACATTCCAATCAAAAATGGTCCTAAAGTGACCTTTGGTGGTTCTGAAAAAGGAATCATCAAAGGGTTTGGTAACATCTCTTCAAACCTTGTTACCATTACTCAAGTGGCTTATGTTAAAGGGTTGAAACACAACCTCATTAGTATAAGTCAGTTAAGTGATGTAGGGTATGACATCTCATTTGTTAAAAATGGTTGTCATATCAAGAGGTCAAGTGATCAAGAGATCATTTTGACTGGATATAGAAAGAGGAATGTCTACTGCTTAGACATTATGATTGAGAACAATGGTTCTCCTGTGTGTCTTGTAGCTGATGAGACAGTCTCTCAATGTGTCAAATGGCACAAGAGGCTAGCTCATCTTAACTACAAGACTATTAGCAAACTCTTTAGCAAAGAGTTAGTGAGGAATGGTCCTCAAGTTAAGTGTGTCAAAGATGGCATTTGCTCAGCTTGTCAAAAGGGCAAGCAGACTAAATCCACCTTTAGAAGCTTAGACAACAAAGATGTTGTGAGGTGTTTATACCTCTTGCATATGGATCTATTTGGTCCAATGCCAGTTCACAGCTTAGGTAGGAAGGTCTACACCTTTGTAGTTGTTGATGACTACTCAAGGTTTTCCTGGGTGTTCTTCTTAAAGCAGAAATCTGAAACACCTAGTGTCTTCTATAGTTTTGTTAAGCAAATTCAGAATGAATTGAACTGTACAGTGGTCAAAATTAGAAGTGACCATGGTACAGAGTTTCAGTCTGAAAGCATGACAAAGCTGTGTGAAGACTATGGGATATTTCAAGAATTCTCTTCACCTAGAACACCTCAGCAAAATGGCATTGCTGAAAGGAAAAATAGGACCTTGATAGAGGCTGGTAGAACCCTATTAAGTGATTCATCACTGCCAGAGTATTTCTGGGCTGAAGCAGTTAACACTGCATGCCATGTGATAAATAGGGCTACCATCACTAAAAGGTTAAACAAGACCCCCTATGAAGTTGTGAAAGGCAGGAAACCAAATCTATCCTATTTCAGGATTTTTGGTTGCAAATGCTTCATACTTAACAATGGAAAGTCTTACCTAACTAAGTTTGCTGCCAAGTCCCAAGAGGGAGTGTTTGTTGGGTACAGCAATAATAGTAAGGCTTATAGAGTCTACAACTTGACTACACAAGTTGTAGAGGAGTCTGTGCATGTAGTTTTTGATGAGAACACAACTAATTAACAATGAGTTGTCTAGTAGTGTGTGCAGCCCCACAGGTCTTACTAAGAAGATGGACAAGCTAACCATAGAAGATGTACCTGCTGCAAGACAGCAAGTAGAAGAAGATGGCTTATGTCCAGGGGGAGAACTACATGTACCAGGAGCTGAAGAAGTACAAGGAACTCAGCATGATGAAGATGCTGTAGAAGTACAACCAGAAGTAAGGATGCCTCCAGCCAACAGGCATCTAAGAGATCATCCAGTAGAGCTGATCATTGGAGATCCAAGACAAGGTGTTCAGACAAGGAGCAGAAATCAGAATGCTGTAGTATATTCAAGTTTTCTGTCTCAAATAGAACCAAAGAAATTTGAAGAAGCTATACAAGATCCACAGTGGACTGAAGCAATGCAGGAGGAGCTTAATCAGTTCAAAAGGTGCAAGGTTTGGGATCTGGTTCCTAAGCCTAAAGATCACAATGTGATAGGAACAAAGTGGATCTACAGGAACAAGTTAGATGAACAAGGTGTCATCATTAAGAATAAAGCAAGACTGGTTGCAAAAGGATATAGGCAAGAAGAAGGTATTGATTTTGATCAAACCTTTGCTCCAGTAGCCAGACTGGAAGCCATAAGGATGTTCTTGGCCTATGCAACCTATCAAGGATTCAAGGTATACCAAATGGATGTGAAGTCAGCATTCCTAAATGGTAATTTGAAAGAAGAAGTCTATGTGGAGCAGCCTGCAGGTTTTGTTGATCCAACTTTACCTCATTATGTCTATAGACTTAGGAAAGCATTATATGGGTTAAAACAAGCACCTAGAGCTTGGTATGAAACCCTATCTAGTTTCCTCATTGAGAACAAGTTCTCAAGGGGGAAAATAGATAAGACTCTATTCCTTAGGGAATCTAGAGGCAAAGTAATACTTGTCCAAATATATGTAGATGACATTATATTTGGGTCTACTGAAAGTAGCCTTTGCAAAAAGTTTGCAAAGCTTATGCAAAGTCAATTTGAGATGAGTAGTATGGGAGAACTGAAGTTTTTCTTGGGTCTCCAAGTTAAACAGACTGGAAGTGGTCTATCCATATGTCAGTCCAAGTTCACCCTAGAACTCATAAGGAAGTATGGTATGGATTCATCCAGTACCATGAAGACTCCTATGGGGTCAAGTATGTCTCTAAGCAAGGATGATGCAGGGAAACCTGTAGATGAAACCTTGTATAGAGGGATAGTTGGCTCCCTACTATACTTGACTGCAAGTAGGCCTGACATTATGTATGCTACATGTGTTTGTGCCAGGTATCAAGCCTGCCCTAAAGAGTCTCACTTGACTGCAGTCAAGAGAATCTTGAGATATCTAAAGGGCACACCTTATCTAGGCCTCTGGTACCCTAGGAATGGAGATTTTGATCTAACAGGCTATTCAGATGCAGACTTTGCAGGATGCAAAGAAGATAGAAAGAGCACTACTGGATCCTGTCAATTCCTAGGTGGAAGACTCATTTCATGGAGTAGTAAGAAGCAAACCAGTGTGGCTATTTCCACAGCTGAGTCAGAATATGTAGCTGCAGGAAGTTGCTGTGCTCAACTTCTGTGGATTCAACATCAGTTAGAAGACTATGGATGTCAGGTAAGTAGAACTCCACTTTATTGTGATTCTACAAGTGCTATTTCCATAGCTAATAACCCTGTATCACATAGTAGAACTAAACATATTGAGATTAAATATCACTTTCTTAGGGAGCATGTAGAAAGAAATGATATTGCACTTGAATATGTTAGAACTGATAATCAGATAGCTGATATGTTCACTAAGCCCTTAGAAGAAGCTAAGTTTAATAGGTTCAAAATTGAACTAGGTATGATAAACTTAGACTAAGTTTACAGAACTAAAAATTGGCTAAGTAAAAAGGTGTCGACACATAGACAAGTCTATGTCGACACAGAATAGTAAGTGTCGACACTTCAAGAAAATGGTGTCGACACATCTAGGAAGTTGGTGTCGACACTTCAGAATGTTAGTGTCGACACATGTCGAGTAGGTGTCGACACATCCAATAAGGTGTCGACACTTAAGTTTTACTCAGAATTTTCTAAGTAAAGTCTCGACTACATGTCGAGTAGTGTGGTGTCGACACTTAACCAAGTGTCGACACATAAAATCTGTTGACTAAATTTGTGTCGACACATAAAATCTGTTGACTAAATTTGTGTCGACACATGAGTGTCGAGACATTATAAGTCAGTGTCGACACTTATTGACAGTGTCGACACATCTTTAGAAATTCATCCCGCCTGTTCGTCTTCAAACAAGAAAGGTATAAATAGGGTTCTGTTTGTGTTTGTCGACACGCTTTCAAAGTTTCGAGACCAAACTACTGTGTCGACATTTCTCTTCTCTAAAGACTAATTCTCCAAACCCTAATGGCTCCCAAGCTGGAAGAGAATGTTAACGAAGGCTACGAGCTCGTGCGCGGCGCATTCGACGATGGCGATCAAGAAATCAAATCAGTGGTAACCCTAGTCAGCAATTCAGGACTGGAATACTTGGTTTCAGAACCAACCAAGATATGGAAGAAAGAAGTGCTTGAATTTCTTACTGGAGCAACTGTGGATGACTCTGGATACAGGATCAAATCCAGAGTGCATGGAACCAAGGTCAAGGTATCACCCAAAAGTCTGAGAAAGGTACTTCAGCTACCTAAGATTCAAGAAGAAGAAGAAATTTCTACATCCAAGACCAGGGAAGCTTTGGTCTGGTGTGGTCTTGATTCTAAGATGAAAATAGGTTCTGTCTTTAACAGAAAAGGCATGAACATTCAAGAAAAATTTCTGTCAGAAATAGTAGGCAAGGTCATTCTCAGTAAAACTGGAGGGCATGACAGGGTGTCAGCCTCCATGTTCAATGTCATGACCAGAATCATCTTCAACCTCAAAACAGACTGGTCTATGATTGTATTTGAGAAAGTGAAGGAAAGTCTGAAGAAGCCCAATCTGGGCAGGATACTAAGTCTCTACCTGGCTGGATCAATTCTAGAGGTAATGAGCACTGCTGCTGGAACTAAAATCAATCACATGAGGAGAATGGATTCAAGGATATTCTCCAGGTGGGAAAGGGTGCTGTCAAAGGAATTGACCACCCCTGAGAAACAAGTTCCTAAGAAAGATTCTCCTCCCAGGAAGAAAAGAAAAACTGCTGCTGTGACACAAGTGTCCTCAAGCAGTTCTGAGAGTGAAGAACAGGTGGTGTTTACACCTGATGAGCAAGAGGAGGAGATAGTAGAAAAGACCCCAGCTGGTCAAGATGTGGCTGAGATTCAGGGGGAGCTGCCTCACACTAGCCCCATCCCTAGGGATCCAAGCCAGGGGGAGCTGCCAGGTGTAGAAGAACCATCTACACTGGAGAGTGAGCAAGCTACACTTATTATCCAAGAGGTACTTTCTGACCTTAATACATTAGATTTTTCTGTAATGGATTCTGATTTGTCTGATGTCCATCAGCACATTCAGCAAGCAAGTACAAAACCAGATGTTGTTCTTCAGGACACATCTGCTGTTGTGCCACAAGTTCCTGATAAAGTACTTGATGAAACCAGTACATCTCCTGCACAGTCACCCCCAGAATATACAATGGAAGATCTATTTCTGAATTTAGATCAAGAAGATTTTGACATGGACAAGACTGCTGCTGATGAAGAGAAGAGTGCTGCTATTGAGGGGGAGAACATGGAAGTTGTGGAAGAGCCTATAAGGCTAGAAACTGAGAAGCACCTGGTGTGCAGACTGCAAAACCTCAAGCCCTAAGGATAGGGTGGATATAGCCAGTACTTCAGAGTCTGAGGATGATGAAACTGAGCAAGCTAAGAAGAAACAATTCTTTGTTTTCAAAGGAAGGAGCCAGAGCTATAAGAAGGCTCTCCAAACTGTTGCTCAACACTCACTAGTCCAACAAGCTCCATCAACTGATTATAGTAGCTTAATGGTAGCAATGCAAGTTAAGCTAGATGAGCAAAGGAGGGCTATAGAGAAATATATTGATGAAGGCCAAAAGTCCCTACAATTTGATTTAGCCCAAGACATCAAGTCCATCAGGTTTGAGATGAACCTAAATAAGAAGGAAATGAATGAATGCTTCCACAAGGGTGGAAATGCAGTAGTATTCCTGGCTAAACATCAAGAGCAGATAAAAGACAAAGTAGATGATATAGCACTAAAGCAAGGCTATGTGCTGGAGAATCAACTCAGGATGAATGATAATTTGACTGCATCTCACAATGCAATAGTCACTGAACTCAAGAATAAGTCTGATGAACCTTCAACATCCTCTGCTGCTGCCAAGGCTGAATTTGATAAAGTATTTCAGGAAGAAATTACTGCTGTCAAGAATGCAATCAAAGATTCACAGAAGGTCATTTCTGAACAGCTTACAAAGCTTAGACCTTATTTTAAGGAAGGAATCAGGTACTTGGACAGTCAGATCAGATTCCAAAAGGATGATGTAAGAGACCATGTTGAACAAGAAGTCATAAAGGGGGAGAGGGTGTTAGTCAAAGCTAGCTCTGATCATGCCAAATGGATTTCTAATTCCATCAGAGCTACACTGGGCTATCCTCCCCTGTGTGATGATGACAATGTAGCTGAATCTGGTATTCAAAGTGCATATCTTGGAGGTGAGCAACAGGAAGTAGCTCAGGTGATCTATCCACCTCCAGATTTTGACATGGTTCATGCTGATGTAAGCACAATGTATAGTCCAACTGCTGGTAAGCCTAATATTGTTCTGGAAAAGGTTGTTCAACCTATTACAGCAGCTATGCAAGAGGCTTTGGACAAAGAAGAAGAGACTAGGCTATCAAAGAAGAAGTTCAGGGAACTTGCTGAGCAAAAACCAGATTTTGAACAGTGGAGCCCTACTTCTAGGAACATCATTCTCACAGCCTGGAAAGCGGCCAAGGACAATGCCCATGAGAGGAACAAGTGGTTCTCAGAGGCAGAATGGAGGAAGCATGAGAGTAGGCAGGAAGCCATTGTCCAACATAGAAGGAAGGCTAAGTTAGGAAAGCTACCTCCAACAGCTGTGGAGCCTAGCAAGTACTTTCCTAAGCCCTATCATTACTTTGAGAGGCAAAAAATCAAGGCTGAAGAACAGAAGAAGAAGGACTCCAAAGGGAAGAAGACTGCTGAAGCTGAGCCTGCTGCTGCTGCTGTAAAGGCCAAAGTACAAGCTGGAAAAGGCATAGTCATAAAAGAACCAGAGCAGAATTAGACTAAGATTAAACTGAAGAATGTTGTAATCTGTTACATCAAACATTTTGTGTAAATCATTGAAAATGTATTAACAACAATGTTTGAACAATTTTTGATAAATATATATTTCATGATTGTTCAGTAGAATGTGTCTAATTCTTGGTTGTTCTGTAATGCTGAATGAGTATACATGTGTGCTTTATTACATGTTTAAGTTTAACTCTGTTGACATATACCTGTTTTACATCATTTTATAATTTTTAATTATGAGTGGTGTATATCATTGACTAAGGGTTATGACTTCTCCAAATAGGGGGAGATTGTTGGGTACATTTGTCAAATGTACCTGATTTGAAGAAGCCTCACCTAACTCAATGATATGCATCATAATGTATTTGATGTGTGTTTGAGTTACTTGTGCAGGTTAGGTATTCACTAGACTGAAGCTAAAAGTTTCTAAGTCCATGTGTCGACACCCAGAGGGAAAGTGTCGACACTTGAGAAAGCTTGTGTCGACACCCAGACAAGCAGTGTCGACACTTGGAGTCATTGTGTCGACACCTGGGAAGAAGAGTCGACACCAGTCAGAAAGTGTCGACACTTGGAGCTGTGTCGACACTCAGTGAAGAAGTATGCAGAAAAGCAGTGTCGACACTTAGCAGAAGTGTCGACACCTAGAAGAGCTAGTCTACACCAGAAAGTGTCGACACTTGGAGTTGTGTCGACACTCAGCAAAAGTCTGCAGAATCTAAGTACAAGTGTCGACACTCAACACAATGTGTCGACACTATGCAGAAGAGTCAGCATTTGAGGAATGTGTCGACACTCAAACAATGTGTCGACACTATGCTGAAGAGTCAGTATTTGAAGAGAGTGTCGACACTCAGCACAATGTGTCGACACACAACCAGGAGAGTCAACACTTGAAGAAAGTGTCGACACTCAGCACAATGTGTCGACACTTAGTTGAAGACTCTACACTTGAAGAAAGTGTCGACACAAGGAGCTGTGTCGACACTTAGCAAAGAACAGAAAAGTTACAAAATATTCTAAGTACAAGTGTCGACACTAAGGGAATGTGTCGACACTCAGCTGAAGAATCAAGAGTGAAGACTTGTGTCGACACCAAGAAGCAGTGTCGACACTTGACAGTTTCAACACATGAAGATGTGTCGACACAAAGGAGTTGTGTCGACACTTAGAAGAATACAGTTAAAGAATGAAGTACAAGTACTTGTGTCGACACTCAATTTCAGTGTCGACACATGCAGAAGAATCTGTGTCGAGACATACAAGGAATTGTGTCGACACCTTGTAGACTTGTGTCGACACTTACACAACATGTGTCGACACTTGGTCTATAAGTGTCGACACTTAAGAACAGAAAGTCTCGACACTATCTGACAGTTAGGGAATTTCAAGAAGTGACTGGTTGACATGACAGCTGCCGATCCAGCCGGTCTACATCAACTGTCAGAGATATCAGAAGTCTGTTATGAACCGGACCAGCCGGTTACCATGAAGGAAGCCTATAAATAGGCACACATAGTTTACAGACCAAGATTGATGAAGTAATATAGAAGTGGTTGAAAAAGTTTTTGATAGAGAGAGTTCAGATCTTTGAAAAAGTGGTATATTGAGTATCAACACAAGAAGATCTTGCTGTGCATCGGCAGATCTAAGAAGTTGGAGAGAGAGAGCTCCAACCAAGTATTCAGTCTTTGGAACTAAGGCTGAGAAGAAGAATTCAGAGTCATCTGGATTTCAAGAAGCAGAGGTCAAGGAACAACTGCAGAAGATTCAGACTAATTCAGTTCTAATCAAGAAGCTTTGAAGGAAGCTAAGTCAGTTTGGATCTAACTGAGTTCTTCCAAGAACTCTTCAAGAATCTCTCAACTCCTCTCTTATTTTCTGAGTTGTAGAGTTAGCTATTGTACTTTCTATTTTAACTTGTAGGATCCATTGGATCTGAGAGAATTGTAAGCCTATATTATAAAGGCTGAGGGTAGGGCTTGCTTGCCTGAGTGTAGGAGTTGAAGAACTCTGAGTGTAGGCCTTAATTGGCTGAGTGTAGGCCTGGGTGGCTGAGTGTAGGCCTTTGTGGCTGAGTGTAAGGCCTTGGGCCTGAGGTAGGAACCTAGTTGGGTTCTGAGTTAGTGGAGAAGTTTGGCCGAATCTAGTACACTGCTAGATAGGCGAAGGGGGAAAGTGGATGTACCCAAAGATTGGGGAACCACTATAAATTAGTGTGTCTTCTGTGCTGTGCTGTGGAATTACTGTTTATTTCTGTAATTGCTGTTAGTTGTAATAATCTGTGAAATAACTGTTGAGCTGCCAACAAAATTGTAAAAAGGTTTAGGTCACCTATTCACCCCCCCCCCCCTCTAGGTGTTTAGGTACCATATCTTTCACCTCCTGTCTGTCGTCACCACCGATGACTTCCCATAGCTCCTCACCCAGAAGATAACTCTTCATGCACGACTTCCACTTCTTGAAGTTAGTCGGCATTAAGAGTTCAATGCCCAGACCTCTTGCATAGCTCCCTTCCATTGCAACACCTGTTGGCAACCTTTCAGAAGCTCCGAGCAACAACACAGGTTGATCACCACTCAAGCACTGAGTAACAACACTGGTTGACTACCGCTCATGCAACTGAACCTGGCTTTGATACCATGTTGAATTTTCTCAAAGTGGTCAACAAGGTAGCCCAAACGCCAAATTAATATCTTCGGCACTACCCAGTTCACACTTTGAACCAGCGGAAAACCAAGGATCAAGGTTTAACACCAACAAATAATGGAAGCACAAGCAGATCTTTTATACATTCCACTTCTTTACAAGGCGAGGTATACGTAGCGAGCCATGATTTCACTAGTACACAAGCTATCACAGAAAGTTACACAAAAACAAGCCGGGCGGACAGCACCGGAGTCCGCCGAGACCGCCGAGGTCGCCAAGTCCGCCGAAGCCGCCCGAGCTATGCTGCAATCCACCGAATAGACACGGAGTCCGCCGAAGCCGCGCGGACACACCGTTATTCGCCTCCTGCTGATGAACTGAGGAACAGACCGCCTACCCGCCTGAGACCGGTGGACAGGTTATTGAAGCTGGCAAAGTTGAAACAGAGAACTGACAAGCCGCAGAGCGACCTATTGAATCCGCAGAGACCGCACACTTCCAAGTACTTGATCGAAGTCAAAGCCAAACTCCTGGTTCCTTGAAGCTACCCGCGCGACCTGCACACAGCAAACCGTCAGCTCTGAATCAATCCGCGCGGACAGAAACCTGAGACCGCAGCACCTCGCCGAACCCAACTTACTGTTCACTCAAGTTACTGTAGATGTGTCGGGGGGGTTCTATTTATAGGCGAGGTGAGGAGTGTGGTCACCGCCCTAGAGATAGCGACACCGCCCTAGCCCGCGCGATAGCAAAACACCATCCGCCGAGTCCGCAAGGACTTAGCCGGATACCAAGGAATAAACCGCCAGGAGCAAGGCAACTTTGGCGAATCCTCTTCAGTCCGCCTAAGCTATGCGGACAAGGCATCAGCCCGCAAAGCCTACAACCACTGCAGGACAGCAACCCCCTTCAATGGCTGTCCGCACAACCCCGAGGCAGTCCGCATAGAACAAGACTCAAGCCTCCATCCGCCACAAGTCCACGACCAAAGGCAGAGTTAGCAACAGTCCGCCCGGTCAACAGCGGACTTGGCGGATACTGCGGACACCCTGGTCTTGGCACAGAGTGTGACCAAGTCCAGAACCATCAAAGGCCTAATGCGAGCATGGCGGACATAGATCCGTCCGGCAAACATCCTAGCACACAGACCGTCAGCAGTGCACAAGCTACTCGCACACCTGCCCAAAGCAACGGCCACCTCCCGGACTCCATACACCAGTCCGCCAAAGACCTCCACAGCAAAGCACCTGCTGTAACACCAGAGCTCGACAAAGCCACAGCCAAGCTCTAAGCCCAGTCCGCAACAGCACAACCGCGGACACGCCAGTCCGCAAGCTTCCCGCGGACATGAGCCAAACCGCCAATTACACAAGCTTGCAACGCGGCCACTGAGCAAAGCACCAGTCTGCAAGCCTCTATCCGCTCAGGCCGCTCCTTGGCTAAACCAAACAGCCAACGCCTTATCCGCAGATACCAGACCGCACAGTCCGCGGACTACATGCAAACAACCCGCTCAGAACAACCGGCTTCCACTAGACTTATCACTAGGCCGCAGTCCGCTCAGTCCGCCCAGTCCGCCAATGTTGTCCGCCCAGGCCGCCCGGCCTGTCCCATCAACCACTTCCACTTCACAATTTTCAACATTAAGATGGTTCAGACATGTATAAAGGAGACCATTAGAGGCACCTATTCGACGTTGTGGAAATCTAGCCACCAGGTATGTTAAACGTGGGAGGGGTAGACCAACTATGAGGAAAGACATGATGTACTTTTGGCATTAGTGTGATTATGACTAAAGTTAGGGTCATGAGGTTTTTTCCTCTGGCGGGCTTGCTAATCTGGTATTCACCATGAACTCTGTGCTACATTTTGTAATGTGGGCTCTGATTCCTGGCACAATGACGACAAATGATCCATATAGCTGACCCCATTATGGTGGGATAAATGCTTGAGTGTTGTTCTTTGTTGTAATAAATAGTAAGACGGTTTAATCACCTCAAGAAGGTGGGTACTAAGCTAAGTCATCTACTCATAGGCATAGTCATGTGCACCTTAAGAGGATGTTCATAGTTCTTCTAAGAACCCTTACACAATGAGAGAAGATCCAAAACATTTTAGTTTATTTTATTAATAAATATTTAAATAATATTGTGTTGTCTTATTATGAGTGCCTTTATCTTCTTGATGGATTCCCCCTCAATTTTTTAAGTCAAACCGGAAGGATTTCAATCAAAGACATGAAAGGAAGCCAACTCGTCAGAACGAGTCGCGCGCACCAAGACGTACTTTCCCAGAACCCAAAAAATCATCCTGAAAGAAGAGACGGAGTCAAGCACGGACACTCAAGCACAACGCACCCACGCGGCGCGCGTGCACGTGCTCCCTGCACGTGAGCGAAACTCGCAAGCCCCTGTGTTGCGCGAGCGCGCGAGCTGTGTTAGTGTGCGCGCTCCCTGCACGCGTGCGAGCGCGCCGCCGGCCGCCAGGCATAGGCGAGGAAGCACGGGATCGATCGGACATAATGGAGTGGCGATCGATCGGCACAACGGACAGAGCTAAACAACGATCGGGGGAGACTGCTCGGGTAGCAGTGACCAGGCAAGCGGCGAGTAGCAGCGGACGAACGACAGAGTCAATTCGAACGGAGAGATTGGAAGCATCGATGACGGGATCGGTCGGGAGCAGGGAACGAGATCGAGCCTTGATCGACAGGATCGATCAATAGGAGCGACGAGATGATCGGGGGAGACGAGATGGTTTGGGAAGAGCGGCTAGGGTTTTCGTAGCTCTGATACCGGATGAAATGAATTTCAATATTCACAATTAAACAAAGGTAATACATATACATGTTCAAGGGAGGTGATCCTTACACCCGTGATGACTCTATGCTAGCACTACCACTCATAAAGTCATATATAACAATAACATGATCATTTTTTCCTTTTTTGTAGAAAACTACTCGGAAGCTGGTGCATATAAGTTTTGGATTGGTGTTTATGCTTTGTTGGCCTCTATTCAGGTAAGTTGTTTCATAGATGCTAAGCCTCTTAACAATGTAAATTAAATCAGTTAGAAATCTCGATATCCACATTCCTGTTGCTCACTCAATTCTAATCAATGTAAAATTTCCATTTTTTCCTTTTGATATCATCTGATGCTGAAATCAAGCAATTATGGCTTACGCTGAGCACATACAGCGTTGTGTGCGCTCAAGTCTCAGCGCTCATCGTATACATTGTGAGACGTTGCACACATTGTGAGGCGTTGTACACAATGCAAAGTGCTTCGGAACATATATGTGATGCATCCAACGGTGCAAGAGCTTAGCCTACACAATTCTTTTTTGTTGAAATCTGTTTTTTTTTTTGGTAGCATTTGGCTTTTGTAATTGAGCTCTCTTTCTATTTTGTAGTCCTGGAGACCTGCCACCATTTCTAGCAGCACTAGCTCCAGGTATCAATATTATAAGAATGTTGCTATTGGGAGTTGGAATATGGAAGAATGAAGCAATAATCATGTCAATGAGCAGACATGGAGATCGCAGGTTCCATTTCCTCCAGCTGTCCATACATCAGTGGCTTATACATGCATACATCATCTCTATGGCTGTGTTTGACGCGACTTATCGTAACTTATTTGCTCAGGTGAGATTGGACAAAAACGTCATTGTCATAGAATGCATTTTTGGTATGCCAAAAGTTACAAAAAGAACTTGTTTGAGGCATAAGATTTTGGTATGCCAATGATATTTTTGTCGAACCTCACCGAAGCAAATAAATTGTGATAAGCTGCACCAAACGCAGCCTATATCTATGTTATATTGAAAGAGAAAAATTATCTTTGGTGAAACATTCATAATGCCAATTTTACCCCTTCTTTTTAATCGTAGTATCATCATGTTTTTTTTATTCATTTCAAAATAATTTACATTATAATGCTCATCTACGTAATTATGCATCCACAAAAGCAAGTTGTCAAAACGAAGTTTTCAAATTGTCGTAATTATTATATTATCTAATTATGACTATCAAATCAAATAAATAAACGTGACTTATAAATGATGATTTATGCCCCCCCCCCACACACACACACATGTTAGTGATATTTAGTTTATGTCCGCTCGTGTCGGGTTCGACTCGGAACGGGTTTATTGGGTTCGTGTCGCTCTAGGGCTTGGCTCTACGCTGGAGATACTATATAATCCCTATTCCAAACTTGATAGGGTTATGTGGACTATCTTGAGCAAACCCACTCTCACATTCTCAAGATAGCTTCGGTTCTAGGGTTTCGCTCCCGCATCTGTCCGCTCTCATTCCCGTCCGCCCCCGCACTGCAGATCTCGGTGTTGATCCCTGCGTCGCCGCTCGTGATTTCCACGACGCCGCTGCTCGCCATCAAAAAGGAGGATCTCGCGATTTCGGGATTCCGCCGCACCCCGCTCCGTCGTTCAGCGATTTCCCGATCCCGTCGCCGGATTGCTCCGATCCCGTCGCCGGATTACGCCGATCCCGTCGCCGGATTTCTCTCGCCGGATCTGTCTCAATCCGCTGGCTTTCTACACGATTCCGCCAGCGCTCTTCCCGTTTCCGTCTCTCAGCCGCAAGTCGGTAAAGAGGAAGAAAGCTATTGTGGATCTGGGCGATTTCAGTGGAGAGATTGCAGATCCCGCTCTTCCCAGATCTATTTGTCGATCCAGATCTCGATCTCGTCTGTTCTCTGCCGCGCCGAAAGCCATCGGAATAGAGATCCCGTTACCTGTTGTTGTTGCCTGGCTATCGAAGATCGCCGGATCTTACTCTCGTTTCTGCCGGCGTTGAAGATTTTGCCTGCTTCCGTCTTACCAGATCCGTGAAATCGCCCGATCGGTGAAGATTTTCCCGTTTCCTCCACCATGTTCCAGATCTATTTAGATCTATCTACTGCTAAGAATTTCGAAGCCCAGGAAAATTAGTTAGATCCACTGAGGAGCAAGTCTTCAGATTCTCTTGCAGATCTACTCCTGTCTCTCTGTTGTGGATTGATCTGGAAGAACATAGCCTTCAGATTAGAGATTTAGCCCTTTATATCTCATCAATTCTGAACATCCATAGGAGGTTTGCCATCTTTGGTCTATGTTACCTGAGATCTGAGAAAGGAGGTGGGTAGTTGTGGAGCTATTGGTGCTCGATCCAGTGTTAGGCCTTTGTTCTAAGCTGAGCAAGAGGAGTTCTCGTCTCAAAGGAGGAACACAAATTATTTCTGGATTGGATCTGAAGACACTGGGTCGTCTCTCGCACGGATCAGGTGACTTCTTACTAGTTTTTCTGTTCAATATAAATTGAGATGTCGAGGTATAGCTCACTCGATATCATGGAGCTTCAGTCGTTCGCTCCCACTGATTTCCATGTTTGGAAATTGCACGTCAAATTGGGGATGAAAGAACGTGAAATTTTCTACACAGTTCTGAGTGATTACGCCACTTCCCGAGAGGATGTGGACGTATTTCAGTGGGGTAAGGATGATGTTCTGTGTAGGGACTATCTCCGAAGATCCCTAAATCCTTGTCTCGCCATGACCTACAATGGTTGTAAGACTGCGAAGGAGATTTGGGATTGCTTGAACGCGCGCTTCCAAGAGGAGGAGAGATCGTTAAGGATTCCACTTAGTGAGCAATTCTTTGACTTAAAATTTGATACAAATTCTTCTATAACCTCCCAAATTGTTAAACTGGAAATACTGCGTCTCAAGTTGGCGGACGAACAGTCTGATATGTCTGATAGTCTCTTTGTGAGTCTGATTCTGCACAAGCTGCCTCCTAGGTGGTTCACCTTCAGACTGGAGGAGGAGACCACTCTTGAAGAACTCAAAAGACTCATCCGCCTAAAGGATCAATATAATGGACATCTGCCGGTCGACAACCCGGAACTCAGGCCATTCGTGGCTATGGTCGGGAGTAGTCACCGCAGTACTTCCTCTGAGTGGTGGCTGGATAGCGGTGCTACATGTCATGTTACTAATGACAGAGGTCTTCTCTCTGAGGTCGTGGCAGTACAGGAGAAAGTGGAAGATTGCAATGGAGGAGAGACCGTTGTTACTCATGCCGGGACAGCTGAGCTGGTCCTCTCTTCAGGTAAATCTTTGTTTTTAAAAAATGTTAAAGTAGTTCCTTGCATAACTAAAAATCTGATTTCCATAAGCTTATTAGATAAGGCTGGGATGACCTTCACTACTCAAAACGGTAGAATGACCTTAATGGTCAATTCACATTATTTTGGGTGTGCGTATATGATCAACGGAATGTATAGACTTAGCCTGAATAACGATAGCATTAACCAAGTGAGTTCTAATCTCATTGATCCCAAGTTGTTACATAACAGACTAGGACATGTGAACTATAGGAAAATGCTAGACCTAGCTAAGAGTCAAAACATCCCTTTAGATCTGTCTATTCGATTTGACAAATGTGAGGTGTGTGCGCAAACCAAAATCACTAGAACACCTTTCAAGTCGGTTTCTATAAGCACACAACTTCTGGAATTGATACATTCAGACCTTTGTGATTTCCGGAGTCATATCACTAGAGGGGGAAAGAAGTATCTAATTACCTTCATAGACGATTTCTCGAGATATTGTCATGTATTTTTGTTGAGATCGAAAGATGAGGCCTTTGAGACTTTTAAAATTTTTAAGTCTCGTGTGGAAAATCAGTTGAACCTTAAAATCAAGAGACTCAGAAGTGATCGAGGAGGAGAATACACAACAACTGAGTTTAAGGAATTTTGTGCCTCTGAGGGCATAATCCTGGAAACCACAGCTCCTTACTCACCCCAGTCTAATGGCGTTGCCGAGCGTAAGAATAGAACTTTAACAGAGATGTTGAATTCTATGCTCCTAACAGCTGGCATGCCCAACTCTTTTTGGGGAGAAGCAGTTCTTACTGCGAACCACATTCTGAATAGAGTGCCTCACTCGAAACTCATTTCTATCCCGTATGAGTTGTGGCATGGTCATCCTTGTAGATATGACACTCTAAAGACTTGGGGCTGTATTGCATATGTGCGATTACAAGACCTTAAGAGACCTAAGGTGGGACCTAGAACAACAACATGTGTTTACCTAGGTAGTGCAGAAGATAGTGCAGCTGACAGGTTTCTGGATCTATCTACGAATTCAGTGATAGAGTCTAGAGACGCTATTTTCTTTGAACATAAATTTATCAAAGATCATGACTTAACCGTCCACGGGTCTACCGACGTGATTGCAGAATCTACTGTAGAACCTGAAGCTGGCCCCTCTGGCACTGCTCCCCAACCTCTAGAAGTGGAACCTGTTCCTGTTAGAACGTCTACAAGAGATAGAATCCTTAAGAACTTTGGTGAGAATTTTGTCACCTACCACTTAGAGGACGATTCATTCTCCTATCAGGAAGCAATGAGATCTAGAGATGCGTTAATGTGGGCAGAAGCCATCGACGATGAGATGAACTCGCTGCTACAAAATAACACTTGGCATTTAGTTGACCTGCCGAAAGGAGCTAAAGTCTTAGGATGCAAGTGGGTACTGAAGAAGAAATTACACAGTGATGAGTCTATAGCCAGATATAAAGCACGTCTAGTAGCTAAGGGTTATAAACAACAGGGGGGAATTGACTATTTTGACGTCTATTCACCTGTGTGTCACCTATCCACTATTAGGATTCTTCTTGCCATAGCTTCTATCGAGAACTTTATAGTTCATCAGATGGATGTAAAGACAGCCTTCTTAAATGGAGAGCTTGATGAAGAGATATATATGGCACAACCTGAAGGTTATGTATATAAGGATCTAAGAGACAAAGTGTGCAAGCTCGATAAATCGATCTATGGGCTTAAGCAGACACCTAAGATGTGGCACATTAAATTTGATCAAGTGGTAAAGAGCGTTGGATTTCAGTCCAGTCTCTCCGACAAATGCCTCTACTACCGCTCGATGGCAAGTCAAACAGTCATCATATGTCTATATGTGGATGACATGTTGATTCTGGGTTCAGATCTTGCTGCAGTGAGGGATGTCAAATCCACTCTTGCAGAAGCTTTTGACATGAAGGACCTTGGTCCTGTGGATACCCTATTAGGTATGAAAGTTAGAGTTGACAAGGGTAGAGTCACCCTTAGCCAGGCTTATTATATAGAGCAACTACTTTCTACTTGGGGATACAGAGACTGTAGGCCTGTTGAGACACTGTTTGATCAAAATGTTAAGTTGAGTCCTAATGAAGAGACCAGCATCGATCAATTAAAATATTCTAAAATAATTGGTAGTCTCATGTATGCCACAAGTTGTACAAGACCAGACATTGCCTTCACGGTTGGCATGCTGAGCCGCTTTACCAGTAGTCCAGGCAAAGAACATTGGGATGCCCTAGATAGGCTGATGAGATACCTGAGAGGTACTAAAGATCATGCCTTGTGCTATACTGGTTATCCTCCTACTGTGGATGGATTCTCTGATGTCTCGTGGTGTTCAGAAGTTGGGAACAACAAGTCTACCAGTGGATATATATTCACTTTGGGTGGAGCTGCTATCACTTGGAAATCCAAAAGACAGACGTGTATAGCCTTGTCATCTATGGAAGCCGAGTTGTTTGCCTTAGCTTCAGCTGGTGAAGAGGCAGATTGGATCAGAAACCTGATTTTAGACATACCCTTGTCTAAGTTACAAGTCAACTCGTTGAGCTTGTATTGTGATAATCAAGCAGCAGCTCAAGTTGTAAAGAATGCTCTCTATAACACTAAGAGGAGACATGTACGACTGAGACATGCGTTGTTGAATTATCTAAAAGAACAAGGAATTATCACTTTGGTCGATGTGCGTTCGAAGGATAATCTGGCTGATCCATTGACGAAAGGAATGCCCAAAGACCGGTTAATCAAAACAGTGGGGGAAATGGGACTAAAGACGGTTTAGCTCAGTCTTAGTTCAAGGTTAGGCGATTCAGTTCAGCCTTAGTCCAATTGTTTTGATTTTCAAATTTCCTTTGTCAAAGCAAGCATGTTGTGCTCCGTTGATGCTCCTGGTTGCTGAGTTCGGATCTGATAAGTTGTTTCATTCCAAACTTGATGCTAACAACTTCACCTGGATTCGGCTATCTTGCCGTGGAGGAGAGTGTTATTCCAAACTTGATAACACGATCCGACTTGGCTTGACTTTTCTCTTGTTGATTGGTTTCATTCCAAACTTGATGAGTTCCAGTCAACTCTAGAAGAGCAGTAACCGTGACATTCCATATAGGAACACAGATATAGCTGCGGTGTACAGAAGTCCGTAAATCGTTTCACTTGGAAACAGATAACGGATTCTGAGGTTTATTTATAATACTCTGTAGAAGCGTCCTCCCAGCCAACACTAATAATAATGATAAAATACTACGTTCTCATGGTAGAACTAGATATTTGTATATTTTTCAAATGTTTGAATTCATTTTAAAATGAAATTCTCTGTTGAAATTACAGGGGCTGCTGATCTAGGAGGAGCACTGGTAGACTGGGATCCTGATCATGATGATCTTCTGGATACTGACAGTTAGAGTATTGTTAGACCTTATTGTTGGTATCTCTGTTTCAGAGCACTGTTTAGCTCTTTATTTTCTTTCACCTGTTTGTTTGGACTTCTGTTGCTCTCTGTTTGATTTGGGACGCTAGGCGTTTAGGGCCTGTGCCCTGATTGTATCTGAGACATGATGTGATGTGGCTGAACTCTTGTTCTGTTTATGCATGCATACTAATTCTTGTGTTAAGTCTAATAATGTTTTAACAGGTGCCGGACACGGTTGTGAATGATTCACTTTTGGCTGAACATTTCACAAACCACCCCCTTTTCCGACGTCGGGTTCACAGCGGACATAAGAGGAGATTGTTAGTGATATTTAGTTTATGTCCGCTCGTGTCGGGTTCGACTCGGAACGGGTTTATTGGGTTCGTGTCGCTCTAGGGCTTGGCTCTACGCTGAAGATACTATATAATCACTATTCCAAACTTGATAGGGTTATGTGGACTATCTTGAGCAAACCCACTCTCACAACACACACACACACAGCTGGTGTACACGTAGTCATATATGATGGTTTATGCTTGATTTTTGGTTTCTTGTTTTGTAGGGAACTTTTAAAAGGCCCACTATACTATGCTTGCACCCTTACATTTTCTACCTCGATATTTTGGCGAACATCCCCCATTGCAATTGCTGCAATCTGCAATTTGTGCGCAGGAGACGGTATGTTTACATCTTGATGAAGGAAAACACTTTTTTAATTCATGTACATGAATGCAATGTCTATTTCCATATTTAGCTTCAAATCAAAAGTCCCATTTCCATAATGTAAACACTAAATTTACATGTTAAATATGTAGATAGAGATGATTTTTAGTTATTATGTAAATTTAGATCATTTTACTGGATTGTATGTAATTGTTAACATGTAAAGGATCGCCAAGAAAATTTATGATATTTTACTAGAGTGATGGCTATATATTTAGAAGGATCAGTGCTTTATGTATCTAAACAAAATATTATATTTATATACACACATACATGGACATTTACTGGATCTCCCCTCTACATTTGCTAAATTGCAGTTCACATCTCTCTTAGTTTTGAAATTACAAAAACCTCTCCTGAAGTTTACATTTCGTAACATTAACTTCTTCTGAAGTTTACATTTCATAACATCCATGCACCAAAATACTCCTCTGAAAATTTACTCCGAGCGAGTATTATTGTGCATGAATGCTATGAAATATAAACTTTGGGGAAGCTTTTTGTAATTTCTAAAGTAAGAGGGATGTAACTGTAATTATGCTAACTTTCACGAGAAATTTTCATAATTATTCCTTTATGTATATGCACTTGTGTGTACTTGTCTGTCTGTTAACCTTCATTGCATTATTCGTTCAGGTGTTGCGGATTTAGCAGGGAGGAGATTTGGAAAGAAAAAATTGCCTTACAATTCAGATAAGTCTTACGCGGGGACTGTTGCCATGGCACTTGCAGGTTTCTTGGCATCCATTGGGTAAGTACGGGCCTCGTTAAAAGGGTTAGTTTGGTAATTTCATCGGCAGATCGTGACAAAAGGAGTCAAGATCCAGCCACACAACATGACACAACACAACACAACAATGCCAAAAGGAGTTAAGATTCTTATTTTTCTCAAATCAGTTTGTTTTTGTTAAAGATAATCAGAAAGAAGAAAATAATAATCACTAAGCTAAGGGAACTTCATCTACTAAGGAACACAGTGGCTATGAAATGTTGTTAATGAATTCCCGACCTAACAAAAGGAACTTCATCTATTTTTATTTTCACAACTAGTTTTCTTTCTTGGTGGCAGTTATTAAAGATGAAATTGATGCGGTTTGGTGCGGTTTGAGCCCAAACTGCAACCACACTGTAGGTGGGCGGTTTTTCACCAAACAAAACCGCACCCCACCAAAACCGTGCAGTACGGTTTGCAGTCGATTTTTGCGGTGTGGTTTCTATTTTGTACAGATATAAATGCATTTTCAATTTTAATCTTTATGAATTATTTTGTGTTATAAATTTTAGAGCATACAATTATTATTTAATTGTAATCATTAATAACTAATAAAATTATAGCGGATAAATAAGTCAAATTGGAATTGTTAATACATTTTTTTCAAACAAAATATTAAATATAAAGATTTTAAAAGCAATAATTCAAAATCATTTACCTCAATAAAATTTGCGAAGTTGAAGTTGGTCCGCATTTTTTAATAACAATAGCTTTAAATATTATAAACTTTTTAGTTAAAATTTATAATCTTAAAGATTTTTTATTAATAATTTTTAATATATAGAAATAAATTTTGAATTATATTATATTTATAATAATTGTAGTGCGGTGTGGTTTACTCGGTTTTGTTAAGACAAAAACGAATCGCACCGCAAACCTTGCGGTTTTTCAATAACCAAAACCACATAACCTAACCGTTCGGTGTGATTTGAAATCGGTGCAGTGTAGTGTGGTGTTGCGGTTTCTTTACAATTTCAGTTTTTGATTTTCAGACCTAGCAGTCATTACCGTTGTCATGTCAAACATGCATTCGATGACAGTGACATTATGTCCAAACTCACCGGAGCATAAATCACTCGCCCAAAATTAAGACTACATTCTCAAGCATCGACAAATCGTCTTTACGAAGTGTTTGGGTTGCAAGTTGCAAGTTTGCAATAATGATGAATTTCCCAAATTACCCAAGATTTAGAAAAAAAATCAAAAGAAGGAAATCGTTACACCTTCGGTTCTCTTAGCGCGATGATTTTGCTCCCGTGAGTTTGGACTCAAACACCACGGTAATAAAATATGCATTTGACATGACGATGGTAATGACCGTCACAAAAAAAACTAATTTTGAAAATAAAAGTGGATGAAGTACCTTAGTTTTGGTCGGGGGACGAAGGTTCATAACCACCACAATCATGACCGCTGCCGTCGTGTCAAACAGACCTCTTGTCTTTTTTGGCGCGGTGTTTTTACTTCGGCGAGTTTGAACAAAGCGCCACCATCATAGTATGCATGCTTGGCATGACAATGGTTACGACCACCACGAAGAAAATAAAACTAGTTTTGAGTATAAAAATGTATGAAGTTCCTTAGGTGAGGTCCAACGTTCATGAACAACGGTTCATAACCATAACCATTGCATTCATGACCTCCACCGCCATGCCAAACGGAGCCTTAGGCTCCGCCTTAGGCTCCGTTTGGGGGGACTTATTTTCACCGGTCAAGCGGTTGAGACCGCATGAATTGGATCTTAATTAAATCCCGGTTCATGCGGTCGCAATCGCTTGACCGGTGAAAATAAGTCCCTCCAAACGAAGTCTAATCTGCAGCCACCTCCAATCTCCACCGCTCGTTACCGGAGGATCGAGCATTAACACGCTCTACTGAAACTTCCCTGGCCTTGCAGGTACATGCATTATTTTGCTTCATTTGGATACATTGAGGAAAGCTGGGGCATGATCCTGGGCTTCTTGCTGGTATCAACAGCCTCTGCAATTGTGGAGTCATTGCCAATAAGTTCAGATTTGGATGACAATTTAACAGTTCCCATGGCATCGTTGTTAGTTGGCGCTGCAGTTTTCTGATCCTGAATCAGAGCTTTCAGGTTCCTTGCTCTGCCATTCAGTAATTATTGTGCTGAAATCAGGGTTTAGTGAATGGTCTTCTGCATCTTTTTTTTTGGTTTAGGGTTTAAGTTTGGTGATTGTTATTAGCACCGCAGTTTTGGTCAGTCGCACCACAATTTCACCTAATTTTTCGCGTCTTTTAAAAATACGTTTTGCACATGTATTTTTCCTAAAAATGCATGTACAAGACGTACTTTGGAAATACGCATATGTTTCACGCATTTTAGATATACACATTGTACATACATTTTTAGAAAAAGTGTTCAACACGAAAGTTGTAGATCTCGTCGAGATTTACAACTTTCGTGTTGAACACTTTTCCTAATAATACATGTATAATACGTATTTTTAAAAGTCACGAAAAATTAGAAAAAAAATATGATGTGATTAACCAAAACTACAGTACTAATAACAATCACCATAAATTGTCGGGTTTCAGTTTCCTTGCTCTGACATTTTTATCTTTTCTGGTAAGTGATGTCACTATACCTTAATTCGATGTGTTGCGTTTCCGTCTCACTATATTTTAAGGCAATTGTTAACCGCAACTCGTTATTGGCTAGTCGTACCCCAAAATCTCATAATTTTTTGCGTCTTTTCGAAATATGTCTTGTGCATGTAATTTTAGGAAAAGTGCTCAACACGAAAATTGTAGATCTCGTCGAGATATACAACTTTCGTGTTGATCATTTTTCCAAAAAACGCATGTATAAAACGTACTTTGGAAATATGTCCAGATTTTGCGTCATTCAGAAATACGCCCTGTACATGCAATTTCAGGAAAAGTGTTCACCACGAAAGTTGTAGATATCGTCGAGATCTACAACTTTCGTGTTGAACAATTTTACTAAAATTGCATGTACAAGCCGTATTTCGAAAAGACGCGAAAAATTATGAGATTTTGAGATACGTCTTTTTGAAATACGGCTTGTACATGCAATTTTAGAAAAATTGTTCAACACGAAAGTTGTAGATCTCGTCGAGATCTACAACTTTCGTGTTGAACAATTTTTCTAAAATTCCATGTACAAGCCGTATTTCGAAAAGACGCGAAAAATTATGAGATTTTGAGATGCGACTAGCCAATAACGGTTGCCTTTAACAACCGCCTATTTTAAATGAATTGTTATGCGGACAGGACCTTAGGTTATCCGTACTCTATTTAAGGTTTTTCCCCGTAACAGTTTCGCCAACTCTGCAGTTGTTTCGTCTAGGGTTTCGATCGCCGGTGCCGGCGACCGCCACTCACCTCCTCTAGTAGACCCGCTGAGAGAAAAATACGCCGCGAGAAATACGATTCCAGATCCAAACCAGTCAGCCCTATAACCTCATATCAGCTCTAAAACCTCTGTTTGAAGGAGGATTTATGTGTACTCAACTCGCCTTCTCCGCCCTGCCTACACTCCCTTGGCGCCCTCTCCAAACATATTTTTTACATACTTGAGGTGTTTGTTAGCATATAGATATTCAATTTACAAGTTTAAATTTTAAAACATGTTTTACACATTAATTTCAGGTACGTTTAAAGGTTAAAGTGAAGTGATGACTGCAAAGAAGACAACATGATATCTTTTAATTGTTAAATTTTACTAATTTAATTGTATGTTCTCCATTAATATTCAACATGATATCTTTTTTACTCCTTTAGATGATATTATGGATAATTGCAATATTTGAGAATGAAAAGTTTTTTCTTATAATTTTTAAATATTAAATTTCCCGATAATAATCTGATTTGCAGATATAATTTTAATAAAAACTGCTTTGCCGATATCAGGAATTTACGGATAGTCAAAACTGTAGTGCGTATAACAATTGTCTATTTTAAAGAAATGTAGCAATGTGGTGTGTACAAATTTGTGATTTTTTTTTCACTATTATATCGTCGATCAATCATTGTTGATTGCAGACTACATTTTAATAATAGAAAATGTCGAAGTATTTCCTAGATTTTGTTTGGCGCTGTGTTTTTTCTCAGATGAGTTTGGATAAAAACACAATCATCATAGAATGCATATTTGGCATGCCAACGGTTATGACCGCCACCAAATAAGAAAACTAGTTTTGAACACAAGTGGATGAAGTTCCTTAGGTGAGGACGTTCACGAACTACAGTCATAACTACCGTGTTCATGACCGTCACCACCATGCAGTTGTCCTCCGCTGCCAGTCACTTCCCGGAACTCTTCCCTCTACTCCATAATCGTAAAAGGAGAAGATCCTCAGCTTCCTCAAAATTGAAGGCTTCAACTTTGTTGGTGCAAAAAAGGCCAATTAAGAGCACACACTATCATTCCGATCCTCATGCTATCCTATCCAAGAGTCAATGTCCTAACCTTTTGGTGTGTGCAGTCTCGCAGGATCAATCGACCTGCCACATCATACACATGCATCAGTGCAAACAGAATAATAAATTTTCGGTGCGGTACCCGCACGGCTACAGTGCCGTGCGAGTACCCATCCAGCAGTATACTAGCACATCAAAATTTGTGCGAGTGCAACGCTGTTCAATCGAACGGCTGGATGCGGTACTCGCACGGCATCAGTGCCGTGCGAGTACCGTACCCAAAAATTGGCCATTGCAAACAACACTTGGGGGAAAAGAGCCTCCTACTATGCATCACAACAGGGGAAAGAGAATCATCAAAATAATCGACTCACTTAGGGGAATAGTACTCTTAACATACAATACTACAGGGTGGAAAATATCACCCATGAATAGGAATGTCATATCCATCACTAGATTCTTCCGAATAATCTAAGTTGCTAATCACTACAATTCAACTTCATCATATATGTAATCAACCTCAGAATTTTCCAAACTCCTCAAAACATTGACATCCTCCTCAACATTCTTTATTTATAACCTTATTGTTTATGTGATTCATCTCATAGTCATTAATTCTTTTCTTAACATGAATAATAATCAAATCAATCTGTATCATATCAACTATTGTTCCCATATCAATCTATTCTCAGTTCACCCCTCATCATGCCAGTTATCTCTCTAACAGACAAGTCATATCGAGCCTAAGTATTCTACTAAATCTTAATCATAAAATATTTAAATAACCAATCATATAAAAACTCTTATAAGAATTTATATATATGATTGAGTTATTGTATAAACTAGTCTACATGCAGGTAATTAAAAGCGATCATATACAATGAGTAAGAGTTGCAAGCGAAAGGTAAGAGTAAGACAATGCGACATGTAAGGACAATCGTATACAATGACTTGAGACAATCAAGAGGGAAAGGTAAGAGATATCATAACAAATAAGGCATTTGTATGCAGTACAAGATAGTTAATAGTAGACAATTGTGATAACAAAAAACAGTCATATGCAGTAAGGAGAATAATTATATAAACTATAGATATCGGTTGTAGATGTCGGATGTCGGGTTCATGTCGTCTTGGGTTTGAAATGTCGTATGTCGGATTGCGGGGGATATATCGGGGATATTTTACAATATCGGATTTTAATATTTAAATAAAGATTACATTATTTATAAACATATTTTTTGCAAATAAGTAAAAATGTACAGACAAATAACTATAGCAATGTATAGACAAATAAGTATTTATAACATTTTCTTTGAAATAATTTTGAAAGATAAATGAGAATTCCATGTAATTATGTAAAGTTGGAGGAGAGTTTTTCTTAGCACAGGAGAAACAAAAATCACTGTAGATTTATACAAGGAAAGTTATAAACTTAGCTATTGCAAGAAAAAAACCTAACTATAGCATAAATAAGAATCTTACAGTAACACAAGTTTAATAAAATTTTTAGATCTTATGACTTGATCAATATAATAACTCCAAATAAAACTTTCAATTGTCGCAAAAAAAAGAAGAAAGAAGAAAGAAGAAGGGGGCTTACAGTCGAGTGAAGTAGCAGAAACCCTAAAGCCCGGCATCGACTCCTCGCGTCCTCGCCTGCGATGCCAATTCGTAGAAAGCCCGGCGTCGTCATCTACTCCTCGCCTGTGATGTCGATCCGTTGCCTCGTCAGCGGAGAAGGAGTTGTCGAGTGTCGACCACTTCGCCAGAGCGACTCTCCCGTAAAATTTAGGGTAGAGCGAGAAATGACGAATGCGTGAAATAGACTCGTGAAGTAGAAAAATATGGGTCCCGTGTGTTGAAGCCAAAATTGACCTCTGTGGAGTTCGGGGTCCATAGAAAGGGGTGACCTCACACCTACTACACCCGGAGGAACGTCACGGACCAAAGATCAAGAAGCTAGAAACAGACCCTCTGCTCTAACGCGGAGGACCCACCGCACACCCGGAAGACCTTTGAGGTCTCCCCCTCCCTAGCCAATGCTTAACCTAGGGTGCCTTGAAGGAAGAAGAGAGAATGAAGAAGTGATGAAGTCCTCTCCAAGGCACCCCTAAGGGCCTATTTATAGTTTTCCAAATCCCATGGGCCAAATGCCCGAAATGCCCTTACGCCAAATATGCCTCGAGCCAATAGAAAACAGCCACGCCGGGGGGTAAAGAGGTAAAAACCACCCTGTCCCTCATCCACCTAGGGGGCGAGCACAGGGGCGACGAGGGCAGGGGCGAGACCCCCGGCCTTGGCCGGTCTCGCCCCACCAAGCCGCGGGCAGGGGCGAGACCCCCGGCCTTGGCCGGTCTCGCCCCACCAAGCCGCGGGCAGGGGGCGAGACCCCCGGCCTTGGCCGGTCTCGCCCCCCCAAGCCGCGGGCAGGGGGCGAGACCCCCGGCCTTGGCCGGTCTCCCCCCACCAAGTCGCGGGCAGGGGGCGAGACTTCCGGCCTTGGTCGGTCTCGCCCCACCAAGTCGCGGGCAGGGGGCGAGACCCCCGGCCTTGGCCGGTCTCGCCCCCCCAAGCCGCAGGCAGGGGGCGAGACCCCCGGCCTTGGCCGGTCTCGCCCCACCAAGCCGCGGGCAGGGGACGAGACCCCCGACCTTGGCCGGTCTCGCCCCACCAAGCCGCGGGCAGGGGGGCAGGGGGGAGACCCCCCCCCCCCCCCCCCCAAAAAAAAGGGGCCACTAGGGGAGGCCGATTTTTCCTCCCCCTACTAGTGTATTTCCAAGGTAGAGCCAAAATTGGCCACCAAGTGTGCAAAATCTCCAAAAAGCTTAAAAACGCTTCTGCCTTGCTTGGGGCCCATTCTTCGCGAATACGGGGTTGTACACAATCTCCGCTCTTTTCGAGGTTGGCACAAGCTCGGAAAGAAACATCCAACCCAACGTATTCGCGGAGTGTAACTTTTTTGCGGGGTCAACCTGCCATGCCAGCTATGGGAGCCTGAGTGGCGAGACCTCTTCCGAGTAAAAAACACTTCACCCCCCGGAGGGGTCAACCTGACATGCCAGCTATGGGAGCCTGGGTGGCGAGACCTCCTCCGGGTAAAAAACACTTCACCCCCCGGAGGGGTCAACCTAACATGCCAGCTATGGGAGCCAGGGTGGCGAGACCTCCTCCGGGTAAAAAACACTTCACCCCCGGAGGGGTCAACCTGCCATGCCAGCTATGGGAGCCTTGGTGGTGAGACCTCCTTCGGGTAAAAAACACTTCACCCCCCGGAGGGGTCAACCTGTCATGCCAGCTATGGGAGCCTGGGTGGCGAGACCTCCTCCGGGTAAAAAACACTTCACCCCCGGAGGGGTCAACCTGTCATGCCAGCTATGGGAGCCTAGGTGGGGAGACCTCCTCCGGGTAAAAAAACACTTCACCCCCCCCCCCCCCCCCCCCGGAGGGGTCAACCTGCCATGCCAGTTATGAGAGCCTGGGTGGCGAGACCTCCTCCGGGTAAAAAACACTTCACCCCCCGGAGGGGTCAACCTGCCATGCCAGCTATGGGAGCCTGGGTGGCGAGACCTCCTCCGGGTAAAAAATACTTCACCCCACGGAGGGGTCAACCTGCCATGCCAGCTATGGGAGCCTGGGTGGCGAGACCTCCTCCGGGTAAAAAACACTTCACCCCTCGGAGGGGTCCACCTGTCATGCCAGCTATGGGAGCCTGGGTGGCGAGACCTCCTACGGGTAAAGGACTTGGCTTCCACGAGAGATCAACCATCCCTGTCAGCTCGTGAGAGCCTGACAGCGGAATCATCATCGGAGCAAAGAACTTGGCTTCCACGAGAGATCAACCATCCCTGTCAGCTAGTGAGAGCCTGACAGCGGAATCCATCTCGAAGTGAGAACTACCCACTCTCCGAGAGATCAACCTGTCATGCCAACTAGGTGAGAGCCTGGCAGCGGAATCCATCTCGAGGTGAGAGCTACCCCACCCTCCGAGAGATCAACCTGCCATGCTGGCTAGGTGAGAGCCTGGCAGCGGAATCCATTTCGAGGTGAGACCTACCCACCCTCTGAGAGATCAACCTACCATGCCAGCTAGGTGAGAGCCTGACAGCGAAATCCATCTCGAGGTGAGACTTACCCCACCCTCCGAGAGATCAACCTGCCCTGCCAGCTAGGTGAGAGCCTGGCAGCGGAATCCATCTCAAGGTGAGACCTACCCACCCTCCGAGAGATCAACCTGCCATGCCAGCTAGGTGAGAGCCTGGCAGCGGAATCCATCTCGAGGTGAGACCTACCTACCCTCCGAGAGATCAACCTGCCCTGCCAACTAGGTGAGAGCCTGACAGCGGAATCCATCTCGAGGTGAGACCTACCCCACCCTCCGAGAGATCAACATGTCTTTCCAGCTAGGTGAGAGCCTGGCAGCGGAATCCATCTCGAGGTGAGACCTACCCACCCTCCGAGAGATCAACCTGCCCTGCCAGCTAGGTGAGAGCCTGACAGCGGAATCCATCTCGAGGTGAGACCTACCCACCCTCCGAGAGATCAACCTGCCCTGCCAGCTAGGTGAGAGCCTGACAGCGGAATCCATCTCGAGTTGAGACCTACCCACCCTCCGAGAGATCAACATGCCCTGCCAGCTAGGTGAGAGTCTGGAAGCGGAATCCATCTCGAGGTGAGACCTACCCACCCTCCGAGAGATCAACCTGCCCTGCTAGCTAGGTGAGAGCCTGACAGCGAAATCCATCTCGAGGTGAGACCTACCCCACCCTCCGAGAGATCAACCTGCCCTACCAGCTAGGTGAGAGCCTGGCAGCAGAATCCATCTCGAGGTGAGACCTACCCCACCCTCCGAGAGATCAACCTGCTCTGCCAGCTAGGTGAGAGCCTGACAGCGGAATCCATCTCGAGGTGAGACCTACCCACCATCCGAGAGATCAACCTGCCCTGCCAGCTAGGTGAGAGCCTGGCAGCGGAATCCATCTCGAGGTGACACCTACCCACCCTCCGAGAGATCAACCTGCCCTGCCAGCTAGGTGAGAGCCTGATAGTGGAATCCATCTCGAGGTGAGACCTACCCCACCCTCCGAGAGATCAACTTGCCCTGCCAGCTAGGTGAGAGCCTGGCAGCGGAATCCATCTCGAGGTGAGATCTACCCACCCTCCGAGAGATCAACCTGCCCTGTCAGCTAGGTGAGAGCCTGACAGCGGAATCCATCTCGAGGTGAGACCTACCCATCCTCCGAGAGATCAACTTGCCCTGCCAGCTAGGTGAGAGCCTGACAGCGGAATCCATCTCGAGGTGAGACCTACCCACCCTCCGAGAGATCAACCTGCCCTGCCAGCTAGGTGAGAGCCTGGCAGCGGAATCCATCTCGAGGTAAGACCTACCCCACCCTCTGAGAGATCAACCTGCCCTGCCAGATAGGTGAAAGCCTAGCAGCGGAATCCATCTCGAGGTGAGACCTACCCCACCCTCCGAGAGATCAACCTGTCCTGTCATCTAGGTGAGAGCCTTGCAGCGGAATCCATCTCGAGGTGAGACCTACCCCACCCTCCGAGAGATCAACCTGCCCTGCCAGCTAGGTGAGAGCATGGCAGTGGAATCCATCTCGAGGTGAGACCTACCACACCCTCTGAGAGATCAACCTGCCCTGCCAGCTAGGTGAGAGCCTGGCAGCGAAATCCATCTCGAGGTGAGACCTACCCCACCCTCCGAGAGATCAACCTGCCCTGCCAGCTAGGTGAGAGCCTGGCAGCGGAATCCATCTCGAGGTGAGAGCTACCCACCCTCCGAGAGATCAACCTGCCCTGCCAGCTAGATGAGAGCCTGACAGCGGAATCCATCTCTATGTGAGACCTTTAGGCATCCACGAGAGGTACCACCACCCTGCCAAGCTAGTGAGAGCCTGGGCAGCGGGACCGTCTTGGAGCAAAAGGACTAGGCATCTCAATCAAACCTTACCACATCCTACATCCTCAAACGGGGAAAAATATGAGTTACATGATCCCCTGACTCAGCTGGTCAGGGGTAGCACTTGTTACAAGATAGGAAAAGGGAAAAAACTACCGCAAGGCGAGGCACCCTCAGGGGGCCTGGGCATGTTGGCCGTCTTCCACTTCTTTCTCCTCGGACACTTCCGTCTTGCTCAAGCTCTCCATGACCTTCTCCATCTCCTCTGCCTTGTCCAACCAAGAGATGGTATTGACGGCCGTGACGTAGCACTGCCTTGCCATCCTAGAGTCTCCCTTGACTCTGACCTGGATTCCTCCGGAGCTGAACTTGAGGCATTGGTGGAAGGAAGATGACACGCAACGGAAGGCGCTGATGAGGGGCCTTTCAAATATGGCGTTGTAGCTGCTTGGAGCGTCAACAATGACGAACCGACAGTTCCTTGAAGCCCCTCCCAACTTTACTTGGAGTCCTACTCCACCTTCGACCTCCTTCCTCTCCCCTGAGAATCCGAACAGGGGTCCGTCCGAGGCCAACACCCTTCTTGGCTCTACCTTCATCTCGTCAAATGCCTTCTTAAAAATGATGTTGACGGAGCTTCCGTTGTCAACCAAGATTCGGGAGACGGTGTAGCCCTCGATGGCCGTCTGGATGACCAGCGCATCACAAAACGGATCCTCATGATCCGGAAGGTCCTTCACCGAGAAGGTGATCTTCTCCTCCTGGGGCGTGGTCTGGGATGTTGAGGCGACGCTCCTTCGGTACATGACATGAAGGCTCGCCTTCCGAGTGGCTTCGATCCCTACTCTACCATGGATAACAACTATACCGCCTCAGGGTCCGACATCGACCCGGTCCTCACACACATCATCTCCCCCTTCTCTGGGCAGAACCTCTTCAACCCGCATTGGTGGTTGTGGCTGGGCAGGGCCTCTCTCCCCCCTCACCTCCAGGAACTCTGGGCAGGTAGCTGTGGTGTGCCCCTCCACCTGGTGGAAGTCACAGAACGAAAACTCTACTTTGACCCTTCTCCTTCCCTAGCGGTTCCTCCTCTCCCTTCGACCAATCTCCATCGCTTGCTGCGGTGGGGGTAGGAGCTGCCTAGTGGCTTGCCTCTGGAAGTTGAACCTCCCTTGGCCCCCATGGAAGTTTCTCCCATCTTGGGCGTAACCTCTTCCCGGGCCCTGAACGGGTCCTCCCTGCTGCCTCCAATCTTGTTCTGGACACTCCTAAGCTCTCCGCTCCTCTCTCCTTCTTCCTTCCTGAGGTCTCGAGCCACCTTGCTCCTTTGACTCCATCTTTGTTAGTTTTGCCAGCTTCTTGACAAATGTCGGGTTGGCCGCCTCCACGGCAATCTCTTCTGTCGCCCTTTCCATCAGCTCCTCGAAGGAAAGGGGGGCCTACCGGGTCAAGCTCATCTTGAAGAAGCCCTCCTTCAGCCCAACGGTGAAGGCCATCTGGAGAGCATACCCTGGCATCTCCTGGACCTCCAGGATATCCTCTTGGAACCTGTCCACGTAACGGGCCAGTGACTCCTCGGCCCCCTGCCTTATCAGGAAGATGGACTCAGGAGTCCTATTCCGCTTCTTGGAGGTGGAGAAGTGAAGCTGGAAGCTCCGGCTCAAGTCCTCGAACTCATAGATCGACCTTGGAGGGAGTTGATGAAACCAGTCCCTTGCCTTCTCCTTCAACGTGATCGCAAAGAGGCGACACTTGAAGGCATCCGTCATCGGCCTGATGGAGACGGCATCCTCGAACCACTGCAGATGCTGGACGGGGTCATCCTTCCCGGTGTAGTAAGCCATGTCTGGCTCTCTGAACCCCTCGGGAACGGGAGCTGAGATGATTAGCTCGCTGAAGGGTGACCCCCTAAGGGGTGGTCTCGCCACTTCTACTCGCGTGACCTGCTCGCCTGGGATGTTGGCACTTGCCGGGCTGGAGAACAACTCCCGGCCGGTGAGGTCTCGCTCGACCTCATCTCCCATCCTCTCCTTCTCTGGCCTGCTTCCTGGTGCACTTCCTTCTCCCCCCGCTCTGGTCATCTCGCCTAGACCCCTGGTAGTCGACTCATCGTGAGGGAGGGGAGCTAGCTCTTGGGGGGTTGGGGTGGAGCTGCCACCCTGAGTAGCAATGCTTCGCAGCATCTCCATGATGCCTTGGATGGAGGCCATGAACTCTTGCCTCCCCACAAAGGGTCCTGGGCTGGGGAGCTCGCCGAGATCATCACTACCTCCCTGACCTCCCGTCATGACACTCTCCCGAGATCTTTTGTGTTGGTAACTCTCCACGCTCACCGCACCAAAGTGTTGAAGCCAAAATTGACCTCTGTGGAGTTCGGGGTCCCTAGAAAGGGGTGACCTCACACCTACTACACCCGGAGGAACGTCACGGACCAAAGATCAAGAAGCTAGAAACATACCCTCGGCTCTAGCGCGGAGGTCCCAACTCACACCCGGAAGACCTTTGAGGTCTCCCCATCCCTAGCCAATGCTTGAGCTAGGGTGCCTTGAAGGAAGAAGAGAGAATGATGAAGTGATGAAGTCCTACTCTCCAAGGCACCCCTAAGGGCCTATTTATAGTTTTCCAAATCTCATGTGTCAAAATGCCTGAAATGCCCTTACGCCAAATATGCCTCGAGCCAATAGAAAACTACCACGTCGGGGGGGTAAAGAGGTAAAAACCACCCCGCCCCTCATCCACCTAGGGGGCGAGCACAGGGGCGACGAGAGCAGGGGCGAGACCCCCGGCCTTGGCCGGTCTCGCCTCACCAAGCCGCGGGCAGGGGCGAGACCCCCGGCCTTGGCCGGTCTCGCCCCACCAAGCCGCGGGCAGGGGCGAGACCCCCGCCTTGGCCGTTCTCGCCCCACCAAGCCGCGGGCAGGGGCGAGACCCCCGGCCTTGGCCGGTCTCGCCCCACCAAGCCGCGAGAAGTGGGCGAGACCCCCGTCCTTGGCCGGTCTCGCCCCACCAAGCCGCGGGCAGGGGGCGAGACCCCCGGCCTTGGCCGGTCTCGCCCCACCAAGTCGCGGGCAGGGGGCGAGACCCCCGGCCTTGGTCGGTCTCGCCCTACCAAGCCGCGGGCAGGGGGCGAGACCCCCGGCCTTGGCCGGTCTCGCCCCACCAAGCCGCGGGAAGGTGAGACCCCCGACCTTGGCTGGTCTCGCCCCACCAATCCGCGGGCGGGGGGCGAGACCCCCGGCCTTGGCCGGTCTCGCCCCACCAAGCCGCGGGCAGGGGGCGAGACCCCCGGCCTTGGCCGGTCTCGCCCCACCAAGCCGCGGGCAGGGGGGCAGGGGGGAGACCCCCGCCCCCCCCCCCCCCCCAAAAGGGGCCACTGGAGGAGGCCGATTTTTCCTCCCCCTGCTAGTATATTTCCAAGCTAGAGCCAAAATTGGCCACCAATAGTGCAAAATCTCCAAAAAGCTTAAAAACGCTTCTGCCTTGCTTGGGGCCCACTATTCGCGAATATGGGGTTGTACACCGTGAACTTTGTTTTTTATATATTAAATATAATAACTGAAATATCGGGTTAGAGATATATCGATATATCTGGATTGTTAAATTTTCTCAACGTGGTCAGCAAGATAGTCCAAACACCAAATTAATATCTTCGGAACTACCCAGTTCGCACGCTGAACCTGCGGAAAACCCAAGGACTAGAGGTTGCACCCAACAAAACAATGGAAGCACAAGAAGATCTTATTATGCATTCACTTCTTTACAATCCGAGGCATACATAGCGAGACATGATTTCGCTAGTATTACAGCTGTAAACAGAAAGAACCCAAAAACAAGCCAGGCGGACAGCACTCCAGTCCGCCGAGACCGCGAGGTCGCCGAGACCGCCGAGACCGCTGAGCTCGCCCAAGCTATGCTGCAATCCGCCGAATACCACGGAGTCCGCCGAGACCGCGAGGCCGCGCGAACAGACCGTTATTCGCCTCCTGCTGAACCTGAACTGAGGAACTCCCCTACCCGCCTGAAGCCGGCGGACAGGTTATTGAAGCTGGGAAAGTTGAAACAGAACTGACAAGCCGCAGAGCGACCTCCTGCTGAGTCCGCAGAGACCGCACACTTCCAAGCACTGACCGAAGTCACAGCCAAACTCCTGGCTCCTTGAAGTTATCCGCGCGACCTGCACACAGCAAACCGTCAGCCTGAAACAATCCGCGCGGACTGGAAAACACAGACCGCAGCACTCGCCCAACCCAATTTACTGTTCACTCACGTTACTCCGGTTACTGTAGATGTGCCAGGGGGGGTCCTATTTATAGGCAAGGTGAGGAGTGTGGTCACCGCCCAAGAGATAGCGACACCACCCTCAGTCCGCGCGAATACAACCACTGTCCGCCGAGTCCGCATGGACTTAGCCGGATACCAAGGAAACCGCCAGGAGCAAGGCAACCATTGACGAACCCTCTTCAGTCCGCCCAAGCTAAGCGGACAAGGCACCAGCCCGCAAAGCTCCTACTGCTTCAGGACAGCAAACCCCCTTCAATGGCTGTCCGCACCAACCCGAGGCAGTCCGCAAGACTCACACCTCAATCCGCCACAAGTCCACGACCAAAGGCAAACAGCAACAGTCCGCCCGGTCACAGCGGACTTCGCGGATACGGCGGACACCATGAACTTGGCACAATGTGTGACCAAGTTCAAAACCATCAAGGGCCAGTGCGAGCATGGCGGACACAAAGTCCCGTCCGCCAAACACCCTAGCACAGACCGCAGCCAGTCCGCGAGCTCCTCGCACTTGTCCAACACAGCAGCTTCCTCCCGGACTCCAAACACCAGTCCGCCAACCGGTCTCCACAGCAAGAACTGCTGTAACACCTGAGCTCGACAAGGCCTCAGCCAAGCTCAAAGCCCAGTCCGCAACAGCCAAAACCGCGGACACACCAGTCCGCAAGGCTTCTCGCGAACTCGAGCCAACCCGCCTACAGCACAAGCTTGCACCCGCGACCACTAAGCAAAGCACCAGTCCGCAAGCCTCTCTATCCGCAGATACCAGGCCGCACCAAACCGCGGACTCCATGCAACAACCTGCTCAGAACACAGCCGGCTTCCACCAGACTTTACACCAGGCCGCAAACCTCAGTCCGCCCAGTCCGCCCAGTCTGCCAACGCTGTCCGCCACAGGCCGCGCGGCCTGTCCCGTCACCCACTTCCACTTCACAAATTTCAACACTCCCCCTTGAAGTGAGAAGTGGTGACCAAGCCCAGCAAGCTGCGCAAGCGTTCAAAGGGCCCCTTCGACAGCGGCTTCGTGAAGATGTCAGCAAGATTATCTTCACTCCGAACATGCCCGACCAACAGAGATCCTTCCAACACCTTCTCCCTGATGAAATGGTGATCAATCTCTATATGCTTGGTCCTGGCGTGACACACTGGATTGTTAACCAGCTTGAGAGCACTCTCATTGTCACCCCGGAGTAAAGTAGGCCCTTGCACTTCTTCATGAACATCCTCTATGAGTCTCCTCAACCAAACGGCTTCCCGAGCAGCCAAGGCCGAGGCCTTATACTCCGCCTCCGTGGTTGAAACCAACACCGAGTCCTGCTTCTTGCTACACCACGAGATGCTAGCTGAACCGCAAGTGAACACATAACCTGAAGTAGACCATCGATCATCCGAATCACCGCCATAGTCAGCATCCGTGTACCCGAGTAACGCAAACTCCACGTCCCTTCTATAGAGGAGTCCCATATCAGAAGAAGCCTTGACATACTTCAGAATTCCCTTCGCCGCCACTAGATGAGATTGCCTTGGTTCAACCATATACCGACTTACTCGGCCAACAGCATAAGCTATATCCGGCCTTGTAATCGTCAGATAAATCAAGCTCCCAACGAGAGCCCTGAACACCAAGTGATCATGAAGAACCCTTCCCTCATCTCGTCGAAGCTTCAGCCCAGATTCCAGTGGAGTAGAGCACTTCTTCCCTTCGCCCATGCCAAACCGCTTCACAATGCGATCAGCATATCCTTTCTGGCTAATGAGAACCCCGCACTCCTTCCTCTCCACTTCCAGACCGAGAAAGTGATGCAACTCTCCCAAGTCCTTCATCTCGAAGCGTATAGCAAGCTCGGCCCTGAGCCTTGCTACTTCCCCCTCCGAGTTCCCTGTGATGATCATGTCATCCACATACAGAAGGACCAAGACTCTTAGCTCTCCCTTCTTCTTGACGAACAAGCTAGAATCCGAGTTAGAAGCAAAGTATCCACAGAATTGCAGGTACTCTGCAATCTTCCCATACCACGCTCGAGGAGCTTGCTTCAACCCATAGAGAGCCTTCCTGAGTTTGCAGACATAGTCCGGATGCTTTTCAGAGACAAAACCAAGCGGCTGATCCATGAAGATGTCCTTGTCAATCACTCCGTAAAGAAAGCATTCTTCACATCAAGTTGCCACAACCTCCATCCCTTGCTAGCAGCCAAGGCGATCACCACTCTTACAGATGTCATCTTCGCAACTGGACTGAATGTCTCCTCATAGTCTTCTCCATACTGCTGTGAGAATCCTCTAGCGACCAGGCGAGCCTTGAACCGATCAATGCTCCCATCAGCCTTCTTCTTCAACTTATACACCCACTTGCAAGTAACCAGAGTAATGCCATCAACCTTGGGCACAAGGTCCCAGGTTTCATTCTTCTTCAGAGCATCAATCTCTTCCTTCATGACACCTTCCCACTCCTTCACTCCAGTGGCCTCGTTGAAGTTTGCAGGATCTCGCTCATCCAGAGGACCTGCGAAGAAGCAGGAGACAAAGCTCACTGCATTCCCATCACAGTACCGAGCCGGTGGCTTAACCACCCTCTTCGATCTCCGAAGACACGGCTCCTTGCTCACGGCTTCCGTTGCTTCTTTGGGCTCCACTCCTACCTGGGGCAAGCATTGAGCAGTGCTCCCCCTGCTTCCTGAGCCAGAAGGCTCAGCCTCGGAGTTAGAAGCAACAGGAGCTGCTGGTGAAACAGCAAGCTCCTCTTCCAAGCCTCCAGCAACCTCCACCGGTGCTTCATCAACCTTGCTACTTCCGGTTAGCTCCACCGAGCCACCTCCATACGACGTCAGCTCGTCAAAGACAACGTCTCTTGACACCACGAACTTCTTCGTCACAGGATCCATGCACTTCCATCCCTTCTTCCGCTCATCATAGCCAACAAAGACAAGTTTCCTTGCCTTCACATCCAACTTTGTCTGTGAGACATCCGGGACATGCACGTAGCAAGTTGAGCCGAACACCCTAAGGTGTCCAACACTCGGCTTCTCCTTCAGCAACAGCTCAACAGGAGTCTTCATGTTGATAGGGCTGAGTGGCATCCGGTTGATAACATAAGCAGCACAAGACATTCCCTCCGCCCAAAAGGACCTTGGGATATCTTTCGCATGAAGCCAGCATTTGCAGGTTTCCGTCAAATGACGGATCTTCCGCTCCGCTACCCCATTTTATTGTGGAGTGTGAGCACAAGTAAGCTCCCGTTGGATCCCGTGCTTCATACAGAAGTTAGAAAACTCGGAGGAGACAAACTCCCCCCCATTATCAGTTCTAAACTTCTTAATCCGCAAGCCAAGCCGGCCTTCTACCAACTCCTTGAACTCCACGAACAAACGGAAGGCTTCCGACTTCTCCTTTAAGAAGTACACCCAAGTATACCTTGAGTAGTCATCAACCAAGACAAGCATGTATTTGCTTCCACCAAGGCTGGCAGTAACAGTCGGTCCCATCAGGTCGCCATGAATACACTCCAGTGGCATCTTGCTCCTTGTTTGTGATTTATCAAACGGAAGGCGATGTGCCTTACCGTATTGACAGCCCGCACAAACATGCCCATCACCAAAGGAGGACAACTTCGGCAACCCCCTCACCAGACTTCTACTCGCCATTGCCTTTAGCTTGTCCATGCCAACATGCCCCAGCCTCTCATGCCAGATAGCCGCACTATCATTGGCTCTCATCCTATCAACATAGGCACTGGTGGAAAGAACAAACAAGTTCTTCACCCTCCTCCCAACATGAGCAACATCAGCCTTCACCGCTGATACGTTGCGAAGGAACCTCACGTCTGTTGGCCCAAACAGAACGTGATACCCAGCGTCCACCGCATTGGTCACCGAGAAGAGGTTCTTCTTCATGCCCGGCACGTGATACACACTCCTTAACGTGAGTGGCCCCTGATCACTACCCAAAGACACGACCCCCTCCTTCTCTACTGCATAAACAGTATTATCAGCAGTGATAATAGCTTCATTACCTGAGTAAGCCTGCATGGAGGTGAACTTCGACTTGTCTCCGGCGAGGTGATGACCACACCCGGAGTCGACGATCCACTCGCTGTTGAAGTCCTCAGCAGATAAGGCCCGGACACAAGTGCCCGTCATGAAAGCTCCTCCCCATTCTGCTTCTTCACTTCGCGAGCAAGCTTCCTCCTTTCCCGCAGCATGCCCAGGCTGCAGTTTGACCTTGCAGTCCCGCTTGAAGTGCCCACGCTGATGACACCGGTAGCACTTCAGATTCTTCTTCCAGTCCTTAGGAGCATTGCTCCTCTCCGGCGGATATGAAGTTGAAGTCTCCTTCTCAACAGCGGCCTGCACCTTCTTCTTCTTCTTCCCTTCCCATCCCTTCTTCTTGCCTGAGAAGAGAGCCTCGCTGCCATCCTGATTCAGATTCACTCCAGCCATCTGCCTTGCTAAGCTCTCCTGCGAGGCAAGCAGATTCTCCAGCTCCAGCAACGACGGCTGAGTAGCCCACCCTTGAACATATGTAACAAAGGCCACATACTCCTTCCGCAAGCTGCGGACAATGTGCCTTTTCATCTTTGCCTCAGAGATAGGCTCATCAGGATCCAGTGCCGACAGCTCAGCACACAAGCTCTTCATCTTTAAGAAGTACTTGGAGATGGAAAGGTCTCCCTGAGTTGCCCTGGCCAACTCATTCTCCAGGAACTGAAGCCGCGCCACATTCTTCCTATTGAACAACTCATCAATGGTTGTCCAAATATCAGCAGCCGACTCACATCCTATGATGTGATCAAACAGTTCCGGAGAGACAGCTCTCTTCAGAACGAACTCTGCCTTAGCATTAGTTCTTCTCCAGAGCCTCACCTGTTCAGCAGTACCGAAAGCAGCAGTTACTTCCTGTCTGTCGTCTCCACCGACAACATCCCACAGCTCCTCGCCTAGAAGATAACTCTTCATGCACGACTTCCACTTTTTATAGTTAGTCGGCGTTAGGAGTTCAATGCCCAGACCTCTTGCTAAGCTTCCTTCCATTGCAAACACCTGTTGGTACCCTTCAGCAGCACCGAGCAACAACACAGCTTGATCACCACTCAATCACTGAGTTAACAACGCTGGTTGACCTCCGCTCACGCAACTGAACAACCCGCAACCTCAGAAACCTCCCTCTGATACCATGTTAAATTTTCTCAACGTGGTCAGCAAGATAGCCCAAACACCAAATTAATATCTTCGGAACTACCCAGTTCGCACGCTAAACCTGCGGAAAACCCAAGGACTAGAGGTTGCACCCAACAAAACAATGGAAGCACAAGAAGATCTTATTATGCATTCACTTCTTTACAATCCGAGGCATACATAGCGAGACATGATTTCGCTAGTATTACAGCTGTAAACAGAAAGAACCCAAAAACAAGCCGGGCGGACAGCACTCCAGTCCGCCGAGACCGCGAGGTCGCCGAGACCGCCGAGACCGCTGAGCTCGCCCAATCTATGCTACAATCCGCCGAATACCACGGAGTCCGCCGAGACCGCGAGGCCGCGCGGACAGACCGTTATTCGCCTCCTGCTGAACCTGAACTGAGGAACTCCCCTACCCGCCTGAAGCCGGCGAACAGTTTATTGAAGCTGGGAAAGTTGAAACAGAACTGACAAGCCGCAGAGCGACCTCCTGCTGAGTCCGCAGAGACCGCACACTTCCAAGCACTGACCGAAGTCACAGCCAAACTCCTGGCTCCTTGAAGTTATCCGCGCGACCTGCACACAACAAACCGTCAGCCTGAAACAATCCGCGCGGACTGGAAAACACAAACCGCAGCACTCGCCCAACCCAATTTACTGTTCACTCACGTTACTCCGGTTACTGTAGATGTGCCAGGGGGGTCCTATTTATAGGCAAGGTGAGGAGTGTGGTCACCGCCCAAGAGATAGTGACACCACCCTCAGTCCGCGCGAATACAACCACCGTCCGCCGAGTCCGCATGGACTTAGCCGGATACCAAGGAAACCGCCAGGAGCAAGGCAACCATTGACGAACCCTCTTCAGTCCGCCCCAGCTAAGCGGATAAGGCACCAGCCCGCAAAGCTCCTACTGCTTTAGGACAGCAAACCCCCTTCAATGGCTGTCCGCACCAACCCGAGGCAGTCCGCAAGACTCACACCTCAATCCGCCACAAGTCCACGACCAAAGGCAAACAGCAACAGTCCGCCCGGTCACAGCGGACTTCGCGGATACGACGGACACCATGAACTTGGCACAATGTGTGACCAAGTTCAAAACCATCAAGGGCCAGTGCGAGCATGGCGGACACAAAGTCCCGTCCGCCAAACACCCTAGCACAGACCGCAGCCAGTCCGCGAGCTCCTCGCACTTGTCCAACACAGCAGCTTCCTCCCGGACTCCAAACACCAGTCCGCCAACCGGTCTCCACAGCAAGAACTGTTGTAACACCTGAGCTCGACAAGGCCTCAGCCAAGCTCAAAGCCCAGTCCGCAACAGCCAAAACCGCGGACACACCAGTCCGCAAGGCTTCCCGCGAACTCGAGCCAACCCGCCTACAGCACAAGCTTGCACCCGCGACCACTGAGCAAAGCACCAGTCCGCAAGCCTCTCTATCCGCAGATACCAGGCCGCACCAAACCGCGGACTCCATGCAACAACCTGCTCAGAACACAGCCGGCTTCCACCAGACTTTACACCAGGCCGCAAACCTCAGTCCGCCCAGTCCGCCAACGCTGTCCGCCACAGGCCGCGCGGCCTGTCCCGTCACCCACTTCCACTTCACAAATTTCAACAGGGATATATCGTCGTTTTTTTACAAAACGATATTTTTGTCAAATAAATCGGTTTCGTTGCGGTTTGCACCCAAAACCTTTATGTCGGCCGACATGTCCGTCATGTCGGCCGATATCTACAACACTATTCATGACTCATTGCTTACTCACAATTCTATGAATAAAGCATGTATAGTATCAATGTGATATAGTGTAACGACCCTAGCTGATCCAACGTGACAATGTCACGGCTCCACTCTAGGCATCGTTACCGGGCTACAGCCCAAGCACCACAACCCCTCTCCAGCACTCTGACGGGCTGTTGGTGGAACCTCCCTTTGATGAGCGAACTCGACAGTTAAGTTGGGTCGTACGGGGACTTCCCAGGAGGTCACTCATCCCAGTACTACCCTCGCCCAAACACACTTAACTATGAAGTTCCTTCATTTCTCATCACCAATTGAGCTGCAGCTCAATTGGTGATGAGTTGTGGAAAAATTCCATAGTTTAGCGTGCTCGGGCTGGAGTAGTACTAGGATGGGTGATCTCCTGAGAAGTCTCTATGATTCGCGCTTGACTATCGAGTTTGCCTCATCAAAGGGAGGTTGTGACCACCAACAACCCGCCAGTGGATGGAGAGGGGTTGGGGTGATTGGGCTACAGCCCGGTAACATCGCCTAGAGCGGAGTCGTGACACTGTCACGTTGTATCGGCTAGGATCGTTACATATAGGACACATATTGATTATACATTGTTATACCTTATTCTGTGGTGATTACCATAGCATAGTGTCACCGTGTATCAGTATCAGTACCTGTCACTTGTGCTCATGATGAATTAATCAGCACTGCATATATAAAATATGATTAATAAGATGGTGACAAGTGTAGTAAAGAATCTGAGAAAAGGGGGTCAAGTTTGGATTATCATTGGCGGATCATGGCAGTTTCCCCTTAATCGCCATCTACGTACTTTGTGTCAACTTGTATACGGCCTCAGACCCACGTAATTCTATCACGGTGTCGCATTCTCAGCCCGGCTATTATGCGGGTTGACTTAGAGTAGATCTCATAGGCCATGTGATGTTTCTTAAGGCACACTTTCTTGAAGACAAATTTTCTCGAAGGCACATTTTCTTAAAAGACACATTTTTCGTAGGAATATTTTCTTGAAAGCACATAATTTTCATAGTAATATTTTCTCGAAGGTACATAATTTTTGCAGGAATATTTTCTTGAAGGCATATTTTTCAAAAAAAACACTATTATTTCAAGGCGCATAATATTTCCCAAGACACATTCTTTCGGTTTGGATTGCCTTGAGAATGCCCTAAGGCCATCAACAAACTTTTACATTCATCGATAAGCAACTTTCATTAAAAACCTTACCTTGATACATTATTAATAGCCATGAAAACCCTCATAAAGTCCAACCAATGAACCCCCAACCATACCACATTACCAGTACACATTGAACGGTTGGGTGAAGCCAGGACCAATAAAATAAGAGTGAATATATATGATGTTGAGGTATATTTATTTAAGCGTTAATGGGCTCCTTAACAGGTCGGTTAGGATCCGATAGACATCCAAACTCGTAGTCGGGGATTTAGGGTTTCGCCTATAAATACCCCTGCTGGGGGCAACGGGGAGGTCATTCCAAACTTGATGGTCACGCGGATGCTTCGAGCACTCTAACATTCTCGAAGATTCTCTTTCATTTTTGCCCTAGCTGTGCTCCGCCCCGCTCCTGTGACCTAGCTTCTCTCCCGGTTCGCGACCTTCCGCCATCGCCGCTAGCCGATCGCGAAGGAGCAGCTCACGATTCGTTCTCGCGTACTAACGCCTGGAGTCGCTGTCGATCGGGATCGGATCGAACAAGAAGGTAATCTCCGCCTCTCGGATCGGTGAAATCAATCGGTTGCCGCTCGTTTGTGTTCTGCGCCGCCGTTGACCGGGAAAAGAACATAGCGCCGTCGTAGATCTCTGGAGGAAAGCCGCTTCTCCTGCGCTTTCGTCGATCGGGAAAATCAGATCAGCCGCCGATCTCACCGCTACTGGGCAATTCTTCCGCACTGGATCGCAGAAGAAGACCTCATATCTGCCGCTCTGGTTGCGCCGTCTGTGTTTTCTGCCACCGACGTTGCACAACTCCGCCTCGATTCCGGAGTTCTAGGCCGCGATCGTGGAAGAACCCAGCCACCGTTCGTTTTTGCCGGAGGAGAAACTCGTTGTCCCGAGCTTTTTTTTTATCGTGTGCTTCTTTCACCATTTCCGATCAGGTAGCAACCAAAGTCCCTACAGGTTATCAGAGTGATAATTTTATTTCGGTTAAACTCATGTGCTGATCGGAAGAAGGACGTCTTGCTTGCACCTAAAGAGTGGATTTTGTAGAAAATTTCTCTGAATATTTCTAAGGAAGGAGACTTGCTTCTACTTCTTATCAAGAAATAAGGGATTCTGATTTCTCATTAAATCTTGGAAGGATCTCCACCATTGATTTTCACTCTGTTCGCAATTGTGCTTAGCCGGAGAGGAGGAGCAAAACAATTTACTGGATTGGATCCGAAGACTGTCGCCGGCTCGCTCAGGTGATTTCTTTCTTGTTTTTCTGCTATTGCTCTAGGTTGCTAGTGGCGCTCCAAGTCATTTAGTAGGAACCCACAATGTCGAAAGCAAACAATCTGTCGTCTCCTATGCTGATGATTAAGCTGGAGAAATTCTCCAACGCTGAGTACAGTGTCTGGAAGAGGAACACGCAGTTTGCCATGAAGTACCTGAACATCTTCTATACAGTGCAGACTGTTTTTGAAGAATTCAAAAGAAGTGAAGATGAAGATCAATGGGTCAACGACGAAGACTTCTGTAGAGACTACATCCTGAATTGCCTCTCCAACAGGCTTGCAGAGACGTACGACAAGATGCAAAGGGCCAAGGAGATCTGGGAAGCCTTAGAGGAGCAGTTTAAGGAGGAGGAGAATATGTCGAAGACGCACATGGTGGACAAGTTTATGACATTCACCTTCACTGAGGAAAGGGAAATCCTGCCACAGGTTGCTGAGTTCAAAAATCTGATGGACAAGCTCAACAGTGAGAATATCCCTCTGCCAGATGGATTTGTTATAGGGGCAATCATTTTCAAATTGCCCACGACCTGGTATTCCTTCAAGACTGAGATGTACCGGAAGAAGACGCAGGTGAGTCTTAAAGACCTCAAGCGCTTCATCTGCATTGAGGATGAGAACCGGACTAGGCACGCTATAGAGACGATCAGCAAGCAGTCATCTACTACTAACATGATCACGCATCCTAAGCGGAAGCCTAAGCCTGGAAAGACTCTCCCACTGACCAGTGCACCCGCAGTTGCTGCCACCAGCAAACAAATAAAGAAGAAATTCAAAGGCAAGTGCTACAACTGCAATAAGTGGGGTCACTGCGCTTCCGAGTGCCGACAACCCAAACGGGGCGAATCCAGCACACCAAGGACTGATAATCAAGCAAACATGGTTTATCAGACTACGCCTACCGACTTTGTTGCCATGGTCGGTAACGGGACGGCCAGTTCAGAGTGGTGGCTCGACTCAGGTGCTACATGTCACGTCTGCCACAATCCAAAGCTTCTGGAGGATGCAAAAAAGGTGTAAGAGACTGTCACTATTGCGAATGGAGCTGTAGCTGAGGTGCTGAAGATCGGCAACGCTACACTGACTCTCTCCTCATGTAAGACTCTAACTTTGAAAAATGTTAAATTTATACCGACATTAGCTGCTAATTTAATTTCAATTAGTCTGTTGTGCGATGTAGGTATGTCTTTTAACATTAATGGTGGTCGGGTAACCATAATGGTTCACTCACATTACTTTGGCTGCGCATATGTCGTTAACGGGATGTATAGGTTGAGTCTAACAAACGAAGTAGTAAATCAGGTTAGCTCAAATCTGATAGATCCTAAGACTTTACATGCAAGACTAGGACACGTCAATTATAGAAAACTTCTCCTGTTAGCTAGAACTCACAACATACCACTCGACACAAAAACCAAATTTGAAAAATGTGAAATTTGTGCTCAAACTAAGATAACTAGAACACCTTTTATTCAGGTTTCTAAGAGCACACAATTGCTAGAGTTAATACATTCCGATATTTGTGACTACAAAAGTTTTGTCACTTGAGTAGGTCAGAAGTATCTGATAACATTTATCGACGATTACTCTATATTTAGCTACATTTACCTTCTTAAATTCAAAAATGAAGCTTTTGAAAAATTCCGTATTTTCAAAAATAGGGTTGATAATCAACTTGACATGAAAATAAAAAGGCTAAGAAGTGATAGAGGAGGAGAATACGTCTCAGGTGAGTTCAGAGACTTCCTTGCCAGCAATGGCATAATCCCTGAAACCACCGCTCCATATTCCCCACAATCCAACGACATCGCTGAAAGGAAAAACAGAACTTTAACAGAAATGTTGAATTCTATGTTGCTGACTGCTGGCATGCCTGCGGCCTATTAGGGTGAAGCCGTCCTCACGTCAAATCACATTCTTAATAAAGTTCTCCATGCAAAGTTGACTAAGACACCCTACGAGCTTTGGTTTAAGAGGCCTCCAAGTTTTGACAATCTTAAGATCTGGGGTTGTATCGCTTATGTTAGGATACCAGACTCTAGAAGAGCTAAGATTAAACGCAGGACTAATACATGCGTCTACCTAGGATGTGCAGATGATAGTGCTGCAGACAGGTTTCTGGATCTCTCCACTAATACTGTAATAGAATCAAGAGACATTGTCTTCTTTAAGGATAAGTTCCTTAAGGACAAGAACCTGACACTGCCAGATCTGCCAGCCACTAGTACTGAGCCTTTAGTTGAACCAGGACAACGTAACTCTGACACTAAGCCTATAGACACAAGTGGTTTAGATACCAGAAGGCTATCTAGTAGAGAAAAAATGTCTAAAAGCTTCGGTACAGACTTCGTTGTTGGGTATTGTATCCACAATGTACCTGATTTGAAGAAGCCCCTGGACAAGCTAAGGTCAATAGACAATGTATTTGATAAAATCTTTCAAGTTGTACTTGCAGTTATTCCACGCAAAGTGCACACCAATGTCAGGGTGCAGTAGGTCAATATACACGGGTCTGCACGACGTAATCCCTCGTTTAGCAGATCAGTGTGTTGGCCTACGTGTACTCTCTCTATTGGAGTGTAATTACGTTCAAGTACAGGGCTGTGATCTTGCAAGAGAAGACAAGGAGCAAGGATGGGTCAAGGAGCAGCTCTTGGATGGAAAGACGAAAATTCGTCCAAGTATAATTCGACGAGAATCACCAAGTGATTCTCGCCGATTCGGCGAGAATCACTAGTGATTCTCGCCGAATCGTCGAGAATCATTAGTGATTCTCGCCGACTCTTTCCGGCTACCTCAAAACGGTGCCAAGTAAGATTCGGCGAGAATCACTAGTGATTCTCGCCGAACCCATCGCTGAGCAGATCGTGAATACCAAGTAACTTTCGTTGAGAATCAACAAGTGATTCGGCGAGAATCACTAGTGATTCTCGACGAATCGTCGATAATCACTAACTTATTCTCGCCGATTCGTCGAGAATCACCTGCGATTCTCGCCGATTTATACTTGGCGATTTCTCTGGAAGCTGCTGGACCGGATTCTGCCGCTGGACTATTTTGAACCGGGACTTAGGGATTCTTCTTGTGGGTCCCACAACGGTCATTTTGAAAGCATCTACAGTATATATATACGGGTATTTTGAACGAAATACAAGACACACAGAGAAAAGAATCCGAGCACGATCTAACCCTAAAATCGCGAAACTGCTCCGCCGCCGCCGTCGCCGCTCGCGCTAGTTGGTCTCCGCTGTTGATCGCATTTCTTCCCGATCTCCGGCGACAGAAGCTTAGCCAAGCTTAGAGTCTCACGCGTCTATCCAGAGATCCCTTGTCTCTCGATTTGTTGATCGGGAAAAACTTCCCCGTCCGAATCGATCGAGACGACCGATCCTCGTGTGACCGTTGGTAGACCTAGCTAGCTTCGCTACGAAGTTTGGATCTCCAAAGTACAGCAGCCGCACATCGTCGTCGTCACCGATCCCGTGAACCTAGCCGTCGCCCATCTTGCCGCCGCCGGTTCCGGGGAGATCCTCTCCAAGAGAGACCAAGGTTGTGGACTCTTTGTAGACTTCAAGATCACGTCGTCAACGAAGATGGACACCGTAGTCTCCACACGTAGTTTGTATTTCTTGTACATTCTATTTTACTTTTGTTGTAAAGGAACGTTGGTTCCTAGTTGTAAGGGTTGGGTGCAACCCGGTTTGTGGGAGTGTCGACTCCTACGTGTGGAAGGGTTCCTTCCGATAGTGCAATGATTGGATTTCAATCCTGTTGGTGAAGAGACTGAGTCTTCCCTTGTTGGGAGATAGGTCGAAAGGGGGAAAGTGGATGTACCCAAGTCGGGGAACCACTATAAATTGCCTGTGTACTTTCTTTGCTGTGCCGTTTTATTTTCTTGTGCAGGTTCAATATTAAATTCCGCAAATACGCTGCACGTCACCTATTCCCCCCTCCCATAGGTGAAGATAGTTGACACTAGGTGGACTTTCAAGTGGTATCAGAGCCAAGTTGCTCATCAAAAAGGTTAACACCTTGAGTTGAATCCTGCCGCTAGTGTCAAGAAGGAGGCAAACATCTACTATGGACGGGCTCAAGTTCTCCGGCAAGATCCCAGTGTGCACCATGCTCAACTTTCCTATCTGGAAGGAAAGGATCAGGTTCTACATGGAAGCAGTTGATCCTCGACTCTTCATGATCGTAGAGGAGGGACCTTATGTCCCCACTAAGGCCTCCACCATTGATCCCTCCAAGAAAGTGCCGAAGACACTTTCTGAAATGGACAAGGACGAGATGGTGCTAGTGGGACTTGACAAGAAGGCACGAAACATTCTGGTCAGCGCAGTTGATGACTCAATGATGCAAAACTTCAGCAACTGCAGGACAGCACAGGAGATCTGGCAGTGCCTGATCATCCTAATGGAGGGCACGGATGAAGTGAGGGATGATCGGAGATCCCTCCTGAACCAGAAATATGAGGCCTTCAGACAAGGGCCCAGGGAAGAGATCGGAGTCACCTACGAGAACTTCCTCAAGATTGTCAACGCTCTCAAAGGCTACGGAAGAGTGTTCACTAATGGTGAACTCAATGATAAATTCCTTAGGTCCCTTACTAAGGAATGGGACACAAAGATCTGCGCCATCCGAGAGTTTGGCAGATTAGCTGAAACTGATCCACAAATTCTGTTTGGGAAGCTGATGTCCTATGAGCTTCAGCTGAACACCAGAAAAGCAGAAGAAGAAGCAGAGAAGGCGGCAGCCAAAGAAAAGATGGTGGCTCTAAAAGCAAGTCACTCCAGAAAAGGCAAGGGTGCGGTTTCATACCGTGCCAGGAAAAAGGATGAGGAGGAGGACTCCGAGCCATGCTCCTCCAGCTCAGAGCTATCGGAGGAGGATTTCTTCCTCATCACTCGAGAGTTCAAGAAGTTCCTCAAGATGAGGAATCAAAGAAAGAGAGACGGCTCCTCCTCCAGGCATCAGAAGAAAAATTATTCTTCTGACAGGTATGCATCTAGACCGAACAAACATCGCTCCTCTGACATCATTTGCTTTGGATGCAATAAGCCAGGACACGTCGTGGCCGACTGCTATCAAGGCAAGAGAGAAAAAGGGAAAGAAGAGGAGCACAAATCCTCTAGAGATAAGAAGAAGGAGCGGAGCTACATCGCCAAAAGGCCAAAGACACTAAGTGAGTCTGATTCCTCAGACTCCAGTGATGATGAGGAAGCCTACTTCGGGCTGGTGGGTCGCTCTGACTCAGAAGGAGAATGCCCCCCATTTACTGGGAAGGTAAAAGCTCACACCCCTCTCTCCGACTCCGACTCTGATCCTGAGTCTCAGGATGATGAACCTGAGGATAGCCTTTCGGCCCGTGAAGCTGAGCTCCTCGAGAAGTATGAGCTTCTGCTCAACACTTTCGAGGAGTGCCGAAAGAGATTGAAGGCTGAGAAAAAGGAAGTAAAATTCCTTAAGGGTGAGTGTGTTTCCCTAAGGGAAGAGGTCACCAGTTTGATCTCTCTCCGACAGGAGCACCTTGACCTGACCTCAAAGCATTCAGAATCTCTGAAGCTCCTTGATCTTAAGCAGGAGGAAGTCGACAAGTTGGAAGAACAACTTGCGGCAGAAAGGAAGATCGTCAAGATCTTCTCTATGCCAAAAACAGTTCTTCCAGTTGTTGATACCTTCTCTGCTCAGGCCAAAGGAGCTGGCTTGGGGCATGTAGGGGTATCCGGTTCCTCATCCAGGAGAAACAGGAACCAGAGGAAGAATAAGGCCGCCAAGAAGGCCTCTGCTGATGAAAAGGGAAAGGCTCCGCTTAGTCCTGTTGCGTTCAAAAAGCCTGGCTTTCCTTGCAACCAACATGACTTTGAATCAACATTTGGCCATCATTTCCGGCCCTCGGTTGCAAAGCCAAAGAGCCGATATGACGGTTGGACCTTTCCCCGGAACTTCGGTGAGAGTGCCTTCAAGGCACCTTATGAGGAAATCTACTTGGGAAATTATGGTCAATTCTCTAGCGGCCATAATGGAAAGCAGGCACCAAAAGCCAAGTCTGTTATACAGAAGGTGACGAAGTCATGTGACTGCTGTCACCATGAGGCCTCCACCTCCAGATCCAAGGCCCCAGCTGTACCCACCGTTCCCAGGGTAAGGCAGGAGCCTAGGAAGAGGTACAACAGATTCGACTGTTGGTGTTGTGGCAAAGTCGGTCACTTTGCCGTGGATTGTTGGTTTAATCCAAGGTATGACGAGACTCCCTATGGTAGCAATGCGAGGCCGACCACTCGTAGGGTTAACCAACCGAGGGGGAGTGTGCTAACCAGGAATCTAGGACCCAAGTTCGATTGGGTTCCTAAGGCAAATTAATTTTGTTTTGCAGGAATGTCCAAAGGCCACCAAAACGCCGATCTGGTATTTGGACAGTGGATGCTCCCGGCATATGACTGGGACAAGAAGCCTGCTGCGTGATTACACTCCAGTCGAGAATGGACCCAAAGTCATCTTTGGAGGGTCAGATCGAGGAGTCACCAGAGGTTACGGTATGATTTCCAACGGTATAATCTCTATCACCGACGTGGTTTATGTTGAAGGGTTAAACCATAACCTGATCAGTGTAAGTCAGTTATGTGATAAAGGTTATGACGTTAAGTTCTACAAGGATAAATGTCTGATAATTTCACGTACCTCTTCTGAGACAGTATTATCAGGCATTAGGAGCAGAAATATCTTCTGCTTAGATTTTCTCAGTTTAGATTCATCTACCCCCGTATGCCTTGTGGCAACAGGCAGTGCATCTCTTTGTGAACAATGGCACAAGAGATTGGCACATATTAACTTCAAGACAATTAGTATGCTATTTTCTAAGAACTTAGTAAGGGATGCTCCCAGTATCAAGTGCATCAAAGATAGCCCCTGTCCTGCATGCCAGATGGGCAAACAGACTCGGGCTACCTTTAAGAGCATTGCAGACAAAGACTCTTCTCGATGTCTCTACCTTTTACATATGGACTTGTTTGGTCCAATGCAAGTTCATAGCTTGGGAGGCAAGTCCTATACGCTAGTGATAGTTGATGATCATTCTCTGTTTACATGGGTGTTCTTTTTGAAACGAAAGTCAGATACGTTTGACATCTTCACTAGTTTTGTCAAGCAGGTTCAGAATGAATTTAACTGCTCAGTGGTCAAAATCAGAAGTGACCATGGAACAGAATTCGAATCTGGTATTATGACGGAATTTTGTGAAGAACAAGGTATCTTTCATGAGTTTTCCTCCCCGCGCACTCCTCAGCAAAATGGAGTTGCGGAGAGGAGAAATAGAACTCTCATTGAAGCCTGCACGACAATGCTGAAAGACGCTTCTCTCCCGGAATACTTCTGGGCAGAGGCTGTCAATACAGCTTGTCATGTACAAAACCGAGCATTGATCAACAAGCATCATCGTAAGACGCCTTATGAGCTACTGAAAGGCAGGAAACCAACCATGTCCTACTTGAGGATTTTTGGTTGCCGATGCTATGTACTGAATAATGGGAAGTACCCGCGTACTAAATTTGGTGAAAAATGCTTCGAAGGCATATTCATGGGCTATAGTTCCCACAGTCGGGCATATAGGGTCTTCAATAAGAAAACCCTAGTGGTAGAAGAATCAATAAATGTTATATTTGATGAAGGATGTTTGCTTAACAGCAATTCTTCCAGTGGTATTCTTGAAGATGCAGGTGCACGACTTGAACAGCTGAGTCTGGATGAGACCGCCAAAGATGACACTCCTAAGTACGTCAAAGTTTCCACCTCCACGTCATCTGAAAATGTTGAAGATCAAAATGGAACAAACCTCTTAGAAGAAGGAGAAGCCCAAGAAGTAGTCGAAGCTCCAGACGCCAGACTTCTAGAGCTCCGGCACGTGAGGGATCATCCTAGAGATCAGATCATCGGAGATCCTCGTGTCGGTGTCAGAACTCGAAGAGGTACTATTAACGAAGTATTGCATCTTAGCTTCCTGTCACAGGTTGAGCCAAAGAAGTTCGACGAGGCGAACAAAGATGCGGCATGGATTCTGGCCATGCAAGACGAACTACATCAATTCGAACGTTGCAACGTTTGGACGCTAGTTCCCAGACCATACAAGCAGAATGTGATTGGCAACAACTGGATCTTCAGAAACAAGCTGGATGAACATGGTGTCATCATAAAGAACAAGACAAGGCTGGTGGCTCAAGGTTACATACAGGAGGAGGGGATTGACTTCGACCAGACCTTCGCACCAGTAGCAAGGCTCGAGGCAATCAGATTGTTCCTGGCGTATGCTTCACACAAAGGATTCACAGTCTATCAAATGGATGTGAAATCAACATTCTTGAACGGAGACCTGAAAGAGGAAGTATACATCGCTCAACCCCCAGGTTTTGTCGATCCTACTTATCCCAATCATGTTTATTTTCTTAATAAAGCCTTATATGGGTTGAAACAAGCTCCACGAGCTTGGTATGAGACTTTATCTAGTTTTCTTCTTGAGAACAAGTTCTCTAAAGGTAAAATAGATAAAACATTGTTTCTCAGGGAAGTCAAAGGCAAGATTTTGCTGGTGCAAATCTATGCCGATGACATAATATTCGGCTCAACGGACAACAATCTTTGCAAAAAGTTTTCTAAACTTATGCAAGGAAAGTTTGAAATGAGCAGTATGGGAGAGCTCAAGTATTTCTTAGGACTTCAAGTGAAACAGTCTGAGGATGGAATCTTCATCTCTCAGACGAAGTTCACAAATGAATTCCTTAAGAAATTCGGTATGGAGAGTGCAACCTCTATGAGGACTACAATGGGATCCACTATGTCTCTGGATAAGGATGAGAAAGGTAAACCTTTCGATGAAACCAAATACAGAAGCATCATTGGATCCCTGCTCTACCTTACTGCCAGTAGACCGGATATCATGTTCTCCACATGTGTCTGTGCCAGATATCAGGTGAACACTAAGGAATCTCACTATGTCGCTGCGAAGCGAATTCTAAGATACCTTAAAGGTACTCCCAATCTTGGCTTGTGGTACCCGAGAAACAATGATGTCGAGCTAATAGGTTTTTCAGATGCTGATTTTGCAGGGAGTAGGGATGACAGGAAAAGCACTTCCGGGACGTGTCAATTCCTCGGAAGAAGGCTTATCTCATGGAACAGCAAGAAGCAGAACTGTGTAGCTACCTCCACAGCAGAGTCTGAGTACATCTCGGCAGGCAGCTGTTGCGCACAACTCCTATGGATCAGAAACCAGTTAGCCGACTACGACCTTCAGTTCAAGGAAATTCTAATGTACTGCGACTCCTCCAGTGCAATTGCCATTGCCAACAATCCGGTATCGCACAGCAGAACGAAGCATATTGAAGTGCGCTACCACTTCATTCGGGAGCACGTGGAGAACAAGGACATCTCTCTTTGTTATGTCCCCACGGAGAAGCAGATTGCTGATATATTCACAAAGCCCTTAGACGAGGCCAAGTTCAATCTTTTCAAGACTGAATTGGGGATGCTCAATTATGAGGAATGAAGACTACAGAAGCTCCAGGCACGTGCACGATCTGAGGGGGAGCAAGGAACTCAAGTGTGAGCACAGACGCACGAACTGAGGGGGAGCAAGGGGTCAAATGCTACCAACCCCGATTTGCAGAAGCCGAAAAGGGGGAGATTACCCTCTCGGCCAAGGCTAAGGTGGCTCCAAGCTTGCTCCCAAGAAATTGGTATTGGTAATGGATAACTCACTCAACTCAATTTCCAGTTTATGGTTTTCATTCCAATATGCTCTATTCACCTTAGCTTGTAGGGTTTAGGCTTCTTCAAATAGGGGGAGATTGTTGGGTATTGTATCCACAATGTACCTGATTTGAAGAAGCCCCTGGACAAGCTAAGGTCAATAGACAATATATTTGATAAAATCTTTCAAGTTGTACTTGTAGTTATTCCACGCAAAGTGCACACCAATGTCAGGGTGCAGTAGGTCAATATACACGGGTCTGCACGACGTAATCCCTCGTTGAGCAGATCAGTGTGTTGGCCTACGTGTACTCTCTCTATTGGAGTGCACTTACGTTCAAGTACAGGGTTGTGATCTTGTAAGAGAAGACAAGGAGCAAGGATGGGTCAAGGAGCAGCTCTTGGATGGAAAGATGAAAATTCGTCCAAGTATAATTCGACGAGAATCACCAAGTGATTCTCGCCGATTCGGCGAGAATCACTAGTGATTCTCGCCGAATCGTCGAGAATCATTAGTGATTCTCGCCGACTCTTTCCGGCTACCTCAAAACGGTGCCAAGTAAGATTCGGTGAGAATCACTAGTGATTCTCGCCGAACCCATCGCTGAGCAGATCGTGAATAACAATTAACTTTCGTTGAGAATCAACAAGTGATTCGGCGAGAATCACTAGTGATTCTCGACGAATCGTCGAGAATCACTAACTGATTCTCGCCGATTCGTCGAGAATCACCTGCGATTCTCGCCGATTTTTACTTGGCGATTTCTCTGGAAGCTGCTGGACCGGATTCTGCCGCTGGACTATTTTGAACCGGGACTTAGGGATTCTTCTTGTGGGTCCCACAACGGTCATTTTGAAAGCATCTACAGTATATATATATACGGGTATTTTGAACGGAATACAAGACACACAGAGAAAAGAAGCCGAGCACGATCTAACCCTAAAATCGCGAAACTGCTCCGCCGCCGCCGTCGCCGCTCGCGCTAGTTGGTCGCCGCTGTTGATCGCGTTTCTTCCCGATCTCCGGCGACAGAAGCTTAGCCAAGCTTAGAGTCTCACGCGTCTATCCAGAGATCCCTTGTCTCTCAATTTGTTGATCGGGAAAAACTTCCCCGTCCGAATCGATCGAGACGACCGATCCTCGTGTGACCGTTGGTAGACCTAGCTAGCTTCGCTACGAAGTTTGGATCTCCAAAGTACAGCAGCCGCACATCGTCGTCGCCGCCGATCCCGTGAACCTAGCCGCCGCCCATCTTGCCACCGTCGGTTCCGGGGAGATCCTCTCCAAGAGAGACCAAGGTTGTGGACTCTTTGTAGACTTCAAGATCACGTCGTCAACGAAGAGGGACACCGTAGTCTCCACACGTAGTTTGTATTTCTTGTACATTCTATTTTACTTTTGTTGTAAAGGAACGTTGGTTCCTAGTTGTAAGGGTTGGGTGCAACCCGGTTTGTGGGAGTGTCGACTCCTACGTGTGGAAGGGTTCCTTCCGATAGTGCAAGGATTAGATTTCAATCCTGTTGGTGAAGAGACCGAGTCGTCCCTTGTTGGGAGATAGGTCGAAAGGGGGAAAGTGGATGTACCCAAGTCGGGGAACCACTATAAATTGCCTGTGTACTTTCTTTGCTGTGCCGTTTTATTTTCTTGTGCAGGTTCAATATTAAATTCCGCAAATACACTGCACGTCACCTATTCCCCCCCCCCCATAGGTGAAGATAGTTGACACTAGGTGGACTTTCATTCGTGACTTACCAAGTTAAAGCTGATCCATCCACTAATAAGGAAGTGATGTGATCTAGAGACTCTCTATTATGGAAAGAAGTCATAGATGAAGAGATGAACTCTCTCATGCAGAACAACACATGGACTTTGGTCGATTTGCCCAAATGGGCTAAAACCATTGACAATAAGTGGGTTCTAAGGAAGAAGCTAAATCCTGACGGGAGTATCGCAAAATACAAAGCACGTCTAGTTATCAAAGACTTCACTCAAGTGAGTGGTGTAGACTACTTTGATATATACTCACCTGTATGTCACTATACAACAATTAGGATTCTTCTTGCACTAGCATCTATTGAACACTACACTGTTCATCAGATGGATGTCAAGACTGCATTTCTGAATGGAGATCTGACTGAGCAGATCTACATGTACCAGCCTGAAGGGTTCGTCATAGAAGGTCTAGAAAATAAGGTTTGTAAGTTGATTAAGTCACTATACGGATTGAAAAAAGCACCTAAAATGTGGCATGAAAAATTTGACACCTATGTAAAAGGCTTGGGTTTCAAATCCAATCTATCAGATAAATGTCTGTACATAAGAACAAGTGCAAATAAAGTAGCCATCATATGCTTGTACGTTGATGACATGCTAATTCTGGGCACTGATCAGTCTGAGGTGAAAGACGTGAAAGTTGCCTTGACGGCACAATTTAGCATGAAAGGCCTAGCTGAGGTGAAAACCATCCTAGGAATGGAAGTGAACTTCACAAAAAATGGTATTACCCTGAGTCAGAGTCACTACATTAGGAATCTATTGGAAAAGTGGGGTTACGATAAGAGCAAAAAGGCTGAGACTGTATACGATTATAATAGTAGACTGAAACCGAATGAAGCTTCAGCTATTAGGCAGTTGGATTATTCCAAACTCATACGAAGTCTCATGTATGCTACTACCTGCACTAGACCTGACATAGCCTTTACGGTCGGCATGTTGAGTAGATTGACTAGTAATCCTGGGAAGGACCACTGGGACACCTTGGACAGACTAATGAGATACTTAAAGTATACTGAGAAGTATGCTTTATGTTACAGTGGGCATCCTCCAGTGCTTGAAGGGTACTCTGACGCATCTTGGTGCTCGGAAATAGCTGATTGTCGATCCACCAGTGGTTTTGTGTTTACACTAGGAGGAGCTATAGTAGCTTGGAAGCCTAAGAGGCAAACGTGCATTACACTCTCCTCTATGTAATCGGAACTCTATGCTCTCGCTTCAGCTGGAGAAGAAGCAGAGTGGATAAGATATCTGATATTGGACATTCCAATGACGTGTCTAAAAATGAACTCTATTTTGATTTATTGTGACAATCAAGCCACAAAGACCATTGCTATAAATACGTTGTTCAATGGAAAGCGACGGCAACTAAGGATGAAACAGGCCTGGTTGACCTATCTCACCAGTCAGGGGATAATCTCCCTATTAGACGTAAGATCAAAAGATAATATAGCAAATGTCCTTACTAAGGGCTTATGTAAGGTTCTCACATCTAAAACATCGGGGGAGATGAGATTAACGTTCATTTAGGAGGACTTAATACCTAGCTTATGTTTTAAATTTAAGAACTGTTGTCTGCTTACATTCAAGCATCTACGTTGAGCACACTAAAGTATTTTAGATGTTATCTGATGAAAGCTAGGGGTGAGATAGTTGTCAGTCATTCCAAACTTGATGACTTACGTAATTATTCTTTGTCAAAGGCTGAATTGCGTATCATTCCAAAAATGAATACTGAGGTTGCTGATATGTGCCATGATATTATGATTATTAGTTATATCATTCCAAACTTGATTATATAATAGTCACAACTTGTTGTATCATTCCAAACTTGATGATATAACACAATTGTGGAACGTTAATAATAATCTTAATAATTGAAGGAATATAGTTTGATTCTATGAAATCAATTAATCTAATTTTGTGTAAATTAAATAGAGATGTTATTTTGAGATTCTTTCCTCCCAGTTAGAGTACTAAGTTCACCCGCTGTTAGAACTAATCACTTTATTTCTACAAACGTTTAAATTCATAGAGATTTGTCTCATGACATTCTTGTTGTAATTGTTTGCAGGCAAAATAGAGATTGGAGGAAAGACAGTTGATTTTGACCCAGATGATGATGATCTGCTATTCGCCTAGATCAATTATCAGTTTGAGCTTTCCAGTTTCTTGCTTTATTTCATATTTGGAACATTTGGTTTGAGTTTAGCATTTTGTTATCTAAAAGTCATATTTATATTTCTGGAAAAACTCTTTTGTTTGGTCATTATTAACGATTGGATAAGTAATCATTTCTTATGCTAACACTTATATACAATATAGGAGGTGATTGTTGAGGTATATTTTTTTAAGTGTTAATGGTCTCCTTAACGGGTCGGTTAGGATCCGATAGGCATCCAAACCCGTAGTCGGGGATTTAGGGTTTCGCCTATAAATACCTCTGCTAGGGGCGACGGGGAGGCCATTCCAAACTTGATGGTCACGCCGATACTTCGAGTGCTCTAACATATGAATCTAATGTTTTTTGGAGCTTTCAGTGCTTGAGAGAGATTGTAAGTACCTTTAACTAAGCAGGAGAAATCAAACTCAGGAAGAGGATGATAATCAGTGATTAAGAGATTAGGAGAAAATGATGGGGTTTTGGATAAAGCAAGGATTAATGAATCAAAGTTCTTCAAGTATATCATATATATATGGCCATCGTAGTAGTGTTGGAGAAATTGCATGTTTAACCATGATTAATGGCATGCATATATATATATATATATATATATATATATATATATATGAGAGAAACCATCTGCAGTGTATGGCGTGAATTAAGGCGGTGTAAAAGAAAATAAATGCATTAATTATAGAAGGCCACGTGTCAAGTTTCTATTGAAGCGATGTGCCTATAAATAGGGATGGATGTATGCATGCTGTGAAATTGCGGCATAAGCACATGATTTGAAAAGAATTGCGGGCTCTCATCCTCTAACCGCATAAGTGCCAAAGTGCAGCAGCAAAAAAACCGGAGTAAATAATAGCAGCAGGTTTTTTTTGCGGACACAAAGATCAAGTCTTTCCCTTGCGCGAACTCCAAGGTAGGAAATATTCATCCATAAGTAGAGCAGCGGGCAACCTCTTGCGGACTGATATTCACGAAAAGTCTTGCAGACTGCAACTTCGTGAAAGTTAAGTGTCACGTGTGAAGTTGTAAAATGTGTGCATGTGTTGAGTTGTAATTTGTCGAGACAAGTGTTTTGTAACTTGTTTTGTAATTCCTTGGTGTTATAATAGAGAAGTTGTTTGCTCTCTTATTGTTGTTGTGCCCACTATATTTGCTTCCAACAGTGGTATCAGAGCCAGGTTGCGAACCTTGAAAGTCACTCAGAAGGAGTGAAGAGTACGCAACAATGGAGATGGTAAATGCTATGTCGGGTCAAGTTCTCAAGTTGACGAAGACAAAATATGGGAATTGGAGTATCGAGATGAGAGTGCCGCTAGCATCAAAGGAGCTTTGGGAGATAGTTGAAGATGGTTATGAAGAGATAACTGCTGAAGCAGAGGCGCCGTTAACTAACGCTCAGAGAACGACGTTACGAGAGGCAAGGAAGAGAGACAAGAAAGCTTTGTTCTTGTTATATCAAGGGGTTGATAAGACAACCTTTGAGAAGATCTCGGATGCTAGAACTTCTAAAGAAGCATGGGAGACCTTGCAACGCTCCTTGCAAAGAGTTGACAAGGAAAAGAAGGTGAAACTACAATCTCTCCGAGCAGAATATGAAGTTATCAAGATGCAGAACTCTGAGAAAGTTGGTGACTATGTGACTCGTCTGCAGACGCTTGCAAATGAAATGAAGCGCAACGGAGAGACGATCGATGATGTCAGTTTCATGGAGAAACTTCTGCGGTCTATGTCGAAGAAGTTCAACTACGTGGTGGTGGCGATAGAAGAGTCGAAGGATCTCACTCAACTGTCTATCGATGAACTCATAGGCTCTTTGTAAGCCCATGAATATTGCATGTTACAAGATGAAGAATCAAGTGGCTTAGAGAAAGCACTTCAGACTCAATTAAATTTTGGAGAGAGCTATGGAAGAGGTGGCCAGCGAGACAGAGGCTACCAAGGCAGAGGTAGAGGAAGAAGAGGAGGAAGACATCAAAACTTTCAGAGAAAGGCAGAGCAACCTCAAGGTAGAGAGCAAGAAGGAAGAGGAAGAGGCCATGGAAGAGGCCGGGCAGAGGCTGTGGTGGAATGGCCCAAGTCCAATGTTACAACTGTAACAGGTTTGAACACATGAGTTATGACTGCATACTTCCGAGGAGGAATGAGGAGACTAACCACTATGCTGAAGCAAGAAACACTGGTGGTGATCCAATGATGTTCTTGACTTACAGAGGAGCTGAAGGAGGTAGAAATGAAGTCTGGTACTTGGACACAGGAGCCAGCAACCATATGTGTGGTGAGAAAGAGTTGTTCACTAACCTTGAACCAAGTGCTGGTGAGGTTAGCTTTGATGATGCTTCAAAAATCTCAGTATAAGGCAAAGGGTTGATAGTAGTCACCCTCAATGGCGAGAAGGTGCATCTCAACGATGTGTTCTATGTTCCTGGCTTGAAAAGTAACATCTTAAGCCTTGGACAGTTGGTGGAGAAAGGCTATTGCATTCAGTTGAAGGATGGTTCTTTGGCTATGAATAACCATCGAGGAAAAGAGATGGTGAAGGTAAAGATGACGACGAATCATCTCTTTACGTTGAGGATGGATGCCGAGGAGACGACATGTTTAGCAAGAACTGAAGAAGAAGAAGAGGCTTGGTTGTGACACCATAGAATGGGTCACTTAGGCTTCAGTGGTCTGAAGCTTCTATCGCATGCAAAGATGGTGGAAGGTTTGCCAAAGATCTTACCACCACAAAGATTTGTGAAGCTTGTACGAAGGGCAAGCAGAAGAGACATACGTTTGAAGGTGGAAAGTCTCGAAGAGCAAGGAGACAACTTGAACTAGTTCACTCGGACATTGGTGGTCCGTTTGATATTGCCTCAGCTGGCGGAAGCAAATACTACATCACCTTCACTGATGATTTTAGTCGGAAGTGTTGGGTTTACTTCTTGAAGGATAAGTCCGAGGAACTTGACAAGTTCAAGGAGTTCAAGGCAATGGCTGAAGAGGAGAGTGGACAGTAATTGAAGGTACTTAGAACTGATCGAGGTGGGGAGTACATCTCAAAGTTGTTTGATTTTTTTTGTAAGGAGCATGGGATTGCTCATCAGTTGACTGCAGCTTACTCACCTCAGTAGAATGGAGTTGCTGAGAGAAAGAACTTGACGATTCAGAATATGCCAAGGAGTATGATAAAAGGCAAGAAGCTGCCGAAGATGTTTTGGGCTGAAGCAGTACAATATGTTGTGTACTTGCTAAACAGATGTCCGATAAAGAGTGTGAAGTTCAAGACTTCATATGAAGCATGGAGTGTATGGAAGCCAAGTGTGCAACACTTGAGAGTGTTTGGGTGTGTAGCTTATGCTCACATCCCTGATCAGAAGAGGAAGAAGCTTGATGATAAAAGCGAGAAGTGTATATTTGTAGGCTACGCTCCGATGAGTAAAGCTTACAAGTTATATAATCCTGTGACAAAGAAGGCGATCATATCAAGAGATGTCTTGTTTGAGGAGGACAGTTGTTGGAGCTGGGATGAGAAAGAGAGAAGCATTAAGGGGATGTTTTATGATGATGATGAATAAGAAGGTGGTCATGAAGCTGAAGCTGTGGATGGTGGAGCTGAACCACCATCACCACCGAGCAGAGATTCAGGGGGAGCTTCAACACCCTACTCTAATGGAGCAAGCACCAGCAGGAGCATCTCTGAAGGTTCTCAACCTAGGATGAGAAGTTTGGAGGAGATCTACGAGGAGACGGAGCCAATTAATGCTGACTTTTCTTTATATTGTATTTTAGCAGATTGTGAGTCATACTCGTATGATGAAGCTGCTCAAGAGAAGACTTGGAAGAAAGCAATGAATGAAGAGATGACATCCATCAAAAGGAATGATACTTGGGAGTTGGTCACTCTGCCGGCAGGTCATAAGCCCATTGGTGTGAAATGAGTGTATAGAGTGAAGAAGAACAAGGATGGAGAAGTGGAGAAGCACAAGGCAAGACTCGTCACTAAAGGCTACCGACATGTCCAAGGTGTGGACTACGACGAGGTCTTTGCTCCAGTGGCGCGGATAGACACTATCAGACTGATCATTGCACTAGCTGCTCAATATAAGTGGAAGATCTGTCAGATGGACGTCAAGTCCGCATTTCTCAATGGTTATCCGGAAGAAGATGTGTACGTCCAGCAGCCTCCTGGATATGAAGTGAAAGACCAAGAGAGGAAGGTCTACAAATTGAAGAAGGCGTTGTACGGGTTGAAGCAAGCGCCTCGTGTGTGGAATGAAAGAATTGATGGATACTTCCAGAAGAACGGGTACATGAAGAGCCCGTATGAGTATGCACTCTACACGAAGGTGGAGAAGAACTGTGATTTCATGGTCGTGTGCTTGTATGTTGATAACATGATATTCACCGGCAACAACACTCTTATGTTTGAAGAGTTTAAGAAGACGATGAAGGAGTTCGAGATGACAGATCTAGGAGAACTCACTTACTTCTTGGGCATTGAGGTACAACAGAGTGAAGATGAGATCTTCATTTCTCAGAAGAAGTACGCGGAGGAAATTATGAAGAAGTTCTGGATGGAGAATAGCAAGGCTATCTCTACTCCTGCTGATCCGGGAATGAAGTTGAGGAAGGATTCGAAGGAGGAAGCAATTAACTCTACGATGTTCAATAGTCTAGTTGGAAGTCTACGCTACCTGACTTTCACTAGCTAGGCCCGATATCTTGTATGCGGTTGGAGTTGTTAGTAGATATATGGAGGAGCCAAAGCAAGATCACTTCAAACCAGCGAAGAGGATTTTAAGGTATGTGAATGGAACGAGACATCATGGTCTCATGTACTCTACTGCAGAAGAGTTAAAGCTGGTCGGGTACTCCGACAGTGATTATGGTGGAGATGTGAATGACCGGAAGAGCACTTCCGGGTATGCTTTTCATATTGGAACAGCTGTGTTCTCATGGAGCTCGAAGAAGCAGACCACAATTGCCTTATCTACTTGTGAAGCAGACTATATTGCAACAGCAGCCTGTACGTGTCAAGCGATTTGGCTAAGAAATCTCTTGCAAGAGTTGTATCATCCACAGAAGGTTCCTGTGACAATTTATGTTGATAACATGTCTGCGATCCAGTTAGCGAAGAACCTCGTGCTGCATGGTCGTAGCAAACATATAGAGACAAAATATCACTTTGTTCGCGAGCAGGTGCAACAAAAGGTGGTGGAGTTGATATATTGCCCCACGGGTGAGCAGATTGCAGATATTTTAACGAAGGCATTGAAGACAGAGACATTCCTGAAGTGCAAGAGCAAACTTGGCATGTGTTGTCGTGTTTGAGGGTGAGATTGTTGGAGAAATTGCATGTTTGACCATGATTAATGGCATGTATATAATATATATATATATATTATATATATATATATATATATATATATATATATATATATATATATACATACTAGCATCTTCGAACGGGCTCCACCCGTTCTCGATGCGTCGCTGCGGGCTTCGCCCGCAACCAAGCGGGCTTCGCCCGCTTGGCAACGACATGGGTCGTGGGCGACAGCATGTGTCGTGGACTGCGATATTGGTCGTGAGTGCGACATTTGTCGGGGGTGGCGACATTGATCGTGGGCGGCGATATTGTTCGTGGGCGGCGACATTATTCGTGGGCGGCAACATTTTTCATGGACGGCAAAAGTGGTTGGGGGCGGTGACAATGTGTCGGGGCGGCAACATTGTGTAGGGGCGGCGACATTTTGGGGGGGGGGGGGGCGGCGTCATTGTTCAGGAGGGGTGACGTTGTCCTTTTCTATACGCAACACTTCAACCTGACAATCATAGATCTTTGATAAAGAACATTAATTTTAAGAAGTAACTACAAATAAATATGATTGTAACATGCAAAATTCATACTTGCACTTGCAATGGAAAAAAGCTCAGAACCAAATTCATACTTGCAATGCAAAATATCTCAAAATACAACACATTTCGCAGCATTGATTAGAAATCCATAACCAAAATATCAGAAGATCATTTCAAAATGAATAATTTCATGAGCCCCAAAAACCCGTCAGAATCTCGCAGTTGAACCCATTTCAAAATATTAGCAGCTCCTTATGCAGCAGTAGATTTCATTCAGTGGCCTCGAGAGACTCTGTTTCAATCAAAGATTTAAAGATAAATCATTAGTTAACTATTTTGAAATGTGTTACAAAATAATATTTAAACCATAACATATATTTCTTGTTATGTGTTACCTTCTTATCATATCGATAACAAAATTCCACTCTTCTCTAGCATCCAACCCTTTGGCACTGCTGGGATAATTAGCCTAAAACCTTCAACCCTAACATGCGGACCATCAGACCATCTGACTGTACCCTCTCTGCAAACTTCATCGTAGTATTCATAATCGTTGTCGGTGGTAGCAGTGATATTGCAATTTTTATCTTTTGAGGCTGGCAGAGCTGAAAACAAACGACAGTATTTAACATGCAATACATTTTTAGATTATGTAAAATCAATGAAATTAGTCTTCGTATAGTATGAAGCTCTTACGTTGGACTGGAACACCCCCGTTTTGCAATGACGCCGCGCCGCCGCCGCCTCAGATTGATTTTGGTTTGCCATCTGCATGCGTTTGAAATGAAGTAGGGATCCAAATTAAAATAATAGATCAAAATTATCTTTAAGTTAGGGCATCCTATGGATTTTGGTGCAAAACCAAAAATATTTATTAAAATTGATTAAACATTTTCAAAGACTTGAGGAAAACAGACAAAACATTTCAAACAGTTAATATTCAATTTTTGCCGAAAATCTCACAATACGGTGAGAATTTTACAAACCATCAAAAAGGACAATATTACAATGATGTTACGATTTAATGACATAATAATTTGTATTACCGCCGAATTGGAAGTCATTTCACAATCATCACCTATCACGGCGTCTTTCCTTCCTGCAAAAAAATTTATTTAACGGTTGAATGGAATAGTTTTCTAGGTTGTGAAAATAATGAGTAATCGACCTACATTGGAGGTACATTGCATGTTGTTGTCTAAGTTGGGCAAATATTTCTTTGTAAACAACGTTCATTGTGTAAATGCCTTCTTGACCAGCTATCTTGCCATTCTTTATCAGAATTTTTGTTTTGTCACTGACACACCGCGCTCGCGATAAAGCTACGTATAACTGACCATGACTGAACACATTATTAGGCAGATATATTCCAACATTTTCGATTGTTTGGCCTTGCGATTTATTAATCGTCAGTGCAAAACTTAGCCTCAATGGAAACTGTTTGCGCGTTAATTGAAATGGCAGTCTAATATCTTCAGCTGTCTTCAATGGTATTCGTGGTAAGAAGACCAAGTTCCCCTGGAAGTGGCCTGTTAAAATCTCTGCTTCTATGACATTTTCGCAAACCGACGACAAATAAGTCTTGTTCCATTACATAGACCTATCTTTGGATCAATATTTCTGATTAACATGATAGGAGCTCCGATTTTTAACTTTAGCTTATGGGGCGGTAAGTTACCTGACGTCAATGAATTTAGAAATTCAGGTTGATACAAACCTCTCCTATCATCAACGACAGAATCATAAGAGTAGTATACAATTTCTTCGCCTGGAATTGTAGTAGAGTGGTGTTGTTCAACATATTCACATGTTCATTGAGCGGTGTTAATAAAGCTCTGTCTCGAATATAATCTTTATCACCAACATGCAGCCCTAAACCTGGGAATATCACATCTATTAAATCTCCAATAGATTCCTCACATTCCCATGGCATCCTCATTTTATCAGGGATTCTAATCATATCGTCTTGTATGGTCTTTTCCAAACCATTTCCAACTCGGAGGAGATATTCAGAGAAGCTGTTATCATTTTTGGCTCGCATATTTTCTGTTAGAGTTAATATCTTGACATGACTCCATAAATGTGATTGAACAATGCTTGCATTAATTATTTGTGCTCTTGTTCCATTAACAACAACCGGAAGTACCTGTCGAAAATCGCCTCCCATAATGATAATTTTCCCCGCGATGGCTTGTCTACATCAGTAACATCACGTAATGAACGATCAACTGTCTCGAATGCCTTTCTATCGGCCATGGGTGCTTCATCCCAAATTATAGCTTTTGATTGTCTGATTACTTCTGCAAAATCCGACTGTTTTGTAAAAGAACAGAATGATTTGTAGTCCAATTTAATGGGTATTTGTAATTTTGAATGTGTAGTCCGACCCCACGGTAAAAGGGTAGCAGCAATACCAGAAGTAGCTGTAGCTATAATAATGCATCCTATTTTCCTAAATGTGGCAAGAATTGCAAGGTACAGATATGTTTTTCCAGTTCCTCCAGGTCCATCAACAAAAAAACACTCATGGGCTTTGTTCTTTATTGCCTCGCTGATCACATTGTAAGCATGTAACTGACCTTCGTTGAGCAACGCAACTGCGTTAAGATCATCTCGGGTAATAGGTATTGATAATTCGTCTTCTATAAGACTGGATAGGTTATTGAAATCATTGAATGATTCATTGACTGGTGGTAAATCAAACTCTGTAATAGATCGTTTATGTTGTTTCAGAATATCATTGAGACTATGAAGTACTTTATTCGTGATGTAGAACTCGTTGGTTATGCTAGAACATGGATAATCTTCGATCATGCTTGCATAATTTTCATCCCAAATCCTCGGGACATCGGCTGGTTCACACTAGAAGATCATATAGTAGCGAACAGTCTTCTCAAAGCGGATGGCGTCCTGAATGCTCGAGCCTCAAGGTAGACATTCTCGAATACTGTTATCGTTCTCAAGCAAACCATAATTCTGTGCAGCATTCTTAAAAGTGATGCAGTGCGTACCATTCTGTTAATAGTGAATCGAATGAACTTTGGACCTGGTACATGATTTAGAAGCATGCGTAAATAGTATCTTCGCTATCAGCAAGAGGTACTGAATAAATTCTACCAATCACCCGTCGATTCCTGATCCTTTTCCTCCAAATTTTTTGTTGTTTGAACCATCGTAATATTTTGGAAAATCTCTGTACAAATAAAGTTTTTTGCTCTGTATGTTGTGAATAAACACTAAAAAACTCGGTCAACATTGTTTTCGAATTGCGATCATCCATTAATATCGATGAAAGTGGACTGTTCACCATAAAATTGTATCTGATGTTTGTTAGGTAGATGTATTTGTAATCGCTCTACCGATGGATATATTCGACTCATCTGGAACTTGAACGTTCGCCATAATGACTCAGGCGGGCACAACCATCTGCCGTCAACATAATGTTTATTTCATCTTGATTAGCACCAGACGGATCTCAAAAGAGACATGATCGGGTCCCTTGTATACGTACTTGTATAAATATTTAATGCTATTGATACTGCTGCAAACCTCAACATTTAGATGACAATCATATTTTAAAAGCAACCATGGATTATATGGAACTACTCATCTATTATCAACATTAAAAGCTGCATTTCTGCCTAAAGTAATATTCCTATTATCATTCCTTCTACGATACACTGGGTAAGCATCATTCCCCTGTATTGTCGCTCTGCATACTGTTTAGGAAAACCTTTGTTACATGTATGATCCTTCATACATTGTGCATTTGGTTTGTAAGGTCCGCATGGCCCGTGAATCATGTGTTTTATTACGGACTCATACAGTGCAGGTTCCTGGTCTCTATAAGGTAATCTCAGCTCGTACACTGAATCGTATTCGTCAGGGGAGGGTTAATTTGTCTGTGGGCTCCAATAACCCCAACAATGTGAACGTGTGGTACCCCTCTTTTTTGAAAGTTCAATGACATTACAGTCCGACGACCTTTCCTAACACGCCTCTGTGGAATATATCTTTTTTGGCTCCTCATATTTAGAACGAAATATCCCTATGAAAGATATGGTACCTAAACACCTAGAGGGGGGGGGGTGAATAGGTGACCTAATCCTTTTCTAACTTTTGTTTGGCAGTCAACAGTTTATAACACAGATTTCTGAATAAGTTATCACAGCACACAGCAATTCATCAACACAGTACAATCACAGCACAGAATACACAAGATTTTATAGTGGTTCCCCAATCTTTGGGTACATCCACTTTCCCCCTTCGCCTATCTAGCAGTGTACTAGATTCGGCCAAACTTCTCCACTAGCTCAGAACCCAACAAGGTTCCTACCTCAGGCCCAAAGCCTTACACTCAGCCAAAAGGCCTACACTCAGCCACCCAGGCCTACACTCAGCCAATTAAAGGCCTACACTCAGAGTTCTTCAACTCCTACACTCAGGCACCAAGCCCTACCCTCAGCCTTTATAAAATAGGCTTACAATCACTCAGATCCAATGGTTCTTACAAGTTTAAAATAGAAATTACAAATGCTAACTCTACAACTCAGAAAGGATGAGAGGAGTTGAGAGTTTCTTGAAGAGTTCTTGGAAGAACTCAGCTTGATCCAAACTGACTTAGCTTTCTTCAAAGCTTCTTGAGTAGAACTGAATTAGTCTGAATCTTCTGCAGTTGATCCTTGATCTCTGCTTCTTGAAATCCAGATGACTCTGAATTGTTCTTCTCAGCCTTAGTTCCAAAGACTGAATCCTTGGTTGGAGCTCTCTCTCTCCAACTACTTAGATCTGCAGTTGGACTGCCTGATCTTCTTGTGTTGATCCTCTATGTATCACTTCTTGATTTAATCTGATCAACCACTTCAATTATTCTCACAACATGTAATGATTGTGAACAACTTAACCACTTAACAACCTTCTTTCTGTAAACTGTGGGTGCCTATTTATAGGCTTCCTTCATGGTAACCGGCTGATCCGGTTTATAACAGACTTTTGACTTCTCTGACAGTTGCTGTAGACCGGCTGGATTGGCAGCTGTCATGTCAACCAGTCACTTCTTGAAATCTCACTAACTGTCAGATAGTGTCGAGACTTTCTGTTCTTAAGTGTCGACACTTATAGACCAAGTGTCGACACATGTTGTGTAAGTGTCGACACAAGTCTACAAGGTGTCGACACAATTCCTTGTATGTCTCGACACAGTTTCTTCTGCATGTGTCGACACTGAAATTGAGTGTCGACACAAGTACTTGTACTTCATTCTTTATCTGTATTCTTCTAAGTGTCGACACATCTCCTTTGTGTCGACACATCTTCATGTGTTGAAACTGTCAAGTGTCGACACTGATTCTTGGTGTCGACACAAGTCTTCATTCTTGATTCTTCAGCTGAGTGTCGACACATTCCCTAGTGTCGACACTTATACTTAGAATATTTTACAACTTTTCTGTTCTTTGCTAAGTGTCGACACAGCTCCTTGTGTCGACACTTTCTTCAAGTGTTGAGTCTTCTGGTTATGTGTCGACACATTGTGCTGAGTGTCGACACATTCTTCAAGTGTTGACTCCTTTGAGTGTGTGTCGACACATTGTGCTGAGTGTCGACACATTCTTCATATGTTGACTCTGCTGAATGAGTGTCGACACATTGTGTTGAGTGTCGACACTTGTACTTAGTCTCTGCAGAATTTTGCTGAGTGTCGACACAACTCCAAGTGTCGACACTTTCTGGTGTTGACTCAGCTCTTCTAGGTGTCGACACTTCTGCTAAGTGTCGACACAGCTTTTCTGCATCCTTCTACACTGAGTGTCGACACAGCTCCAAGTGTCGACACTTTCTGACTGGTGTCGACACTTCTTCCCAGGTGTCGACACAATGACTCCAAGTGTCGACACTGCATGTCTGGGTGTCGACACAAGCTTTCTCAAGTGTCGACACTTTGCCTCTGGGTGTCGACACATGGACTTAGAAATTTTCAGCTTCAGTCCAGTGTATATCTAACCTGCACAAGTAACTCAAACAAACATCAAATACATTCTGATGTATATCATTGAGTTAGGTGAGGCTTCTTCAAATCAGGTACATTTGACCAATGTACCCAACAATCTCCCCCTATTTGGAGAAGTCATAACCCTTAGTCAATGATATACACCACTCATAATTAAAAATTACAAAATGATGTAAAACATATAAATGACAACAGGGTAAACTTGAACATGTAATAAAGCACACATGTATACTTATTAAACATTGCAGAACAATTAAGAAACACACATATTTCAGAACATTCATACTATATTTATCATATACTGTTCCAATAATGTTCCTTATACATTTTCAATGAAGTATTACAATGTTTTTCACTTAACAGATTACAACAAGCATCAAGTTAATTCCTAATCTAGTGCTGATCAGGTTCTTTAATAACAATGCCTTTTCCAGCTTTAACTTGAGCTTTCACAGCAGCAGCAGCAGCAGGCTCAGCTTCAGCAGTCTTCTTCCCTTTAGAGTCCTTCTTCTTCTGTTCTTCAGCCTTGATCTTTTGTCTTTCAAAATAATGATAGGGCTTAGGAAAGTACTTGCTAGGCTCCACAGCTGTTGGAGGTAGCTTTCCTAACTTAGCCTTCCTTCTATATTGGACAATTGCTTCCTGCCTACTCTCATGCTTTCTCCATTCAGCCTCTGAGAACCACTTGTTCCTCTCATGGGCATTGTCCTTGGCTGCTTTCCAGGCTGTGAGAATTATGTTCCTAGAAGTAGGGCTCCATTGTTCAAAATCTGGCTTTTGCTCAGCAATTTCCCTAAACTTCTTCTTTGACAGCCTAGTTTCTTCTTCTTTGTCCAAAGCCTCTTGCATTGCAGCTGTGATAGGTTGAACAACCTTTTCCAGAATAATATTAGGCTTGCCAGCAGGTGGACTATACATTGTGCTTATATCTGCATGAATCATTTCAAAGTCTGGAGGTGGATAGATTACATCAGCCACTGCTTGTTGCTCACCTCCAAGATATGCATTTTGAATACCAGATTCAGCCACTTCATTGTCATCACACAGGGGAGGATATCCAAGTGTAGCCCTGATAGAATTTGAAATCCATTTTGCATGCTCAGAACTGGCCTTGACTAACACTCTCTCCCCCTTTATGACTTCTTGGGCCACATGATCTCTCACATCATCTTTCTGGAATCTGATTTGGCTATCCAAATACCTTATGCCCTCTTTAAAGAAAGGTCTAAGCTTTGTAAGCTGTTCTGAAATGACCTTCTGTGAGTCTTTTATTGCAGTCTGTACAGCAGCAATCTCTGCTTGAAATATCTTATCAAAATCAGCTTTGGCAGCAGCAGAGGAAGTTGAAGGTTCATCTGACTTTTTCTTGAGTTCAGTGACTATTGCATTGTGAGATGCAGTCAAATTATCATTCATCCTCACTGATTCTCCAGCACATAGCCTTGCTTTGAGTGCTATATCATCCACTTTCTCTTTATTTTTCTTGATGTTTAGCCAGATAGACCACAGCATGAGCACCCTTTGTAAAACAATCAGTCATCTCTTTTTATTAAGGTTCATTTCAAACCTTATTGACTTGATTTCCTGGCCCAGATCAGATTGTAGTGCTTTGTGCCCTTCATCAACATAAGTTTCTAAAGCTTTCCTTTGTTCATCCATCTTGATTTGCATGGCAAGCAATAGAGCACTGTAATCAGTGGATGGAGCTTGTTGAACTAAGGAATGTTGAGCAACTGTTTGGAGAGCCTTCTTATAGCTCTGGCTTCTTCTTTTGAAAACAAAGAACTTCTTTTTCTGAGCTTGCTCAGCTTCATCATCTTCAGAGTCTGATGTACTGGCTATATCCACCCTATCCTTAGGGCTGGATTGTTTTTCAGTATGCACATCTTGTGCCTTCTCAGTATCTAGCCTTATAGGCTCTTCCACAATTCAATGTTCTCCCCCTCAGCAGCAGCATCCTTTACTGCATCAGCAGCATTCTTTTCCATATCAAAATCTTCTTGATCTAAGTTCAAAAAGAGATCTTCCATTGTATATTCTGCTGGAGACTGTGCAGGAGATGTTTCTGGTTTCATCACTATAACAGATGTGTCTGGAGAACAACATCTGGTTCTTGAGTTGCTGGCTGATTTTGCTGATGGTCATCAGACAAATCAGAATTTATTATAGAAAAATCTAATGTATTAAGGTCAACAAGTACCTCTTGAATGAGGAGGGTGGCTTGTTCACTCTCCAGTGTAGATGGTTCTGCTACACCTGGAAGCTCCCCCTGGATGTCAGCTGCCTCCTGAGGAGCAGGTGTCTTCTCTGCAGCACATCAACTGGACTTTCAGGAGTGAAGACCACATGTTCTTCACTGCCTGAGCTGCTGGAGGACTCTTGAGGCACAGCAGCAGTCTTCCTCTTCTTCCTGGGAGGAGAGTCTCTCTTAGAAGCTTGTTTCTCAGGGGTGGTCAATTCCTTTGACACCAGCACCCTTTCCCATCTAGAGAATATCCTGGAGTCCATTCTCCTCATATGATTGATCTTAGTTCCTGCAGCAGTGCTCATTACCTCTGGAATTGATCCAGCCAGGTAGAGACTTAGTATCCTGCCCAGATTGGGCTTCTTCAGGCTTTCTTTTACTTTCTCATAAACCACCATTGACCAATCTGTCTTCAGAGTGAAGATGATTCTGGTCATGACTTCAAACATGGAGGCAGACACCCTGTCATGCCCTCCTGGTTGCTCAGTATTACCTTGCCCACTACTTCAGACAAGAACTTGCCTTGATTGTTCATCCTTTCCTGTTAAAGACTGATCCCACCTTCATCTTTGGATCCAGTCCACACCAAGTAAGAGCTTCCCTGGTCTTAGAAGCAGTTACTTCCTCTTCTTCTTGAACTTTAGGTAGCTGAAGTACCTTTCTTAAAGACTTGGGTGAAATTTTGACTTGGTGCCATGCACCCTGGACTTAATCCTGAAGCCTGAGTCATCTACAGACGCGCCAGAAAGGAATTCAATGACTTCCTTCTTCCATATTTCGTTGGTTCTGAAACCAAGAACTCCAATCCTGAATTGGCAATTAGGGTTATCACTGATTTGATTTCTTGATCGCTGTCGTCGAATGCGCCTCGCACGAGCTCATAGCCCTCGTTAACGTTCTCTTCCAGCTTGGGAGCCATTAGGGTTTGAAGATTTAGTCTTGAGATGAGAGAAATGTCGACACAAGAGTTTAGGTCTCGAAACTTTGAAAGCGTGTCGACAATCAAAGACAGAACCCTATTTATACCTTTCTTGTTTGAAGACGAACAGGCGGGATGAATTTCTAATGATGTGTCGACACTGTCAATAAGTGTCGACACTGACTTATAATGTCTCGACACTCATGTGTCGACACAAATTTAGTCAACAGATTTTATGTGTCGACACTTGGTTAAGTGTCGACACCACTATACTCGACATGTGTCGAGACTTTACTTAGAAAAATTCTGAGTAAAACTTAAGTGTCGACACTTTATTGGATGTGTCGACACCTACTCGACATGTGTCGACACTAACATTCTGAAGTGTCGACACTAACTTCCTAGATGTGTCGACACCATTTTCCTGAAGTGTCGACACTTACTATTCTGTGTCGACATAGACTTGTCTATGTGTCGACACCTTTTTACTTAGCCAATTTTTGTTCTGTATACTTAGTCTAAGTTTATCATACCTAGTTCAATTTTGAACCTATTAAACTTAGCTTCTTCTAAGGGCTTAGTAAACATATCAGCTATCTGATTATCTGTTTTAACATATTCAAGTGCAATATCATTTCTTTCTACATGCTCCCTAAGAAAGTGATATTTTATCTCAATATGTTTAGTTCTACTATGTGATACAGGGTTATTAGCTATGGAAATAGCACTAGTAGAATCACAATAAAGTGGAGTTCTACTTACCTGACATCCATAGTCTTCTAGCTGATGTTGAATCCACAGAAGTTGAGCACAGCAACTTCCTGCAGCTACATATTCTGACTCAGCTGTGGAGATGGCCACACTGGTTTGCTTCTTACTACTCCATGAAATGAGTCTTCCACCTAGGAATTGACAGGATCCAGTTGTGCTCTTTCTATCTTCTTTGCATCCTGCAAAGTCTGCATCTGAATAGCCTGTTAGATCAAAATCTCCATTCCTAGGGTACCAGAGGCCTAGATAAGGTGTGCCCTTTAGATATCTCAAGATTCTCTTGACTGCAGTCAAGTGAGACTCTTTGGGGCAGGCTTGATACCTGGCACAAACACATGTAGCATACATAATGTCAGGCCTACTTGCAGTCAAGTATAGTAGGGAGCCAACTATCCCTCTATACAAGGTTTCATCCACAGGTTTCCCTGCATCATCCTTGCTTAGAGACATACTTGACCCCATAGGAGTCTTCATGGTACTGGAGGAATCCATACCATATTTCCTTATGAGTTCTAGGGTGAACTTAGACTGACATATGGACAAGCCACTTTCAGTCTGTTTAACTTGGAGACCCAAGAAAAACTTCAGCTCTCCCATACTACTCATTTCAAATTGACTTTGCATAAGCTTTGCAAACTTTTTGCAAAGGCTACTTTCAGTAGACCCAAATATAATGTCATCTACATATATTTGGACAAGTATTACTTTGCCTCTAGATTCCCTAAGGAATAGAGTCTTATCTATTTTCCCCCTTGTGAACTTGTTCTCAATGAGGAAACTAGATAGGGTTTCATACCAAGCTCTAGGAGCTTGCTTTAACCCATACAATGCTTTCCTAAGTCTATAGACATAATGTGGAAGAGTAGGATCAACAAAACCTGAAGGCTGCTCCACATATACTTCTTCTTTTAAATTACCATTAAGGAATGCTGACTTCACATCCATTTGGTATACTTTGAATCCTTGGTAGGTTGCATAGGCCAAGAACATCCTTATGGCTTCCAGTCTGGCTACTGGAGCAAAGGTTTGATCAAAATCAATACCTTCTTCTTGCCTATATCCTTTTGCAACCAGTCTTGCCTTATTCTTAATGATGACTCCTTGTTCATCTAACTTGTTTCTGTAGATCCACTTTGTTCCTATCACATTGTGATCTTTAGGCTTAGGAACTAAGTCCCAAACCTTGCACCTCTTGAACTGGTTTAGCTCTTCCTGCATAGCTTCAGTCCACTGTGGATCTTGTATTGCTTCTTCAAATTTCTTTGGTTCTATTTGAGACAGAAAACTTGAATATACTGCAGCATTCTGATTTCTGCTCCTTGTCTGAACACCTTGTCTTGGATCTCCAATGATCAGCTCCACTGGATGATCTCTTAGATGCCTGTTGGCTGGAGGCATCCTTACTTCTGGTTGTACTTCTTCAGCATCTTCATCATGCTGAGTTCCTTGAACTTCTTCAGCTCCTGGTACATGTAGTTCTCCCCCTGGACATAAGCCATCTTCTTCTACTTGCTGTCTTGCAGCAGGTACATCTTCCATGGTTAGCTTGTCCATCTTCTTAGAAAGACCTGTGGGGCTGCACACACTACTAGACAACTCATTGTTAATAAGAAGTGTCTCATCAAAAACTACATGCACAGACTCCTCTACAACTTGTGTAGTCAAGTTGTAGACTCTATAAGCCTTACTATTACTGCTGTACCCAACAAACACTCCCTCTTGGGATTTGGCAGCAAACTTAGTTAAGTAAGACTTCCCATTGTTAAGTATGAAGCATTTACAACCAAAAATCCTGAAATAGGATAGATTTGGTTTCCTGCCTTTCACTACTTCATAGGGGGTCTTGTTTAACCTTTTAGTGATGGTAGCCCTATTTATCACATGGCATGCAGTGTTTACTGCTTCAGCCCAGAAATATTCTGGCAGTGATGAATCACTTAATAGGTTCTACCAGCCTCTATCAAGGTCCTATTTTTCCTTTCAGCAATGCCATTTTGCTGAGGTGTTCTAGGTGAAGAGAATTCTTGAAATATCCCATAGTCTTCACATAGTTTTGTCATGCTTTCAGATTGAAACTCTGTACCATGGTCACTTCTAATTTTGACCACTGTACAGTTCAATTCATTCTGAATTTGCTTAACAAAACTGTGGAAGACACTAGGTGTTTCAGATTTCTGCTTTAAGAAGAACACCCAGGAAAACCTTGAGTAGTCATCAACAACTACAAAGGTGTAGACCTTCCTACCTAAGCTGTGAACTGGCATTGGACCAAATAGATCCATATGCAAGAGGTATAAACACCTCACAGCATCCTTGTTGTCAATGCTTCTAAAGGTGGATTTAGTCTGCTTGCCCTTTTGACAAGCTGAGCAAATGCCATCTTTGACACACTTAACTTGAGGACCATTCCTCACTAACTCTTTACTAAAGAGTTTGCCAATAGTCTTGTAATTAAGATGAGCAAGCCTCTTGTGCCACTTGACACATTGAGAGACTGTCTCATCAGCTACAAGACAAACTGGAGAACTATTGTTCTCAACCATAATGTCTAAACAATAGACATTTCTCTTCCTATAACCTGTCAAAATGATCTTTTGATCACTTGACCTCTTGATATGACAACCATTTTTAACAAATGAGATGTCATACCCTACATCACTTAATTGACTTATACTAATGAGGTTATGTTTCAAACCTTTAACATAAGCCACTTGAGTAATGGTAACAAGGTTAGAAGAAATGTTACCAAACCCTTTGATGATTCCTTTTTCAGAACCACCAAAGGTCACCTTTGGACCATTTTTGATTGGGATGTAGTCCTTCAGTAGTCCCCTAGTTCCAGTCATGTGTCTGGAACATCCACTATCCAAGTACCATGTAGGGGTATGGCCACTTGGATTTCCTGCAAAACAAATTAATGAACCTTAGAACCCAAAGTAAACTTGGGTCCTTGGTGATTGTTAGTTTGCAATTTGACATAGCTACCTGCTGTCTTTCCAACAGGTAACTTGCTACTCAACTTGGCACTGGCATTGTGCCAACAATCCAAAGCAAAGTGGCCAACCTTGCCACAGCACCAACATTCAAATTTGTTGTACCTTTGCTTAGGTTCTGACTTAGCTGTCTTAACTACAGCAGTCTTGTTGAATGTTGGGGCTTTGCCCTTGGACTTGGACTGATCCTGAACAGTCCTAGCTGGATTAACAAAACCCAGTCCAGTCTTTCCTTTATGATGAACAAAATCATCAATCAAGGGTAGCACTGATTTAGGTTTTGAAAACCTAGCTGCTAGCTCTTTCTCCTTCTGAAGATTAATCTCCAGTTTCTTAATTTGATCATTCTTAAATGTAATAGTACCCATCTGAATCACAGTAATGTGTTTCAGCCTGGCCACTTCATTCAGTTTTTGATCATAATTCTTCTCATAATCTATTGCAGCTGCCTTGAGATCAGCAATTTCCTTGGCCAAATTTTTGGCTAGGGTCTTGCTTTTCTTATAGGCTTGCAATAGTACTTGATATTCATCTAGGAGTTGATGAATATCTCCCTCAGACTCAGATATATTCTCATCACTTGATGAAGAATAATCTGACTCTGAACTAGAACTGGAATCAGAACTTTGAGTTAAACCTTGTACCTGACTGGGTCCTGGCTGCTCCAGGTTTTTGGTACTTTCAGTCAAAGCCATCAGTCCTTGGCTTTGACAGTCTTCTTGCTCATAGATAGATTCCATGATCTGCATAAACTCTTCTTCTTCTTCAGCAAATAGCCCAATATAGGCTTCAGCATCTGTCTCAGTGTCTGAAGAAGACATATCTGAAAGAGTCTTCTCATTCTTTGCAACAAAGGACTTCTCCTTCTTTCCTTTGAAGTGTGTTTTCTTTTTGTCACTGGATTCTTTCCTTCTTTCAGGACAGTCTGCAATAACATGGCCCTGTCTATTGCAGCAGTAACAAATTATCTTGGATCCAGTTGCCTTACTAGTCTTGGTCCTTTTCTTGTCCTTCTTTGAAGGCTTCTTTTCCTGATACTGAACCTCTTTCCCTTTGGAAGATGAAGGTCTAGACCTCCACTGTTTCTTCTTAAGGAACTTCTGAAAATGTCTGGTGAATGCAGCAAAGTCTTCATCACTTTCACTGCTTGTAGATTTTGTACTTTCTGACTCTTCAGATTCTGATTCAACTACCTCAGGAGGAGGAGTTGATGACTTGGTCCTGCTCTTTCTGGGTACATCTGACTTAAAGGCAACAGTCTTTTCTCTGTATTCAGTCCTTGTTGACTTTTCTTCTTCTTTTCTTACTGACAATTGCATCTCATAAGATAACAACTTGCCAAAAAGTGTGGGAGGAGGAATTTCTCCCAACTTTGCCATTTCTCTGATGGCACAGATCTTGGTGTCCCAGTCTTTGGTGAGGGACCTTAAGAATTTATCATTCAACTCATAGTTTGTGAACTCTCTTCCATATGACATGAGTTCATTTACAATTCTATAAAATTTCTTGTAGCATTCAGTGATGCTATCTCCTCTTCCTTGCCTAAAGCTCTCATATTCTTGATTAAGCAAGGACTTCCTATCTTGCCTTACTTCTTCAGAACCTTCCATATAGACAATGAGGGTGTCCCACATTTCTTTTGCAGTTTTACAGTGAATAAGGTTCTGGAAGGTGGCATCATCAATTGCACTAACTATTATATTCTGTGCTCTTTTGTCCATGGTTGCTAGGACAATCTCATCCTTGGTCATTTCAGAGAAATCCTTTGGAGTCCTCTGATTTGCATCCAATACTGAAATCTTCATGGGCACATATGGCCCTTCTTTGACTGTGATGTATATCCTAGGGTCAGAGGCTTCCATAAAAAGCCTAACCCTCTCTTTCCAGATCCCAAAGATCTCTTTTCTGCATATAGGTAGTTTCATTGAACCCAACTCCTTATGATTCTCTGAAGAACCCATGTTCTTGATTTTCTTGAAACTGTTTCCTGTTTCCTGACTTATACTGAATCTGCCAAACTGGATCTCCTCAGACAGTTAGTCCTGATTTTGAGGAACCTCCCTCTGATACCACTTGAAAGATATGGTACCTAAACACCTAGAGGGGGGGGGGGGTGAATAGGTGACCTAATCCTTTTCTAACTTTTGTTTGGCAGTCAACAGTTTTATAACACAGATTTCTGAATAAGTTATCACAGCACACAGCAATTCTCAACACAGTACAATCACAGCACAGAATACACAAGATTTTATAGTGGTTCCCCAATCTTTGGGTACATCCACTTTCCCCCTTCGCCTATCTAGCAGTGTACTAGATTCGGCCAAACTTCTCCACTAGCTCAGAACCCAACAAGGTTCCTACCTCAGGCCCAAAGCCTTACACTCAGCCAAAAGGCCTACACTCAGCCACCCAGGCCTACACTCAGCCAATTAAAGGCCTACACTCAGAGTTCTTCAACTCCTACACTCAGGCACCAAGCCCTACCCTCAGCCTTTATAAAATAGGCTTACAATCACTCAGATCCAATGGATCTTACAAGTTTAAAATAGAAATTACAAATGCTAACTCTACAACTCAGAAAGGATGAGAGGAGTTGAGAGTTTCTTGAAGAGTTCTTGGAAGAACTCAGCTTGATCCAAACTGACTTAGCTTTCTTCAAAGCTTCTTGAGTAGAACTGAATTAGTCTGAATCTTCTGCAGTTGATCCTTGATCTCTGCTTCTTGAAATCCAGATGACTCTGAATTGTTCTTCTCAGCCTTAGTTCCAAAGACTGAATCCTTGGTTGGAGCTCTCTCTCTCCAACTACTTAGATCTGCAGTTGGACTGCCTGATCTTCTTGTGTTGATCCTCTATGTATCACTTCTTGATTTAATCTGATCAACCACTTCAATTATTCTCACAACAAGTAATGATTGTGAACAACTTAACCACTTAACAACTTCTTTCTGTAAACTGTGGGTGCCTATTTATAGGCTTCCTTCATGGTAACCGGCTGATCCGGTTTATAACAGACTTTTGACTTCTCTGACAGTTGCTGTAGACCGGCTGGATTGGCAGCTGTCATGTCAACCAGTCACTTCTTGAAATCTCACTAACTGTCAGATAGTGTCGAGACTTTCTGTTCTTAAGTGTCGACACTTATAGACCAAGTGTCGACACATGTTGTGTAAGTGTCGACACAAGTCTACAAGGTGTCGACACAATTCCTTGTATGTCTCGACACAGTTTCTTCTGCATGTGTCGACACTGAAATTGAGTGTCGACACAAGTACTTGTACTTCATTCTTTATCTGTATTCTTCTAAGTGTCGACACATCTCCTTTGTGTCGACACATCTTCATGTGTTGAAACTGTCAAGTGTCGACACTGATTCTTGGTGTCGACACAAGTCTTCATTCTTGATTCTTCAGCTGAGTGTCGACACATTCCTTAGTGTCGACACTTGTACTTAGAATATTTTACAACTTTTCTGTTCTTTGCTAAGTGTCGACACAGCTCCTTGTGTCGACACTTTCTTCAAGTGTTGAGTCTTCTGGTTATGTGTCGACACATTGTGCTGAGTGTCGACACTTCTTCAAGTGTTGACTCCTTTGAGTGTGTGTCGACACATTGTGCTGAGTGTCGACACATTCTTCATATGTTGACTCTGCTGAATGAGTGTCGACACATTGTGTTGAGTGTCGACACTTGTACTTAGTCTCTGCAGAATTTTGCTGAGTGTCGACACAACTCCAAGTGTCGACACTTTCTGGTGTTGACTCAGCTCTTCTAGGTGTCGACACTTCTGCTAAGTGTCGACACAGCTTTTCTGCATCCTTCTACACTGAGTGTCGACACAGCTCCAAGTGTCGACACTTTCTGACTGGTGTCGACACTTCTTCCCAGGTGTCGACACAATGACTCCAAGTGTCGACACTGCATGTCTGGGTGTCGACACAAGCTTTCTCAAGTGTCGACACTTTGCCTCTGGGTGTCGACACATGGACTTAGAAATTTTCAGCTTCAGTCCAGTGTATGTCTAACCTGCACAAGTAACTCAAACAAACATCAAATACATTCTGATGTATATCATTGAGTTAGGTGAGGCTTCTTCAAATCAGGTACATTTGACCAATGTACCCAACATCCTAGTTGGGAGATCTGGACGGTCATACGGAGCTTGTCCTTCCATGAGCTCATCTTTAATTTCCTTCCATCCTGTATTGCATGTCATGGTTATAAAGAAATCTGGCTTGCCGCTGTGCTGAACAATTGCCATTGCATCTTGATATCGCTGATACATATCTCTTGGGCTGCCATTAAATGAAGATGGTAGTATGATTCTTTTCCGATGTTACCTAATTTGAAATAACACGGTAAAGTGCTTATTAGTAATGAAACAATATACTTATATTCTCAAGATGAAGTGAGTTTATCATACCAGCTGTATTTTCACCAGCACAGAAACAATCTTGCAACCGCGAATATAGTTCTGCTCGCAGGTCACTTTGATGTGATCTAATAAACCGCAATTTCTGAGTTTCTATTTTTACATAGTTATCGACCACATACTGTTGTAGTAACCTTCCGCTGCGCAGTAATATCGAATTGGAAGGAGCACGAATCTTGAGAAAATTCAATAAATAGTTAGCAAAATTGCATGAGTAGTAAAAACGCGACATCTGAAAAATGTGTAAAATAAGTGGTGATTACCTGAAGCATATATGAATAGTAATCGCAACATGTGATTTTTGAGTTTGTGATTGACTGTAAATTGCTAGACCAGCCAAATGTTCCCAACGGTAAAACAAAGGATATTGAAGTGGGTCGTAGTAGCCAGAGTATTCTTGGACATTCTGAAGGTGTCCTCCAATCGTTTGAACAATGATATCTCTTTATGCGTTGGTTGCCCTTCTTCTTGTCCAACTAATATAGCTGCAACTTGAGAGGCGAAGGCATAGTGTATTGATGTAGATTGGAAGGGCGTTCTTTTATAAGCAACTTGCATTCATGTATGTTTGGTTGACGCGATAGTTGTCTGAACATCTGAACGAAGGGATTGAACCTATCCAATATGCGTGTTATTGTCTGTAGGACCTCAATCCTAAGCTCATTATTTTCTTGCAAATGATTTGTTGTCTCATGCTCGGTGTCGTAGATGAATAGCTGAAGGAAGCGTGGTCTTAGACCATGATCTGGAGTTAGGTTTCCGATGCGATGATATATGATCCGTGTGCCCGAAAGCTATAAATTCCTTGGTGAAATGGGGCTATCGTGTTGTCAAGAGTTACACCCAATGACGTGAAGGAGAAAACATGGTTGTATGCGCGCAGATGTTATCTGAAATGCTGACCTTTCTCAGATTGATCAGTGTAGAGATTGAGTAGTTCTGTAGGTGCTGGGATTTCAGGTATTAATATTCTTCCTCTATTACAACACATTGAGCTTGTCTCTCGTTGAAATAGTCTAGCACGACAATGGGGACAGATTGTCGGTGAGTTTAGTTCAAAGCGTGTTTCAATGTGTGCTGGATAGAAATTTCTAGCGCAATTACGCTGAATATACGTCCTTGTGGTTGCATTATGTTCTTCATCATCTTCTTCAGCACTATCATTTTCCGTGTCATAACTATCATTGTTGATTGGTTCAGTAGCTGGGGTGAAGTATTCAGACATTTAGTGATTATTTAGAAGTACAAATACGTAAATGAGTGAAGTCACAGAGATAGTTACTCGTGTGTACCGTGAGAGATTGTTCCAGGCCGGGTGGATATTGAACTTTCGCCTATTTCGAAAGTTGAACGCGCGTTCATAACATTAGATATCCCTCTCCGTTGATCTTCACGAACATGTCGTTGTCCTCGTCTTCGGGTATTTTCGGCAGCACGTTGTTGAACTGTCATATTGTTTCGTCGTGTGCGGCAATAATTGCGGTGCAATAAACGATTACGACTTTCTGGTAGTTGTGTGACAACAGAGAATTAAATTCACATGCATGAGATATTATGTCAAGGTCTATCTTATATTTGGGTAGGTAATACCTGGAGTCAGTAGATTTTGAAGGAGCTCCTGGCTTGCAATTGTTGGGGTTGTTGCCGGCGTTGAGAGCACATTTATTTGAGAAGTTGAATGCATGGTCACATCGTTGGTCGATGTTCTTTCTTGCGCTTCATGACAACTGCGTTGTGCATGTTTTCGTTCATTTTCTTCAGCACATTGTTGTTCAGTCGTATTATTTCGTTGTACGCGGGTAGAATCACGCTGCAGTAAGCGAGTGCGACTATCTGGTAGTTGTACACATATTTCGTCAATGTATTGCATGCAATATATTATTTTCTTGTTTGGCCTAAAAATGTTTATAAAATTGGGCAGATAATACCTGGAGTTAGTAGATTTTGAAGCAGCTCTTGGCTCGCAATTGTTGGGGTTGTTGTCGGCGATGAAAGCGCATTATTTTCATAAGTTGAATGCGTTGTCACATTGTTGGGCGATGTTCTTTCTTGCGCTTCATGACAACTGCGTTGTGCGTGTTTTCGTTCATTTTCTTCAGCACGTTGTTGTTCAGTCGTATTACTTCGTTGTACGTGGGTACAATCGCGGTGCAGTAAGCGTGTGCGAGTATCTGGTAGTTGTACGCATATTTCATTAATGTATTGCTATCACACATTATTTTGTATTGTGTTTAAAAATGTTTATAAAATTGGGCAGATAATACCTGGAGTCAGTAAATTTTGAAGTAATTCTTGACTTCCTGTTTCTTCCATTGTTTATAATGGGTTCTGATTGTTCAAGAGTAATAGCTGAAAAACAATTTACAGGAGTTTAAATGACGTTCGACTCCCAGATAGTAGCAATATTGCATATAGGAACGCATGAAATTGTAGAAGAGTAATGTTGTTCAATATATTCACATACTCATTTAGCGGCGTTAATAAAGTTCTGTCTCGAATATAGTTTTTATCGCCAACGTGCCACCCTAAATTTGAACCCTTGAATCACCGAATACTTATAAGATTAGCGTAAACGCGTCCTATAAAACTGAACGGAAACTGAGAACATGGATGTTGTATGTGCAAATGGATCTTGTTTGTTCGGTGATTCCTAACAAATGACGTTATAACTCGTGCGTTTAAAACGGCCAACACCATACCAAATGGAGCCAAGCAATAGTTAAGTTGATCATGACATGAACACTTGCATAAACAACGTGCAGCAATTATATGGCATCAACAATCATGAAATATACATGAGGACTATAAAATGGAGACATTATGAAAATAATTGTTGGGGAACATAGCAAGTGAATGGATAACATAAACTGCAACTAAGCGAATTCATATCTCATTTTAAAACGAAGAAAGCACTCATATCCTATTACTGCTAAGACTTTTTGGGGGGGTGTTTTATGTTGCAGGTCTTATTTTCCTTCCTATAGTAGAAATAATCAAATAGCTTGTAATCGAAACAACCGGAAAGCTGTAATCTTGGAAAAAGCTTTTGCAATTTAGAGTTCGATAAAGATCTGAAACCATTTTGGGGCTCCGCCTCCGCACTTCGCCCCGTGTCAATTGGGGGTTCCTGATTGCGATCGCGGTTTCTATTATTGGCAATCGCCGCCCGTTCTCGATGCGTCGCTGCGGGCTTCGCCCGCTTGGCAACGACATGGGTCATGGGCGGCAGCAGGTGTCGTGGACTGCGATATTGGTCGTGAGTGAGACATTTGTCATGGGTGGCGACATTGGTCGTGGGCGGCGATATTGTTCGTGGGCGACGACATTATTCGTGGGCGGCAACATTTTTCATGGGCGGCAACAATGGTTGGGGGCGGTGACAATGTGTCGGGGCGGCGACATTGTGCAGGGGCGGCGACATTTTTCGGGGGGAGGCGACATTGTTCGGGAGGGGTGACGTTGTCCTTTTCTATACGCAACACTTCAACCTCACAATCATAGATCTTTGATAAAGAACATTAATTCTAATTATATCGTCTTGTATGGTCTTTTCCAAACCATTTCCAACCCGGAGGAGACATTCAGAGAAGTTGTTATCATTTTTGGCTCGCATATTTTCTGTTAGAGTTAATATCTTGACATGACTCCATGTTTAGTGATTTTTTATGAAGAGGGAGGCTGATTTGAGCAACATGTCTGTGTATATGTGATGATTTTTTCCTACTGAACATGTTGGTGTACATGTTTTGCTCATTTTGGGTTATAGATTCAATCTATGTTATTTTCATACTCCCTTTAATGTTTAGTGGAGGGTGGGTATTCCCATAGTTTTTCATTCTCAGCATAGCCAATATGGCAATATGCCGGAGGATGGGTATAATGCAAGAGTGAAGTGTTCCAATTTTTTTCCATGTTCTTACAAAGGCCTATGATGAAAGCATGGAAATGCACATTGAAAATACAAAGTCCTGTCATTATCTAAACTGTAATGCTCTGTCATCTTTTCTAAGATTTTCTTCTATATTTTGGGTTTTTATCTACATGAATCGACAATTATTTATATTTGGCTAACTCCACAACAAACTGCGTAGAAAGAGAACATAGTCATTTGAAGAAAGTCATTGAAATCACTACCACAAATCTACTATTCTTGAAGGAGGTATCATTGTCAAATTGCAGGGTCATGGGAGAACATTTGAAAAAAAAAATTTGGATGAAAAAATTCCTTTTTAATCTTTTACTCATATTATACAGACAATATTGTATTGTATTCTCATAATTGTTCTCCTTATTTAACCATCTGATCTGCTAATAACAAACCATTATGAGAATAACCATTTGAAGAAAAAGTAGTTCAATTAGTAATATTTTGCTAATAGCCAAATTAGATTTCCCTATAAAAAATTAACAATGTATAATAATATATAACCACACAACTTCTCACAAAACAGATGCAGTTAATTTGATAGGATTAGCTAAATATGGTACAAAGATCTCCAGTTTCATCTCATAATCTGATGTCTACACTCTGCACCATGACCAGATTATATATAATGAAACATATCTAATTTTATACATGGCAATTCAAATATATTTCAGCATAGATTACAGAGAAACTTAAAATATTATACAAAGGAGCAGTGCTCTGGTGGTGACTTCTGCTAGGTAAAGAACCCTCGAACCTAAAGATTTCATCCGTGTACAGTGCTACACCAAGAAAGCTCCTTTCACAGCTGTGAAAAAGGTAAACCTAGGAGAATTTTTTAGTATATTAGCGTCTGCTGAAACTTCAGGAACAAAACCACTTGAATCTTTTTTTCCTTTTCAAGAGAAGAGTGCTATGCATAGGAGTGATATGTTTGGGATGAACTCTATAAGTCTTAAAGAAAAATATATTTTTAATATGGATGGATGCAATATGTATGATTACACACGCATTATATATATATATATATACACACAACAGAAAATATTGTTTGCCACTTCATAAATTCTGCTTGCAAAATAAGGTAACAATATAACTTGAAACACATTCAAGCAGAGACGATGGAGTAGGAAAAAATTAAACATACACATTCAAGCAAACACAATATAACTTGAAACACCGTGATCCAAGCATCACGATGGAGTAGGAAAAAATTTAACATTGAAGCAGACACCGAGATTCAAGCATCACGATGGAGTAGGAAAAAATTAAACAGGATAATTTCTGGGCAAACAATATAAATGGGAACTCCGGCACCAACATTATGAAAAAAACCCCATAGAAAAGTGAAGCCTAGGTGATAAACGATAGAAAACTTACCGTCGAGGAGAAAACGGTAGAAAACTCCGGCAAAAAATTTGAGTGGTGTGCCTGAAAGGTTAAGAGGGAAGAAACAGGAAGGTTAAGAGGGATTCTTATTTTCTGGAGGCATACAAAACTGAAACCTAGATTACAAGGCTTACTGTGCAGGCGGAGAAATATCTCTGAAACGACCGTCGGACGGAGGGCACCACCGCCCGAGGGAGCAAGGTTCAGCGGAGAAAGATGTCCGGCACCACCGTTTGCGGGAAGAGTTCTGAAGTGCGCGGCAGGGGGAAAGAGTTATGAACCGGCAGGAGGAAGAGCTCTGAAGCGGAAGGAGGAAGATCTTCGGCGTGGCATGCGACAGGAGTTAAAGGCGCTGAGGCTTGCCGTGCGGGAGGTAAAAAGGTCTGCTGCTTTCAACCGGGTTGCTGCTTTCGGCGGACAGGACGGCAGAGAAGAGTCGGGCTGCTGCTTTCGGCGGACAGGATAGGTGAACAGCGGATTTGGGGAAGGAACCGGCTGTTGGATTTTTAAAAGCTCTAAGAAATACCTATTAATGAGTGTGGCTGCTGCGTGGCATGCTGCAATCCAACGGTGGGAACGGTTTGAAAGATATTTGGATCCAACCGCTGAGATCAAAAGCTTGGTGTGATTGATGAATATGTATATTCATTTATATAGTAAAGATATATATTATGTTTTGATATGTGGCAGAAGATAAACAAATTAAGAGAAAAAAATTTAACTGGAGAGAGAAACCACCTGCAGTGTATGGCGTGAATTAAGGCGGTGTAAAAGAAAATAAATGCATTAATTATAGAATGCCACGTGTCAAGTTTCTATTGAAGCGTTGTGCCTATAAATAGGGATGAATGTATGCAGGCTGTGGAATTGCGGCGTAAGCACATGATTTGAAAAGAATTGTGGGCTCCGATCCTCTAACCGCAAAAGTGCCAAAGTGCAGCAGCACAAAAACCGGAGCAAATAATAGCGACAGGTTTTTTTGTTGCGGACACAAAGATCAGGTCTTTCCCTTGCGCGAACTCCAAGGCAGGAAATATTCATCCATAAGTGGAGCAGCGGGCAACCTCTTGCGGACTGATATTCACGAAAAGTCTTGCGGACTGCAACTTCGTGAAAGTTAAAAGTGTCACGTGTGAAGTTGTAAAATGTGTGCATGTGTTGAGTTGTAATTTGTCGAGACAAGTGTTTTGTAACTTGTTTTGTAATTCCTTGGTGTTATAATAGAGAAGTTGTTTGCTCTCTTATTGTTGTTGTGCCCACTATATTCGCTTCTGACAGTGGTATCAGAGACAGGTTGCGAACCTTGAAAGTCACTCAGAAGAAGGGAATAGCACGCAACAATGGAGATGGTAAATGCTATGTCGGGTCAAGTTCCCAAGTTGACGAAGACAAACTATGGGAATTGGAGCATCCAGATGAGAGTGTCGTTAGCATCAAAGGAGCTTTGGGAGATAGTTGAAGATGGTTATGAAGTGATAACTGCTGAAGCAGAGGCGGCGTTAACTAACGCTCAGAGAACGACGTTACGAGTGGCAAGGAAGAGAGACAAGAAAGCTTTGTTCTTGTTATATAAAGGGGTTGATGAGACAACCTTTGAGAAGATCTCGGATACTAGAACTTCTAAAGAAGCATGGGAGACCTTGCAACGCTCCTTGCAAGGAGTTGACAAGGCAAAGAAGGTGAAACTACAATCTCTCCGATCAGAATATGAAGTTATCAAGATGCAGAACTCTGAGAAAGTTGATGACTATGTGACTCGTCTGCGGATGTTTCCAAATGAAATGAAGCGCAATGGAGAGACGATCGATGATGTCAGTTTCATGGAGAAACTTCTGCGGTCTATGTCGAAGAAGTTCAACTACGTGGTGGTGGCGATAGAAGAGTCGAAGGATCTCACTCAACTGTCTATCGATGAACTCATAGGCTCTTTGCAAGCACATGAATATCGCATGTTACAAAATGAAGAGTCAAGTGGCTTAGATAAAGCACTTAAGACTCAATTAAATTTTGGAGAGAGCTCTGGAAGAGGTGGCCAGCGAGGCCGAGGCTACCAAGGCAGAAGTAGAGGAAGAAGATGAGGAAGACATCAAAACTTCCAGAGAGAGGCAGAGCAACCTCAAGGTAAAGAGCAAGAAGGAAGAGGAAGAGGCCGTGGAAGAGGCCGAGGCAGAGGCCGTGTTGGAATGGCCCAAGTCCAATGTTACAACTGTAACAGGTTTGGACACATGAGTTATAACTGTAGACTTCCGAGGAGGAGTGAGGAGACTAACCACTATGCTGAAGCAAGAAACACTGGTGGTGATCCAATGATGTTCTTGACTTACAAAGGAGCTGAAGGAGGTAGAAATATAATCTGGTACTTGGACATAGGAGCCAGCAACCATATGTGTGGTGAGAAGGAGTTGTTCACTAACCTTGAACCAAGTGCTGGTGAGGTTAGCTTTGGTGATGCTTCAAAAATCGCAATAGAAGGCAAAGGGTTGATAGTAGTCACCCTCAATGGCGAGAATGTGTATCTCAACGATGTGTTCTATGTTCATGGCTTGAAGAGTAACATCTTAAGCCTTGGACAGTTGGTGGAGAAAGGCTATTGCATTCAGTTGAAGGATGGTTCTTTGGCTATGAAGAACCATCGAGGAAAAGAGGTGGTGAAGGTAAAGATGACGACGAATCGTCTTTTTACGCTGAGGATGGATGCCGAGGAGACGACATGTTTAGCAAGAACTGAAGAAGAAGAAGAAGAAGAAGAAGAGGCTTGGTTGTGGCACCATAGAATGAGTCACTTAGGCTTCAGTGATCTGAATCTTCTATTGCATGCAAAGATGGTGGAAGGTTTGCCAAAGATCTTACCACCACAGAAGATTTGTGAAGCTTGTACGAAGGGCAAGCAGAAGAGACATACGTTTGAAGGTGGAAAGTCTTGAAGAGCAAAGAGACAACTTGAACTAGTTCACTCGGACATTGCTGGTCCGTTTGATATTGCCTCAGTTGGCGGAAGCAAATACTACATCACCTTCACTGATGATTTTAGTCGGAAGTGTTGGGTTTACTTCTTGAAGGAGAAGTCTGAGGCACTTGACAACACTACTAAAAAACAGACTTTTAGCCACGGCAGATTGCCGTGGCTAAAAGTCAAAAACCGTGGCTAATACTTTTTAGCCACGGCTTACCCACGACAAATGGGCGTGGGCAATGCGAGCGTGGCTAATAGTATTAGTCACGCTGAATCCGTGGCAAAAAGAGTTTTAGCCACGAATTTTAGCCACGGTTTAGAATCGTGGCTAAAGGGTCTCTTTTCAGCAATTATTAGCCACGGTCTCATTGTAGTGGCTAAAGCTCCTTATTTGCCACGGTTGAATTTCCGTGGCTAAAGGGGCTGTAACAAACGAAAAATATTCCACCGCCGCCGCCGGCCGCCGGTGCCGGCCGCCGCCGCCGCCCGTGAGCACAGATAATTCAAACATTCATTGCGGAATGTGCTATATAAACCCGAAATGTTTATTGAAATTGGCGGTGTGGGACTAAAAATGCCACGACTTTTTGCCACGGTTCAGGCTTCCGTGACTAATACTAGCTTATTAGCCACGAAATAGGCAAACCGTGGAAAAAAATATTTTTTTGCCACGGTTCAGTCATTCGTGGCTAATACTAACGTATTTGTCACGGTTCAGTACCGTGGATAATACTTCATTATTAGCCACGGTTTTTTGCCATGGCAAAAACAACCGTGGCTAAAAGTCATTTTTCTAGTAGTGCAAGTTCAAGAAGTTCAAGGAAATGACTGAAAAGGAGAGTGGACAATACCTGAAGATACTTAGAACTGATCGAGGTGGGGAGTACACCTCAAAGTTGTTTGATTTTTTCTGCAAGGAGCATGAGATTGTGTATCAGTTGACTGCAGCTTACTCACCTCAGCAGAATGGAGTTGCTGAGAGAAAAAACTTGACGATTCAGAATATGACAAGGAGTATGATAAAAGGCAAGAAACTGCTAAAGATGTTCTGGGTTGAAGCAGTACAATGTGATGTGTACTTGCTAAACAGATGTCCGACAAAAAGTGTGAAGTTTAAGACTCCATATGAAGCATGGAGTGGATGGAAGCCAAGTGTGCAACACTTGAGAGTGTTTGGGTGTGTAGCTTATGTTCACATCCCTGATCAGAAGAGGAAGAAGCTTGATGATAAAAGCGAGAAGTGTATATTTATAGGCTACGCTCCGATGAGTAAAGCTTACAAGTTATACAATCATGTGACAAAGAATGCGATCATCTCAAGAGATGTCTTGTTTGAGGAAGACAGTCGTTGGAGCTAGGATGAGAAAGAGAGAAGCATTAAGGGGATGTTTTATGATGATGATAAAGAAGATGGTGGTTATGAAGCTGAACCTGTGGATGGTGGAGCTGAACCACCATCACCACCGAGCAGAGATTCAGGGGGAACTTCAACTCCCTACTCTAGTAGAGCAAGCACCAGCAGGAGCATCTCTGAAGGTTCTTAACCTAGGATGAGAAAGTTGGAGGAGATCTACGAGGAGACGGAGTCAATTCATGCTAACTTTTCTTTATATTGTCTTTTAGCAGATTATGAGTCGTACTCGTATAATGAAGCTGCTCAAGAGAAGACTTGGAGGAATGCAATGGATGAAGAGATGACATCCATCAAAAGGAATGATACTTGGGAGTTTGTCATGAAAGTGCAGCTAGATCTGATATACTCTAGAGGGGGGTGAATAGAGTATATGGTGCTTGAAAACTTTTTACAACAATTGTTGTAATCTGAGTGAACAGGGAAGCAACTATTAAGTCTAAACACAAAATAACCTACAACAGAGATTAATCACAGATCTAAACTAATCACAAAACAATCACAGCCAGAAACAAAAGATAAATATAAGCAAGCCAAAAGACACAAGGAGCTATAGTGGTTCCCCTAAACTTGGGTACGTCCACTCTTCTACCACCCTAGGTAGGAATCCACTGCAGGATGAGTTGATCAGGTGTCCTGGGCACTAATGAGCTTTTGATAAGGTGCTCAAAAACCAAATCAGATTTTTTGATCAGGTGTCTTGCCACCAATGAGCTTTTGACAAGGTGCTCAAAAACCAAACACAAACTTTTAAAGGGAGTTTGAAAACCCCTTTACAGAGATGGGGATGAGAGAGTTATGGAAGTCTTCTCTTTCTCAAAGCAGCTGAGAAGACTATGTGGATTTGATGGTTTCAAAGCTCCCCCTGAGTCCTTGAGATGTTCAGGAAATGAAGCTTTGCTGTAGGGTGATAGGCCTTCAGAAGTTGATCTCCAGCAATTGATGATCTCAGCAACAGCTGAAATGTTAGGTGTCTGGAGTCTTTGAAAGATGTTGGCCTTGAACACTTGAATCACAAGAGATCAGAAGATTTCAGTGGTTGATCTCCTTGGATGTGTGTTCTTGAGAGAATTCTTTGAGACAGAGAATATTTTGTTCTTGTTCTTCTTGTCTGTGTTCTTGAGTGATAGAGAGATTCAAAAATCTTGTGTTTTATTCTCTGGTACTGAATAGAAAACATCCTCTGTCAAGAATAGTCGTTGGCCTGTCATTAATTGCATCCTTAATTACAATTGTCTTCTGGAGGAAAGTCCAAAGAAACATTCCTTGATAATCTCTTGAAACTTGGTCCAGAAATAAATTAAAACGGCTAGAAAATCTTCTGAATTAATTGTTGAATAACTCCTTAACTGTTCTGAATTTGAAACTTGAAAAATCCTTGAAGTCATCAGAAAATCGTCAAACTGAGCTCTGCTATCGTCGAACTGAGCTCAACGATATGGACTTATACAACAACAAAAATCGTCGATCTGAGCTCAAAGATCGTCGAACTGAGCTCAGAGATAGAGATCCAATACTGAGTCAAGATCGTCGAACTGAGCTCGCAGATCGTCGAATGGAGTTCGACGATTTGTTGAAGTTGAGCTCGGCGATCGTCGAATGGAGTTCGACGATCTGTCGAAGTTGAGCTAGACGATCGTCGATTGGAGTTCGACGAATCGTCGTGCTGAGCTCGACGATATGACTTAGTCTCAAACTGAAAATCCTGGGTCTTGAGGGCAGCTTCCAAACCTATACTTCTAACCCTTAGACTCAACTCTAATTGACCTTTAGATCTATACAGGAGGTCAAAAACAGGTTTCCTAGAGACATAGTGATCCTGACCCAAATTAGTAATAGGGTGTTCCAACAATCTCCCCCTATTTGGGTTAGGATTACTATTTACAGAATTTGGAAAAATTAAATAACAACATACACAGCAACAATACAGAAAAGCAATAAGCAGAACATGCAGAACCACAGATATATATCATCCCAGACAGAATTCAGAAATCAAGATGATTGTCACCTTACATAGTTATTTCTTCTCCTTGCCCTTTATGAGTTTGATTTCTCTTTTGGGGTTAAGGGCTTCCTTCTTTGATCTGGTATCATCTGCTGCACCTAAAGAGGTTTGCTGTTTGGGCCTTGGAACTACAGCTTCAGGATGCAGCTCCATGTATCTATCAGAATCAAAGAATTTGCTTGAGCTATATCTTTCCAACTCTTTCTTTCTCTGTTCAGACAGTGTACTGATGTTGGAGGAGTCTCTGCCTTGCTCTTTAGCTTTCTTAATCTGGTCCAGTGCAGCAAGCTCTTTCATCCTTGCAGTCCAAGCAATTGGATTATTTTCAGGATCTTCAAATGGCACTGGTGGCTCATATCTATTTGATGGATTATCCTGAGGAGGTCTGGATGGAACTACTTCCTTTAGTTTATAGGGAAGAGGACCAGAGGTTGTGTCTGATGAGATTTGTCCTTCCCTGGAGTAGGGATGTTGCCTTGAATAACCTTTAGAATAAACCTGGACTTCTCTTTGATTTCCTCTGTAGTTTCCTCTTCTGGATTGATAACCCCTAGACTGGCTTCCCCTATGATAGGATCTTGCATGTGGCTGATAGAGGGTTTGGCTTTTGGCAGAGGGTTGAGCAGCTGAACTTCCACCTGCACCTGCATTAGGAGGAGGTGGTGGAGGAGGATGAGGATGTTGAAATTGGGAAGAGCCTTTTTCATATTTCCTCTTTTTCTTCATGGCTTTGAGTTGGTTTTTTGAATACTGCATCCAATGCTCAATTATGGGGCAGTCATGAAGAATATAATATGGAATATCATTATTGTCCTTGACTTTGGCTGGAGGTACTCTCTTCATGGCTTTTCTCCTTGCCTTTCTCTTCCTGGCAATGGTGGCAGAGGAGTCATCAGAATCTGTCTTGAACTCATCACTTTCAGAACTTTGCTCATCATAAAGAGCATCAATCTTTTTCATCAATTCTTTCTTGAGCTGGGTTGAAGCAGATGAAGCAGCAGTGATTGGAGCAGCAGCAGATACAACACTTGTAGCAATTGAAGTTGAAGCAGAAGCAGTAGCAACAGCAGATACAGAAGGTTCTGGAGCAGCACTCTTAGAGGGTATGGCAGCAGTAATAACAATAGCAGTTGGTGCAGCAACAGTTTCACTTTCAGAAACAACAATATCAGCAACAGGAGGAATATCATCAGCAAACACAGAAGGCTCAAAATCATGTGTCTCTGTCATCTGCATATCCTCAGAAACAGTAACATGTGTAGCAGCAACAGAAATATCAACAAAACTTTCAGCAGGAAGGGCAGCAGCATCAGAAACAGCAACCATGCTTTCAGCAGGAGTAGCAGCAGCATATACTGAATTGACAAAAGAAGTTATGATGCAGGGGTCACAACATGAGAAGGGCACAAGGGCCTTGGAGAGATCCTCTGGGTGCTAGATAGCAACTCTCTCTAGAAAACAAGCTTTCTCTGGCAGACAACTGAAATACATTGCATCAAACACTGAGAGCAGAGACCTGAGGTCTATTGAGAGGACTGCAACTGGAGGTGGAACTGGATCTTGAAGAACAGCAGTAGCAGCAGCAACAACAACTGAAGAAATAGCAGGCAAGCTCACTTCATAGGGCATCTCCCCCTGCCTAGATTCAGATAAAGCTGGATCAAGGCACACTGTTGAAGGGATTGCCTGAGGGGATAAGGAGGAGAGCCTGGCAGAAAGAGCTGCCACTGACTGGAGTAATGGAGTCAAGGAGGTCTCTAAGAGAAGAGATAGCCTGGGGGCTAGCAATTCATATATCCTGTCAGCTAGGGCTGGAAGATCTACTTGCTTAGCAGTGAATGGAGCAGAGGTAGAGGATGGAGGTGGAGCTATTGGTAATGGTAGTGGAGAGCTGGTGTATTGGGGAAGAGATGGTTGAGGTGTGGGTAAAGTGGTGATGGAAGACAATGGGATTGAGATAGATGGTGTGAAGGTGGGTTGATCAATGATCTCTTGTAGAAGTTCCTGGTAAGATGTTGATGAGGAGGGCAGCTAAGGAGGAGAGGAGGGTGAGTCATCCATAAAGGAATCATCAATAAGAGTGAAGGATGGAATTGTGGATGTTGCAATATCTGGTGGAGGATAAGAGTATAATGGATGGAATGGTTCTTCTGTGACAGTTGGAAGTGGAGATGGTATGGATGTTAGAGATGGGCTGGAGATGATGATAGTGGATGGAGTTTGAATGGTGGATGGAATTGGAATGGTGGATGGAACTGGAAAAGATTGAATTGGAGGAGGAGGAGAGGCAGCAGCAGGCAGGTCATCTGCAGGGGCAGAGACTTGAGGGGAAGTGACTATGGCAGTCCTGGTGCCTGAAGGTGTGCTGGAAGAGGGCTTGCTGGGCTTGGTGATCTGCCTGTCCCATTTACCAAATAGGGCACATGACAATCTCTTGGAAGCATTTATGTGTATCCCAGAAGATACTAGCAATGCAGGGCATCTGTTCTGCAGAAAAAGGCCTAAAATCCTCCCAAAATTCACAAAGCTCTTATTAATTTTCTTTTTAATTAGATCAAAGAAGACCTCTCCCTAGTTCAAATTCTTCCTGTCCACAATAGCTCCCATTAAGCATAGCTGATACCTGGAAATAGTATCATGGGCAGAGTGCTTAGCCAACAGAACTTTCCCAACTACATCAGCCAAGAATCTATATTCCACAGACAGATTCTTCTTCAGCAGCTTGCTAGGGTTAGCCTCAGAATGACCCATTCTTGTAAGCAAGTCAGCATATTCCTCTCCAGATAAATCAGCAGAATCTCCACCAGAGCTTAACTCAAAAACTTTTGTTAGAATTGTTGGGGTCAAGGGTACCTGGGTGCCAGAAATTGACCCAACAATTGTGTTTTGATCCTGGTTGTGGGCAGTGTAGACCCACTCTTTAATCTCATCAGCAGCAAGTTTAATCCTGGTGGTCATGATTGTAGCAAGTTTCTGCTCCTTGAACAACTCCAAGATGTCCTGGAAAACCTGATCTATTGTGCTGAAGGACTCAATGTCAATGTCAAAGCCAGCATCAAATTTCATGGCGGCAAGAACAGCAACAGAAACGGCCATGGTTACCTGCAAAGAATCAACAAACAAAACGACCAAGTGTAGAAATGTTTGGAGGGAAAGAAAGTTTTTGCAGAGAAATCGAAAGCGCAAAAGGAGAACGACGGCGAAAAATGAATTTTATATTAGGGTTCGACGCAGAAAAGGAAAGATCGTTGAACTCAGTTCGACGATCGGGGCTTCTAAAGGAATCTGAAGAGTCTTCAATATCGTCGATCTCCGTTCGACGATATTGGAGAGCGTCGAGCTCTGTTAGACGATCGTTCAGAGAACAAAATCGTCGAGCGCCATTCGACGATCGTTGACCGGAAGAGATAGTTCATACTATCTGAGAAGCGCTGAACTCAGATCGACGATTTCGGAAATCGTCGATCTCCGTTCGACGATCTTGGAGAAAATCGTCCAGCGCAGTTCAGTGACCAGAAAAACTCTAGACACTAAGAAAAATCAAGATGTTTGCCTAGTCTTGGTCAATTTTTGAACTTTTAAAATCTTGGATATTATTTTAGACTTCCTCCATCTAACATTCCTAACTGATTTAGGAAGAAGGTGTGTTTCTTTTCATCCAAGGGCTTGGTGAAAATATCTCCCCTTTGTAAGTCAGTTGGGATATATTGCAGTTCAATTTTATTCTTTTCAACATTAACCCTTAAGAAGTGATGCCTAATCTCTATGTGTTTTGTCCTACTATGGAGGACTGGATTTTGAGCTATAGAAATAGCACTGGTGTTATCACAAAAGATTTTCGACTTCTCTAAGTTGTAGCCATAGTCTAGGAGTTGGTTTTGAATCCACAAGATTTGTGAACAACAACTGCCTGCAACCATATATTCAGCTTCAGTAGTTGAAGTTGACACAGAAGTTTGTTTCTTACAAAACCAAGAGACAAGTCTGTCACCAAGGAACTGACAAGTTCCACTAGTGCTTTTCCTGTCAATTCTGCATCCAGCATAATCAGCATCAGAAAATCCAGTTAAATCAAATGCTGAATCTTTTGGATACCATAGACCTAGATTTGGACAACTTTTAACATATCTGAGAATCCTCTTTACTAATGTTAGGTGTGACTCTCTAGGGCTTACTTGGAACCTAGCACATATACATGTAGCAAACATTATATCTGGTCTACTAGCTGTAAGGTACATTAAATAGTCAATCATTGCTCTATATGTTGTCTGATCAACAGGTTTCCCATGTTCATCAGCATCCAATACAGCATTGGTAGGCATAGGTGTTTTCATACAAGATGCTTCAGACATGCCAAATTTCTTAACCAATTCATTTGCATACTTGGTTTGAGAAATAAAGATGCCTTCAGCATGTTGTTTGACTTGCAATCCTAGAAAGAATGATAGCTCACACATGCTACTCATTTCAAATTTAGAATGCATTAGGTTGGAAAACCTTATGCACAATTTTGAATCAATAGAACCAAAAATAATATCATCTACATAAATCTGTACTAGTAGGGTATGAGACTTATGGGTTCTAATGAAAAGAGTTTGGTCTACTCTACCCCTTATAAATCCATTTTCCAAAAGGAAGCATGCTAGGGTCTCATACCATGCTCTAGGAGCTTGCTTGAGACCATATAATGCTTTGTTCAACTTAAAAACATAATCAGGATAAGTTGGAGAGATAAAACCTGGAGGTTGTCTGACATATACTTGTTCTTTGATGTCTCCATTTAGAAATGCACTTTTGACATCCATCTGATATACTTTGAATCCTTTATGTGTTGCATAAGCTAAAAAGATTCTGATGGCTTCCAATCTTGCAACTGGTGCAAAAGTCTGGTCGTAGTCTATTCCTTCTTCTTGAGAATATCCTTGAGCAACTAGCCTTGCCTTGTTCCTTACAATTACTCCTTGATCATCCAGTTTGTTTCTGAACACCCACTTTGTTCCAACAATGGAGTGATCCTTAGGCTTTGGCACTAGTTCCCATACTTTGTTCCTTTCAAATTGATGCAACTCTTCTTGCATTGCAATGATCCAGTGTGGATCTTGCTCTGCATCTTGAATGGACTGAGGTTCAATTTGAGATAGAAAGCAAGTGTGCAACAGGTTTTGGTTGACCTGATTTCTGGTTTGCACACCAACTGAGATGTCTCCAATTATTTGGGAAATTGGATGATCTCGTGATGTTACTAAATCAACAGGGGGTGTTGATTGTTCACCAACCTGTGTTGTTGTTTCCTCTTGTGGTACAACAACTGGCTCTTCAGGTTGTTTCTCTTCAATGTGTTGAATATTTTCTTCATCTTCACTGCTTTCATCCTTTTGAGTAATCTGTAACTTGTTCAAGTCTTCAACAAGAGAATGTTCCTGCAAAGGTTCTATGGTAGAAGTGATCTTCTCCTTGAAAGACATGTTAGATTCATCAAATGATATATGAACAGATTCCTCAATTTTTAGAGATGATTTATTATAAACCCTATAAGCCTTACTGATCATGGAGTATCCCAGAAACACTCCTTCATCAGCTTTAGCTTGAAATTTTGCTTAATATTTCTTGTCATTATTATGTATATAGCAGATGCAACCAAAAACTCTAAAATAATCAACTTTAGGTTTCTTCCCTTTGAGTGATTCATAGGGAGTCTTTCCCTTTAGTTTATGTATCAAACTTCTATTCAGCACATAGTTGGAGGTGTTCACTGCCTCTGCCCAGAAGGATAGAGGAAGGTGAGCATCTGACAACAATGTAGTGGCAGATTCAATAAGAGTTCTATTTTTCCTTTCAGCTACCCCATTTTGTTGAGGAGTTCTAGGAGCTGAGAAAGTATGTCTGATCCCTTCACTCTGACAGAACTCTTGCATAAGAAGAGAATCAAACTATGTCCCATGATCACTTCTGATCAGGGCAATGTGAGTATTGAACTCAATCTGTATACATTTGAGAAACTCTGTCAAACACTTAAAGTTATCAGACTTCTTCCTCAAAAAGAACACCCAAGTGAATCTAGAGAAGTCATCTACAACTACTAAAGTGTAAGATTTCCCTCCTAGGCTTTGTACTGTGATGGGTCCAAAAAGATCCATGTGTAACAGATACAATATCCTAGGTGAATCACTCTTATTAGGTGACATAAAACTATTTTTAGTTTGCTTGCCTAATTGACAAGCCCTGCAGAGTCCTTCCTTCTTATAGGGGCCAGAAGGTAGTTCTCTAACAAGGTTGTCCTTGGATAGCCTAGCAATAGTTCTAAGGTTTAAGTGTCCTAGTCTCTTATGTCATAAAATATTTGGTCTACAGACAGAATTGAACAGGCAAATATCTACATCTGTTGAAAGAAAATCTACTAGATAGATATTACCTTTCCTTTTACCTGTCAACACAGTTGTGTTGTCCTCTGACTTGATCTTGCATAAAGCTTTGTTGAAGGTCACCTGGTAGCCTTCATCACATAGCTGACTGATGCTTATTAAGTTGTGCTTCAGTCCTTCCACATAAGCTACCTTCTTGAATGTTACTGATCCAATCTGGACTGCACCATATCCTTTAGTTTGTCCAAAGTTTGAATCACCAAAGATAACTTTGGGTCCAAGCTTGGCTCTTGTTGAAGTTGGTGACCTGGCGGTCTGGCGGTTTGTCTTGGCGGGTTGAAGACCGCGCGGTCTGGCGGTTTGTCTCCGCCGGCTTGGAGGCCGGGCGGTCTGGCGGTCTACTCTGGCGGTCTCTCTTCCTCTCTGGTGGTAGCCGTGCGGTTAGCCCTGCTATCTAACCGCGCGGCTTGTGCGGTTTGTTTTGTATAGTCCGCTTAGTCCTGTAAATTTTAGTCTCACATCTCTTATTTGTATTCTCTCATCTCTCCTCCATTCTATATAAAGGAGGGCATACCATTGTAATAGATACCTTTTTTGGATAATAAAGTTTCAATTATTCAAAAGCATATCCGCTTGTTTTCTACTTTTCGCTTCTTTTCGCTACTTTCTAACATGGTATCAGAGGGCACGGTCTTTTCCTCCTGATTCTGTGCGCTCTCTGCTTCTAGCGGCTTGTTTTCCGCTATCCGCGACCTCTTTCGCGACTTGCCTTCTCTTCTGTTCGCCGCCCTGTTCGAGCGGCTTGTTTCTGTCCGCTGCCCTGTTCGCGCGGCTTGCTTCTTGTTTTCTTCTCCTGGTGCCTTTTCGCAGCGACCTGTTTCCTTGTCGCCGCGTTCCTTGCTCTTTCTTGCATCTCCGAGTCTTTGCGGCTTGTGTCTACCCGCTGCGGACTTCTTCTCCCTGTCCGCTTCTGCTTTCCCCATATCCGCTTGCCCCTATACTCGCGGTTTGCTGCTGTGATCTGCCTGACCGTGCGGGTTGTTCCTTTCTCACCCGCATCTTGGTCGCGGTCACCTGCCCTTCTCCTCTCTTCTGTTCGCTCGGCTTTTTCAGTCCGCGCGACCTCTTCCCCGCTGTGCCTTTGACCTCTTGCTAGCCGTTGCTGTTCGCGCTACTTGATTATTCCCCTCTACCCGTTCCTGCTTGCTAGTCGCGCCGGCCTCATCTTTTGCCGTGCGACCTGTTCTCCTCTGTTCGCCCGACTTTTTCAAGCCGTGCGACTTCTTTCTCTCTGCTTCTTGGTAGCGGCCTTCCTAGCCGCCCGACCTGTTGCTATTCGCCCGGCTTGGTGCTCTTTTCTCTTCTTGCGGCTTGTTCTTATCGTCGCGGCCTGCTCCTCTCTTGCCTCCATGGCTTTTCCCTCCTCAGGCCTGTCTGCCTCCGTGGTCACCTCTTCTGGTAGTGCTCATGTTGTTACTCACGGCAGATGGCTCATCGATTCTGGTGCAACCAATCATATGACAGGAAATCCTCAATATTTCTCTCTTCTTGACACACATGCTCGGTTGCCCCCGGTCATTGTTGCTGATGGATCTCCCTCCCCGGTCCATGGGACGGGCATGGTTCAAGTCACTCCCTCTCTCTGCCTGGCTGATACCTTCTATGTGCCCAAGTTTCCGTGCAACTTATTATCGGTTACTTCTTTATGCAAGCAACTACGGTGTTCTGTCATATTCACCCCTAGCTCTTGTACTTTTCAGGATCCGGATTCCCAACGGACGATTGCTATCGGGACTGAGAGTGGTGGCCTCTACTTCCTCGACAACGTTTCTGCTTTCTCCGCCTTCTCCTCCTCCTCTACAGATCTTCTCCAATGGCATCTTCGCCTTGGACATGCTCCTCCCCGAATTCTCCGCCAGCTCTTCCCGCACCTCCCTCCTCATCATCCTCCACTAAACTGTGATGCATGTCAACTTGGCAAACATCACCGCTCATCCTTCCCCCCAACGCAAAGTCGAGGCTCTTCCCGTCCGTTCGACCTCATTCACTCTGACATATGGGGACCCGCTCCTAACCTCACCATCGGTCGGGGTAGTTCCTATTTTGTCACCTTCATTGATGATTTCTCTCGCTGTATGTGGGTATATCTTCTCAAAGATCGCTCCGAGCTGTTCTCTGTTTGGACCTCCTTTTATTCTATGGTTAAGACTCAGTTTGATACGTCTATTAAACTCCTTCATTCTGACAATGCTAAGGAGTATCTTAGCCACGACTTCTCCTCCTTTTGTCTTCACCATGGTGTTATTCGTCAAACAAGTTGTGTCTACACCTCCCAACAAAATGGGGTGGCGGAACGCAAAAACCGTCACCTCCTTGATGTTGCTCGCACTATGATGACTCACATGCATGTTCCTCGCTCCTATTGGGGATATGCTGTCCTCCTCTCCTGCTATCTCATCAATCGCCTTCCCTCCACAGTTCTCCACGGTGCTACCCCCTTCTCCATTCTTTATCCAGACAAGGATCCCTTTCCTCTTCCTCTACACATCTTTGGGTGCACCGCTTTTGTGCACTCTCCCGCTGCCACCCGTGACAAACTCTCACCACGTGCCACCAAATGTGTCTTTCTGGGCTACTCTCCCACTCAGAAAGGATATTGCTGCTTTGACCCTGTTACCCGCAAGCAATTTGTCTCTGCGGATGTCACCTTCTTTGCCAATGCCTCTTACTTCTCTCCCGCTTCCTCTTCTGCCCCTCCTACTCCTACTTCTCATACCAACCCATCCCTTCCCTCTGCTCCCACTACTGTTCCGCCCGCTCCACCCACTCCACCGTCTTCCCCATCCTCCTCCTCTCCACCCTCTACTCCGCTTTCTCCCTCCACTCCGCTGCCATCTCTCTCTACTCCCGGGCCAGCTCTCTCCACCACGGATACGCCGGATACTGAGGCACCTGCTGACCTGGATCTCCCGATTGCTCTTCGCGAAGGGGTTCAGGCCTGTACCCAACACCCACTTGCTGCAGTTGTTTCCTATGATCGTCTTACCCCTGCTCGCCGAGCTTTTGCACTGGCTATCTCGGCCACTGCCACCCCCCGTTCCTACCAGGAGGCCCTTACTATTCCTCATTGGAAAGTTGCCATGGATGAGGAGATTGCTACTCTCACTGAACGGGGTACCTGGACCCTTGTTCCTCCTCCCTTCGGCACAGATGTTGTTGGCTGTCGCTGGGTCTTCGTGGTGAAGTTTCTACCGGATGGCAGTGTGGATCGTTATAAGGCTCGCCTGGTTGCCAAGGGTTTTACCCAAACTTATGGGATTGATTACTTTGACACTTTCTCTCCCGTGGCTCGTCTCAGCACTATTCGGGTTCTTCTCTCTGTGGCTGTCAACAGGGATTGGCCCATCTCGCAGCTAGATGTTAAGAATGCCTTCCTCTATGGTGATCTGCAGGAGGATGTTTACATGGAGCAACCTCCTGGGTATGTTGCTCAGGGGGAGACACGGGTATGCCGGCTAAAGAAGGCTATCTATGGCCTCAAACAGAGTCCTCGTCCCTGGTTTGACAAGTTCAGTGGCATTGTTGTGGCCATTGGTTTTACAAGAAGCTCAGCAGATCACTCCTTGTTTGTTCGGAAAACCGCCTCTGGTCTTGTTGTTCTTGCGGTTTATGTTGATGACATTCTTCTTACTGGCGATGACCAGGAAGGGATATTGATGACCAAGAAACACCTTCGTCAACATCTGGTCACAAAGGATATGGGCTCCCCGAAATACTTTCTGGGAATTGAAATCTCTAGAAAGCCCAACTCCATGGTCCTTTCACAACGGAAGTATGCTCTTGATCTTTTAAAGGAGGCAGGACTGACTGGTGCTAAACCTGCACGTTGTCCTATGGCTGTTGGAGAAGACAAAACTTGGACAGATGACTCACCTCTTCTCTCCGATCCTACGAGATACCGGCATCTGGTGGGCAAGCTCATATATCTCACGGTAACCAGACCCGACATCTCTTATGCTGTTGGCAAGGTGAGCCAGTTCATGCAAGCTCCGAGGGAGTGTCATCTACAATCTGCTCTAAGGATATTAGAGTATATTAAAGCTGCTCCAGGGAAAGGACTCTTATTTCAGAAAAATGGTCACCTTAGGGTTGAAGCGTACTCTGATTCAAGCTATGCGGATGACAAAGGGGACCGCAAATCGACTTCAGGTTTCTGCACATTTGTTGGAGGCAATCTTGTGAGTTGGAAGAGCAAGAAACAGTCTGTCGTTTCCAGGTCCAGTGCAGAGGCGGAATATCGCAGCATGGCATCGACTACATGTGAGTTGAAGTGGTTGCGGGCTCTCATGCTTGACTTAGGAGAGGTTTACAACTATCCTCTTCCTATGTTCTGTGACAATAAGGCCGCGATACACATTTCCAAAAATCCGGTCTTTCATGAGAGAACAAAACACATAGAAGTCGACTGTCATTTTATTCGGGAAGAAATATTGAAGAAACAGATTTGCACTCCTTTTGTTACTTCCGACAACGAGTTGGCAGATGTCTTCACCAAGCCGGTGTCCGCTTCCTTTTTCCACATCTGCGACAAGCTGGGCATGATCGATATATATGCTCCAGCTTGAGGGGGAGTGTTGAAGTTGGTGACCTGGCGGTCTGGCGGTTTGGCGGTTTGTCTTGGCGGGTTGAAGACCGCGCGGTCTGGCGGTTTGTCTCCGCCGGCTTGGAGGCCGGGCGGTCTGGCGGTCTACTCTGGCGGTCTCTCTTCCTCTCTGGTGGTAGCCGTGCGGTTAGCCCTGCTATCTAACCGCGCGGCTTGTGCGGTTTGTTTTGTATAGTCCGCTTAGTCCTGTAAATTTTAGTCCCACATCTCTTATTTGTATTCTCTCATCTCTCCTCCATTCTATATAAAGGAGGGCATACCATTGTAATAGATACCTTTTTTGGATAATAAAGTTTCAATTATTCAAAAGCATATCCGCTTGTTTTCTACTTTTCGCTTCTTTTCGCTACTTTCTAACAGCTCTAAAGGATGTGAGGTTGTCCTTGTTTCCTGTCATGTGCTTAGAGCACCCACTATCCAAGTACCATTGCTGGTTAGATGTTGGATAGGTCTCCACCTGCACATAAGATAATTCATTTTTTTTTGACTCAGTTTACCTTGGGCCTAGGTTGATAACCTTTAAACTCTGAAATAAAAGACATCCCAGGTTGACTCTTATAACCTTCAGGATGATATCTCCTTGGAGGTATAATCCATTCAGTATAAGGGTTAAAGATTTGGGATGAAGGACCCCTAGGATTGGATTTTGGTTTGTCTTTGAAAGAGTTTCCAGAGCTCTGATCTCTGTTCGACGATCGTGGAGCTGCGTTCGACGATCTTGGGTCAGATCGTCGAGCTCCATTCGACGGTCGACTATGGCAGAGTTCAGGAACTTGAGATCGTCGACCTGAGTTCGACATTTTTGCCTGAGATCGTCGATCTGCGTTCGGCGATCGTCGAGCTCCGTTCGACGATTTCTACTAGAACTTAGTTTTCTTGGGCAGATCAGAATTTTTCCTAGCTACCTCTACAACTCTCTTTCCTTTATCAGAAATGGACTTGATTGGAGTTGTTAGAACTATGGGTTGGCTGGATGAAGCACCCAAGCCAGTGTACTATTAAATCTGGAGTTCACTGTGCTTGTGATGTCCATCAGCTTGATACTTCTCCCATTAAGGGATTCTTCAAGCTTCTTGGCCTCAGATAGCTCACTTTTCAGTGAAGCTATTTGCTCCCTACAGCACTCCAACTCCTGAGAGAGTTTGTGGTTTTCTGACTTTAAGGTATTATGTTCAGATAAATGATTTCTGAGAGAGATAATTTCCTTCTCAGATTTTAGCAGGTCTAAACATAATGCTTTAAACTCAGATTTGAAGTCCTCTGAATTGAAATCAAAAGAACTGATTACCTGATCTTCTTCAAGTTGAGTCTCTGAATCTGACTCTGACTCTTCTTCATCTGAATTATGTTGTGAGGCATTGATTGTCATCATGCAGAACTCCTTCTCTTCTGCATCATCTTCATCATCACTGGAGATGGATGGGACTTCTGATTCCTCTTCAGTTTCACTCCAGGATTCAGCAACAAATCCTTTCCTAGTGTGTTTGTTTTTGCTTGAGGAGGGCTTGCCATTGTTACTTTTCTTGAAGTCATTTTCTCTTCTTCTTTCTTTCTTGTCCCTTTTGTCCTTATTTTTGTTCTCTGGACAGTCAGGTACAATGTGCCCTAGTTTCCTGCAACCAAAGCAGACAATTTCCTTATTATTGATTGACTTATCATACCTTGGCTTATCATTCTCCTTGTATGATCTCTTTCTGAAGTCCTTTCTGGCCATCTTGTAGAATCTTTTGGCCAACAGACTAAGCAGTTCATCATTGCCTGTAACTTTATCTTCAGGCTGATCTTCAGTTGCCTTGAAGGCTATTGTCTTCTCTTTTCTTGTAGCTAGTGAGGCAGCCTTCTGTTCTTCTTCTCTGTTTTTGATTAGTAGCTCATAAGATTTGAGCTTACCCAATAGAGCTTCTGTGGTGATCTCATTCAAACTTTTGGCATCCTTGATTGGCCAGATTCTTGAATCCCAAGTGCTAGGGAAGCACATTAGAATTTTGTCATTGAATTCAGTCAGTGATATCTCCTTATCCAAAGTCCTGAGTTCACTGACTATCAGACTAAGTCTATTGTACATATCTCCAACTGATTCAACTTCTCCCTTCTTGAAATTCTCATATTGAGATATGAGGTGGGATCTCCTATCCTTTCTCTCATCATCTGAGCCTGAGACTATTTCTGAGAGTTTATCCCAGATTTCCTTTGCTGAATTGCATTCAGCCACCTTTTGAAAGATGTCATCAGACATGGTCTGGGCTAAGATGTTCATAGCCTTGGCATCAGCTACCTTCCATTTCTTGATGTCAGCATCTGTTCCTGATGGAGGTGAAACAGCATTTGTACTTGAGTTCTCTAGAGGTCTTGGGCAAACTGTCAACACAGAATTAAAGATATCCTCGTCAATAGAATTTATGTATAATCTGATCCTTGCCTTCCAAAGTGCAAACTTGGATAGATTGCACACTGGAGGTCTGGTGCTAGCATAATCTTTGTTTTGGGCCATGATTTGTGAAAACAAAATCTAATAATAAACTCAAAAAAACAGATCTAACTAGGAATCTTTGGGTTCAGGTGTTAGCCTGTGCAACCACCAAGGTGTGGTATGTTTAACCAACCTGCCTCTGATACAAATTGAAAGTGCAGCTAGATCTGATATACTCTAGAGGGGGGTGAATAGAGTATATGGTGCTTGAAAACTTTTTACAACAATTGTTGTAATCTGAGTGAACAGGGAAGCAACTATTAAGTCTAAACACAAAATAACCTACAACAGAGATTAATCACAGATCTAAACTAATCACAAAACAATCACAGCCAGAAACAAAAGATAAAGATAAGCAAGCCAGAAGACACAAGGAGCTATAGTGGTTCCCCTAAACTTGGGTACATCCACTCTTCTACCACCCTAGGTAGGAATCCACTGCAGGATGAGTTGATCAGGTGTCCTGGGCACCAATGAGCTTTTGATAAGGTGCTCAAAAACCAAATCAGATTTTTTGATCAGGTGTCTTGCCACCAATGAGCTTTTGACAAGGTGCTCAAAAACCAAACACAAACTTTTGAAGGGAGTTTGAAAAACCCTTTATAGAGATGGGGATGAGAGAGTTATGGAAGTCTTCTCTTTCTCAAAGCAGCTGAGAAGACTATGTGGATTTGATGGTGTGAAATCTCCCCGAGTCCTTGAGATGTTCAGGAAATGAAGCTTTGTTGTAGGGTGATAGGCCTTCAGAAGTTGATCTCCAGCAATTGATGATCTCAGCAATAGCTGAAATGTTAGGTGTCTGGAGTCTTTGAAAGATGTTGGCCTTGAACACTTGAATCACAAGAGATTAGAAGATTTCAGATGGTTGATCTCCTTGGATGTGTGTTCTTGAGAGAATTCTTTGAGACAGAGAATATTTTGTTCTTGTTCTTCTTGTTTATGTTCTTGAGTGATAGAGAGATTCAAAAATCTTGTGTTTTATTCTCTGGTACTGAATAGAAAAACATCCTCTGTCAAGAATAGCCGTTGGTCTGTCATTAACTGCATCCTTAATTGCAATTGTCTTCTGGAGGAAAGTCCAAAGAAACATTCCTTGATAATCCCTTGAAACTTGGTTCAGAAATAAATGAAAACGGATAGAAAATCTTCTGAATTAATTGCTGAATAACTCCTTAACTGTTCTGAATTTGAAACTTGAAAAATCCTTGAAGTCATCAGAAAATCGTCGAACTGAGCTCTGCTATCGTCGAACTGAGCTCAGCGATATGAACTTATACAGCAACAAAAATCATCGATCTGAGCTCAAAGATCGTCGAACTGAGCTCGCAGATCGTCGAATGGAGTTCGACGATTTGTTGAAGTTGAGCTCGGCGATCGTCGAATGGAGTTCGACGATCTGTCGAAGTTGAGCTAGACGATCGTCGATTGGAGTTCGACGAATCGTCGTGCTGAGCTCGACGATATGACTTAGTCTCAAACTGAAAATCCTGGGTCTTGAGGGCAGCTTCCAAACCTAGACTTCTAACCCTTAGACTCAACTCTAATTGACCTTTAGATCTATACAGGAGCTCAAAAACAGCTTTCCTAGAGACATAGTGATCCTGACCCAAATTAGTAATAGGGTGTTCCAACAGGTCACTCTGTCGGCAGGTCATAAGCCCATTGGTGTGAAATGGGTGTATAGAGTGAAGAAGAACAAGGATGGAGAAGTGGAGAAGCACAAGGCAAGACTCATCACTAAAGGCTACCGACAATTCCAAGGTGTGGACTACGACGAGATCTTTGCTCTAGTGGCGCGGATAGACACTATCGGACTGATCATTGCACTAGCTGCTCAATATAAGTGGAAGATCTGTCAGATGGACGTTAAGTCCGCATTTCTCAATGGTTATCTAGAAGATGATGTGTACGTCCAGCAGCCTCCTGGATATGAAGTGAAAGATCAAGAGAGAAAGGTCTACAAATTAAAGAAGACGTTGTACGGGTTGAAGCAAGCGCCTCGTGTGTGGAATGAAAGAATTGATGGATACTTCCAAAAGAACGGGTACATGAAGAGCCCGTATGAGTATGCACTCTACACGAAGGTGGAGAAGAACTGTGATTTCATGGTCGTGTGCTTGTATGTTGGCGACATGATATTCACTGGCAACAACCCTCTTATGTTTGAAGAGTTTAAGAAGACGATGAAGAAGGAGTTCGAGATGACAGATCTAGGAGAACTCACTTACTTCTTGGGCATTGAGGTACAACAGAGTGAAGATAGGATCTTCATTTCTCAGAAGAAGTACGTGGAGGAAATTATGAAGAAGTTCCGGATGGAGAATAGCAAGGCTATCTCTACTCCTGCTGATCCGAGAATGAAGTTGAGGAAGGACTCGAAGGAGGAAGCAATTAACTCTATGATGTTCAAGAGTCTAGTTGGAAGTCTACGCTACCTGACTTTCACTAGGCCCGATATCATGTATACGGTTGGAGTTGTTAGTAGATATATAGAGGAGCCAAAGCAAGATCACTTCAAAGCAACAAAGAGGATCTTGAGGTATGTGAATGGAACGAGAGATCATGGTCTCATGTACTCTACTGCAGAAGAGTTAAAGTTGGTCGGGTACTCCGACAGTGATTATGGTGGAGATGTGAATGACCGGAAGAGCACTTCCGGGTATGCTTTTCATATTGGAACAGCTGTGTTCTCATGGAGCTCGAAGAAGAAGGCCACAATTGCCTTATCTACTTGTGAAGCGGACTACATTGCAGCAGCAGCCTGTACGTGTCAAGCGATTTGGCGAAGAAATATCTTGCAAGAGTTGCATCATCCACAGAAGGTTCCTGTGACAATTTATGTTGATAACATGTCTGCGATCCAGTTAGCGAAGAACCCTGTGCTGCATGGTCGTAGCAAACATATAGAGACAAAATATCACTTTATTCGCGAGCAGGTGCAACAAAAGGTGGTGGAGTTGATATATTGCCCCACAGGTGAGCAGATTGCAGATATTTTAACCAAGACATTGAAGACATAGACATTTCTGAAGTGCAAGAGCAAACTCGGCATGTGTTGTCGTGTTTGAGGGAGAGATTGTTGGAGAAATTGCATGCTTGACCATGATTAATGGCATGCATATCTTTACTATATATAAAGAAATATTAAATCTATGAATTATAAATTCATTGAAGAGATTACAACCGTCAAATTTACATCAATTACTGAGCAGCATCGATTTTAAAAATATTAAAAAAATGGAAATTTATAGATATCTTAAACCTATAGCATGAGATGGAAGGATAGAGAGAGAGAGGGAGGGAGAGAGAAAAAGAAGATAGAGGAAAGAGAGGGAGAGAAGACGGCGGGCTGCATATATCTATATCATAGAGAGAGAGAGAAAGCGTGAGAGAAAACGGTAGAATTGAGTGATATAATATATGATATATAATATATATTATATAGAGAGCGTGAGCGAGAAACAAATGGAGAGAGAGGTAGGGGAGAGAATGCCTTGGGGAATTAGATATAGAAATGGGAGAGAGAGAAAAAGAGAGAAAGGGAGAAGAGAAAAAAATACTTTTTGTGCTCAAAATTTATATTTTTTACAAAATAAAAATGATAATATTGATGTATATTTTTTTACGGTTATTTTGAGTACTCATATGTATATGTTGCGGGCGCAGCCTGCAGACACATCGAGCATGGGCGAAGCCCGTGCGGAAAGAAGGACGATGTCCGACTGGATGCGGCCGAAGGCCGCCCGAGAGCATCGAGCACGGGCGTAGCCCGTGCGAAGATGCTCGTATATATAAATATCAATATAAATATATATATATATATATTATGTTTTGATATATGGCAGAAGATAAACAAAGTAAGAGAAAAAAATTTAATTGGAGAGAGAAACCACCTGCAGTGTACGGCGTGAATTAAGGCGGTGTAAAAGAAAATAAATTATTAATTATAGAAGGCCACGTGTCAAGTTTCTATTGAAGCGTTGTGCCTATAAATAGGGATAAATGTATGCAGGCTGTGGAATTGCGGCGTAAGCACATGATTTGAAAAGAATTGCGGGCTCCGATCCTCTAACCACATAAGTGCCAAAGTGCAGCAGCACAAAAACCGGAGAAAATAATAGCGGCAGGTTTTTTTTTTGCGGACACAAAGATCAAGTCTTTCCCTTGCGCGAACTCCAAGGCGGGAAATATTCATCCATAAGTAGAGCAGCGGCCAACCTCTTGCGGACTGATATTCACGAAAAGTCTCGCGGACTGCAACTTCGTGAAAGTTAAAAGTGTCACGTGTGAAGTTGTAAAATGTGTGCATGTGTTGAGTTGTAATTTGTCGAGACAAGTGTTTTGTAACTTGTTTTGTAATTCTTTGGTGTTATAATAGAGAAGTTGTTTGCTCTCTTATTGTTGTTGTGTCCACTATATTCGCCTCCAACAAGTAGAACGCCTAGCTGAAATTCGCAAATGTCAGGGAACCTCTTCTCAGGAACTCTCACAATTTCAACCACCTTCCCAAAAGGTACTAAAAACTCTTCCAAGCTTACTATTAATTAATGCCTCAATGAGAAAATAATAGAAAGAGAAGAGGAAGAGAACCACTAAGAGCGAAGTTATAGATTCCCAAAAAATTCTAAGCCTCATACATGATTCAAAATTAGAATCATAGTTAACACCACACAAGAATGGAAAATTGAGAGAGAGGAAGAGAGTCAAAGGACAAGAGGGATAAGAAATCGTAAGGAGGGGGGCATGACTGCTTGGAGTCGCATCTCCTTACCATCCCTAACCTACTTAATTATAACAACTAAAATAATATATAAACATGCACAAACCTTGTGGCCTCCCGATCAGAGGAGAGGATATTGAAAAACTCGCAGAGGAGAAGCTGAGAGTTCCCCAGAAAGAAGGTTGGTCTCCTTAGGAGCCTTTCTTCATTCCCCTATATATCTAGGACAGAATTGCCTCTTGTATAATAAAACACTGCTACTGTATGTAAAAGTAAGGAGAACCGGTTGAGAAAAGAATGCACTAGTTGCATTGTAACAACCCTACCCCTCCTTGAATTCGGTGGGTAACCTATGTGTAAGAAGCTACCGCTTCCCGATCTCTTCTTGTAGTACCCTCTTCTTATAAGGGCGGCCTTGGCCGTCAGATTTTTCCTATAATGAAGTGATGCCTGCAGGCTAAGATGGCCAATTAGGTAGGTGTCTTGTGATATTATTTTCCTCGGAGAGGTCATAATAACTACAATAATCTCTTATATAATTGCGACCATGGCGGTTAGATTTTTCCTATAAAGAAGTGAGGTCTACAGACTAAGATGACCAATTGGATAAGTGTCTTATGATATTGCTTTCCTTAGGTCATAATAGCTACAGTAAACACTTGCGACCTTAGCGGCCACATTTTCATTCTGCCCATAGGTGTTGTAGGGCACAAACAACAGTCAAATGTTCCTGGCCGCCCCTACTCAAAAATTACCACTTTCTGGATGCCAAGAAGTATTTGATGGTTGCAGGCTAAGATGACCAATTTGACAGGTGTCCACGACATTGCTTTCCTCAGAGAGTTCATAATAGTTGTACTGATATCCCCATCGATGTAGGGGTGTGTTAGATGCCGATAGAGATCTAGAATCCTAAAGATCTTTGCACGTTATTGAATCGAGCTACCACTACACAGTGCAAAATCTCCCTGCTGCTCGTGGTCTTGGTGAGTGTTACAACTCATTTGATCTTCAATTCATGGGGGTTCAAGTAAGATCCGGTGATGTCTTTTTGGCAAATGTTTGTCTTGAAAAAGACGATTATTTTTTCACCCAAACTCAAACATGAAATGTGTCGATCAGTAATGACAATAAAAAGATGAAAGAACATAAAATAGAAAATGTTTGTTTAAGAAAAGAAATATTTTAAATCATCACCGCTCTAGGTGTCGGAGAGCTCTTCCTTATCATACGTTTGAAGACGATATACATCATTCTTTGATGAACGGTTCGGCCCAGTTTGGGTTTAACTTTCCAATTGAACTAGTTCATGCTGCCGAATAGCCCTTTTTCAGGAACAAGTCTCTGACGAAAAACTATATTTCTCTGACACTTTTGTCGAAGTGTTTTGTCATTATTCTTTTCACTTCCTCTCGCCTGATCGAGGCTTCATCTCTCAGTTCTTCGATGAGATCAATACTACATTTCTTTTCTTCTTTATGTGTATCCATCCAATCATTTTCACCCTGCTTGGACAATAAAACTCTTGGACCCATTACTTATAATTCAACTTGAATGAGGGCCTAAAACCCATGAGAGGTCTTGAAAGGAGTCTCCCTAATAGATGAAGATGGAGTAGTTCTTAGTGTCCATAGAACAGAAGGTACTGCTCTGCCCAATTGCCACGAAGATTCTCTACTTTCTTATTCAAGGGGTTAAGAATTAACATTTTGCATCCTTGAACTATCCATTACTTTTGGGATGGTTAACTAAAGACAATCGTTGCTCGATCCCTATTTGATCACACAAAATCATCAGCTCTGAATAGTTGAACTGAGGATCATTGTCGGGATTACTGCCATTAGAATTCCATGTCTACAAATGATCTCTACCTAGATGAAAACTTTCACTATCTGAGTGGTAGTCCTTACTAATGTCTTAGTCTACTTGATGAAATAGTCAATCATGACCAGTATAAAAAGATGATGCCCACTTTCCACTGGAAAGGGTTTAAGAAGATCCATGCCATAAACTGTAATGGCCAAGGTGTTGCTACTGACCTTAGTTGTTGCGCTGGATGTAGATGCAAGGGAGCAAACTTCTGACACTGGACACAATTCTTTGCAAAAATTTTAGAGTCTCTCCTCATTTGAGGCCAAAAATATCATTGTCTCAATATCATTTTTATAGTGTCCTAGCTCCTGAATGATTGTTACATTCTCCGGAGTGAACTTCCTGTAGGATGACATGAACCTCCTCTTCTGGTACACATATTGCTAAATGTGATAAAAAGGCCTTTATACATAAGATACCCGAGATAAGATAATAATGAGATACTTTTAACCTGAAACACTTCATATCCTTTATTGGTTGGTGAAAGCTTCTTGTTGAGAGGTAGATAATGAATGGACCCATATAAGATGGTTGTTGATTTATTTGCATGTGTTTTCCCTCTTTGATAGTTGGTTGAAATAGTTCTGATGTAGTTTCTCTTGAGATAAGTTCATACTTTGCAAACTCATTTGCATCTAAGTTATTGGACCGAGGTATATGCTGAATAATAATTCTCTTGAAGTTGCCAATTTTTTTCTTTACGAGTAATTGATATTGCTTAACGACTGGATCTCGAGTCTCGAAAGTCTCATTTGCTTGAGATGATGAGTTTGCAAAGTATGAACTTATCTCAAGAGAAACTACATCAGAACTATTTCAACCAACTATCAAAGAGGCAAAACACATGCAAATAAATCAACAACCATCTTAGATGGGTCCATTCATTATCTACCTCTCAACTAGAAGCTTTCACCAACCAATAAAGGATATGTTGAATAATAATGCCCTTGAAGTTGCCAATTTTTTTCTTTAAGAGTAATTGATATTGCATAAGGATTGGATCTCGAGTCTCGAAAGTCCCATTTGCATGAGACGGTGTGACAAGTGAATATGTCTTTACCTCAATGTCTCCAATACCCAATTCTTTTGCAAACCTGAGCCAGATGAGAAGTGCATCATTCTCTACTTGATTATTGGTAGTAGAAAATAGAACTTTAATGCTTGATCTAACCTGACCCCATTTGGATTGATTAGGACAACACCTGCCCCTAGCAAATTTATACATGAAGCTTCATCTACATAAATAGTCCAAGCTAAAGGTGTCCTGACTTCTGCCTCTGCGTCTCTCTTTACTACAGCAATCATGAAGTCCGCAAAGACCATTAATTTGATCTAGCATCCTAAAGATCTTCGCATGATATTGGATCGAGCTACCACTGCACTGTGCAAAATCTCCCCGCTGCTTGTGGTCTTGGTGGGTGTTACAACTCATTTGATCTTCAATTCGTGGGGGTTCAAGTAAGATCCGGCAATGTCTTTTTGGCTTGAAAAAGATATTTTAAAATACAGTTATTTTTTCACCCAAAGACATTTTGAAATGTGTCAGTAATGACAATAAAAAGATGAAAGAACATATAATAGAAAATGTTTGTTTAAGAAAAGAAACATTTTAAATCATCGCCGCTCTAGGTGTTGGAAAGCTCTTATCATAAGTTTGAAGACGATATACATCATTTTTTAATGGTTCTATCACGATGAAAGGTTCTGCCCAGTTTGGGTTCAACTTTCTGATTGAACCAGTTCTTGCTGTCGAATAGCCCTTTTTCATGACCAAGTCTCTGACGAAAAACTAGTTTACTCTGACATTTTTGTCGAAGTGTTTTGTCATTATTCTTTTCACTTCCTCTCGCCTGATCGAGGCTTCATCTCTCAGTTCTTCGATGAGATCAATACTACATTTCTTTTCTTATTTATATGTATCCATCCAATCATCTTCGCCCTGCTTGGATAACAAAACTCTTGGACCCATTACTTATAATTCAACTTGAATGAGGGCTTCAAACCCATGAGAGATCTTGAAAGGAGTCTCCCTAGTAGACGAAGATGGAGTAGTTCTTAGTGTCCATAGAACAGAAGGTACTGCTCTGCCCAATTATCATGAAGATTCTCCACTATCTTATTCAAGGGCTTAAGAATTAACATGTTTGCATCCTTAAACTATCCATTACTTTTGGGATGGTTAACTAAAGACAAGCGTAGCTCGGTCCCTATTTGATCACACAAATTTATCAGCTCTAAATTGTTGAACTGAGGACCATTGTCGGGATTACTGCCATTAGAATTCCATGTCTGCAAATGATCTCTACCTAGATGAAAATTTTCACTATCTGAGTGGTAGTCCTGACTAATGCCTTAGGCTTGATGAAATAGTCAATCATGACCAGTATAAAAAGATGATGCCCACTTTCCACTGGAAAGGGTGTAAGAAGATCCATCCCATAAACTGTAATGGACAAGGTGTTGCTATTGACCTCAGTTGTTGCGTTGGCTGTAGATTCCAGGGAGCAAACTTCTGACACTGGACACAATTCTTTGCAAAAAATTTAGAGTCTCTCCTCATTTGAGGCCAAAAATATCATTGTCTCAATATCATTTTTATAGTGGCCTAGCTCCTGAATGATTGTCACTTTATCTGGGGTGAACTTCTTGTAGGATGACAGGAACCTCCTCTTCTGATACACATATTGCTAAATGTGATAAAAGGTCTTACATAAGATACCTGAGATAAGATAATAATGGGATACTTTTAAACTGAAACACTTTGTATCCTTTATTGGTTTGTGAAAGCTTCTAGATGAGAGGTAGATAATAAAAGGACCCATCTAAGATGGTTGTTGATTTATTTGCATGTGTTTTCCCTCTTTGATAGTTGGTTGAAATAGTTCTGATGTAGAAGTAGTTTCTCTTGAGATAAGTTCATACTTTGCAAACTCATTTGCGTCTAAGTTCTTGGACTGAGGTATATGCTGAATAATAATGCTCTTGAAGTTGCCAATTTTTTTCTTTACAAGTAATTGATATTGCTTAAGGACTAGATCTCGAGTCTCGAAAGTCCCATTTGCTTGAGATGATGAGTTTGCAAAGTATGAACTTATCTCAAGAGAAACTACATCTGAGACGGTCATGACACAATGGGGGGCTACGGGCCAGTCCCGGTGCATTACGACTAGAACTCCGGCTGCACGCCATGGAGTGAAATGCTTAATGTTTTACCGTTGGGTTGTGACCCTGAGACGGTGGTGGGACCCGGGTTTGCCGGTACACCAAGAATGTGCCCTGAGTGCACGGATTGTCGTGGTCGTGTGGCTGACAGTTATGATGGAATGTATGTGCATGAGAGCACATTGTATGAAACATATATATATATATATATATATATATATATATATATATATATATATATATATATATATATATATGCTTGTGCTATGCCTGTAGGGAAGGAATACTACTGCCCCAGGAAAAGGGGTAGGGTCGTTATAATTTGGTCAGCTGAATGCTGACCGTTGCCTGTTTGCCACCGTTGGGTGGAATGTCCCCATGCAGGTGCTGGAGAACCAAGCGGGACGCATAAAGGCTGAAGTCCCTGCTGCCGTTGCTGCTGCTGCCGCTAGCCCTTGAAGGCTATATGAAAACTGTTGTGTTTTATTTATACGTGGACGGCCTGCGCGCCAATGTTTGGGCCACTGTTATGAAAGTCATGTAAGGTCATAAGGCCAACTGTTGTGTATTTAAACATTCCTATGATATATATATATAAAGGTGGAACTTTTATATGGTGGACATTCATGTGTGTGAGTTCATCTTAGTGTGTATAGCTTCCGCTAGAATGCAATGTGTTAGGGTACGCTACGCTACTCTAGTATCACTACGTGACTTCCCCGCCTGTTTTATGGTCTATGTTGTGGGGCCCCAGCCGGACCTTCTAGTATATACCGGTGAACGGATGAAGTCGTTACATTTTGGTATCAGCGCTCTCGGTATTTCCCTCTCGAAGTCGTGGTCGACTTCTTTTGTGGGGTGACGAGCACGTGTTTGTGCGAACCACGTTAACGCTAAGGAACTCGTGAATGTCCACCGTAGGAATGAAAATACATGTGTTTGAGGAACCTGTGTGTTCCTATCTTTTGTGATTGCTTGTGTACGGTCGCTAATGTGTGTGTCTTGTTCACCTATAGGTGACGCGGAGTGGAGCTGGGCAGTCGGAGACCCAGCGTTCTGATGAAAGTATAGCACCAGCCGAGGTGCCTACACCTCCACCATCTGCGGAAAATGTGTGATTAGTTGTCGAGGCCTTGTTTGCCATGATACAAGCCCAGCCGATTGGGCAGGCACAGTCGGCAGTAAGTCCAAAATAGGTGGCGGCGAGGCCAGAACCTGTTGCGGCTGTCGAACCTCGAGCAGCTGAGAAACAGTTGAAGAAATTTATGAGCTTTCATCTGCCTACATTCTCGGGAGTGGGATCTCCTGCGCAGGCAGAAGATTGGTTATCGCGCGTCAAGCGGATAATGATGGCGATTGGATCGGAGGAACATCAGACGGTCACCTTAGCCACCTTCTTGTTGGAAGGAGAGGCGCGTTTATGGTGGGACGAGATGGAGCTACATCACTTGGCAGGGAGACCGTTAACACAAGTGACAATGGAGGAATTCTCTAGACTCTTCCTGGCAAAGCACCTCCCGGCGGCGTAGCTTATTGCCATGGAGAACAAATTCCAAAGGCTAACGCAAGGGGAAGGCAGTGTTGAAACGTACCTGCATGAGTTTACACGTTTGGGGCGGTATGCGGGTTCGATATTTGCTGATGAGCAGAGGAAGACAAATAGGTTCTATGAAGGACTGCAGTACGAGTTGAGTTTTCTGATACGCCCAAAATAGATTTACGTAGTAACGCAAGTATACGTGCCGAATCAAGTAATATAGAGTAAGAAGTGATCGTTCCCTCGAGGAAATGATTGATTAGTGCTCACAATTACTAGCTCCTCCTATTCTTTAAATTCAAGCGAGATATTTAAAGTGATTTAATAGCGAGAATTTTAGAGACAACAATAAAAAAAAACTAATTTGAACTCACTTCGTTTACTTTTTCTGAATTGGAGAATTAGTCTCGTATGTTGTTTTTCTTAGACTATTGTGACGACTTTTCTTAGTGACCTCTCATGATTGGTTGATTACTATCCTGCAACGATTTTTAAGATGGATGACATTATCTCTCGATCTCCGAAATCCGCTTATCCTAATTCCCCTAGTTATCTCTAACTTAGGCAGATTTAAAATAACATGAAGGTTCAAAATCGATGTTGCTAACTCAAGATGAAATCTCTTCCTCTCTCGACGTTATATTAGGGTTTACGTTACACTTACACCGCTCCTCTCTCGAATCTTGTAGTGCAGTAAAAAGATGGAAGTTTGACTAAAAGAATTACGCGACTCCTCTCTCGAATTTTGTCGCATAAAATGAGGATTCAACCCTAGACTAGCGAGACTCCTCTCTCGAATCTCGTCTCGCTATCTAAAAGAAGAACACTTACTCAAAAATTCCACAATTAAAGCACATAAACCTAATAAAAATAGATCATCAACCAAACATGAAAGTAAAATTGAAATCAAATCATCACAATGAGTCTAGTACTCACAACACACAAGACTTTTAAAATTTAGTTCATAACGATGGAGAAATCACACACTATGGTTGGAAAGTTCTTACAAAACATGATGGAAATTAGTCCAAACCGCTGTAGAATCCTTTTCCCGAGGTTGCTCGCTTGATCCGTCCGTAGATTCGTCTTCTTCCTCGCGTAAGAAGAGCAACCCTAGGTTTTTATCCTCCTTTTTTCTCTCCAAATGGGATTCTCTAATCTTCCAATAATCCTCTAGTTATGGCATGATATTCTACTCAAAAAAACGTGCAGCCCTTTACCAAAAGTTGCCTCTTTTCAATTTTCATTTTGGCGTAAAATTTGAATTTAAAATTCGAAATCCGTCCAGCAGTTGTTGCAACAACCTTTTCAGGTTGTTGCAACAACCTGTGCAGTCCAAAAAATAATTCCAGCTTTGCTTCTCCGGATCGATTTCTTCAGCATTTCTAGCAAGAAAACAATGAAAAATTAGACATATTAACCACAAATAAAATAAATATGAATTTACTCATATTTTTCCTTATTTAATTCATTTGTTTCTCAATATGATAATTATTAAATAAAAATTACATACTAGATAACTTCTATTTGGGAAGTTATCACACCTCCACACTTAAACTTTTGCTAGTCCCTAGAAAAAATAATACTAATCATGGAAATTGAGTGAGAGGAGTTAGTCGCAATATAAACTCATAAGATCCTTCTTCTCAACATAATTAAAGAAAAGATTTCTCAAATGTTTCAAATTTAACCAAATGAGGACTTGTCATACCTTAATGGTTCATCATAATCAAATATTCACTAGCTTGATGAAAAATAAAGCTCAATTAAACTTTCTTGTGTGGTGTGTGCTATCCTTTAAAATCATCGACTTCTATAAATTGTTCTCAACGAACTTCCTTAATAACTAAGAAGGAATGAAAATAGACCGAGTCTTTGACTTAACCTCCACTAGAGTTCATGATTTGACTTGAAAAGAAAAGATGAGGACTTGTGGTGGAAATGACCTTGGCTTGCTAAGGAATCAAATGCGATAGTAGAAGGTATTTTCCTAGTTAATATTCTTAATAACTTTCCAACTATAGGGTTCATCTTTAATTATCAACTTCTTAGACCGTAGTAGGGATCATTCCAAGTAGGTGTACACATACTCGGGCCACATATCACTACAACTAACACTGTGTAAATTTTTTTTCTTCTGTAATCATAGTTGGGATCATTCTAAGTATGAATATACATACTAGGCCGCATATCACTATGACACGTTCTCTTTTCCCCTTTTTTTATAAAGTTGTAGTAGGGATCGATCCAAGTAGGTGTACACATACTTGGGCCACATATCACTACGAATCACACAATTTTTTTAATTTTTAACAATTCCCTACAGTTAAAGAACTTACTAAGAAATAACTAATAGGAATATAGGGAAATAGTGTGTGAGAATTTAAAGTTCAAGCTCAAAGGAAAGTGGACGATCAAATCAAAATATCGGTAGTGAGGCACGAATTGATCAAAAGTATGTCCTAATCGTTCTTTCAAATCAACTAGAAATCACAACGTTTCGGATTACATCTCCGACTTGGTTCATGCCAATCCTTCGATCATTATTTTGAGAAGTCAGTGATGATCAATTTTTAGGAAGCAAATTCTTTTAAAGAATTGTGAGGATTAGAGAAATATTTAAGAGAGCTTTTACTCATCTTACTAACTTTCAATTGAGGATTTGAACCATTAAGACGGACTATCCTACCAACAATAATCATCGAATAATATTGAATAACTCATTCGTTAATTATATCGAGAAATAGGATTAACTAAAATTGTTGAAAATATTTACTCTCACTCAATTGGTAGGAGTATACTACTCCCACCTCCACACTTTAGACACTTGCTAGTCCCTAGCAAAGAGACTTCAATGCCCAAGAAAATATGATTAAACTATTTTGACTAATAAGCAAATAAGGTAAAGGATAAAATGCAAGTCAAAATGAATATTGAAATTTAAGTACTCCCCTGAAGAGTTGATTGTCTGCGTAGTTGTCCATTGACTCGACAATGATGTGCCCAATTTACTAGATTGTGGAATGTCCACCAGTAATCCTAGCCATATGTTGTAGCTTGCAAAACTTATATCTTGGACATATACAAAGGTTAAAGCACAAAATAGAGATTTGACAATTCTACTTGTAGCATCAAAAACCATCAAAAGTGATACAAGCATATCATGATCATGTAAAGTAAGAACTGTCATTTTACCAACCTAATAATACTCCAGAGTATTATGTCTACATCATTGTAGGAATCATAAAATAAATGACGCAACTCATAAGATCATGCTATACTCTAACATGATACAACAAACCGACTAGAAAAAAATATATTTCAATTTTAGATTATCTTAAAGGGAGGCAAAATAAAATAAAAAATAATAATTTTTTTTTTAAAAAAAATAAAATAAAATAAAAAAAGGTCGCAATCTCTTTTTTTTAGGGTTGCAACTTTTTCAGTTCGGGTTAGTCTAACAGCAGACAGAAAAACTAAAGTTGCAACCTGCTTTTTTCTGCGTTGCAACTTTTTCAGTTCGGGTTTCTTTAACAACAAACAGAAAAAATAAAGTTGCAACCTGCTTTTTTCTGCATTGCAACTTTTTCAGTTCGGGTTTCTTTAACAGCAAACAGAAAAAATAAAGTTGCAACCTGCTTTTTTTTCTGCGTTGCAACTTCTTAAGTTCGGCCTACATGACGTCGGTTCAACCGGACCGAACCAGACCATGGTTCGGTTCACTCCTCCTCGTCCAAACAGCAAAATAAAGGTCGCAACCTGGTATTTTCAGGTTGCAACGTACAATTCAATAAGAAAAATTCTGATTGCTTCACGATTTTCGATCAAACGATATAAACATAATGATTTCGGCCTGTCATGCGTGATGCTGACGATATAAACATAAACAAACGTACACTTTTTTTCTTTTATTTTTATTCATTATTAAATATATATATATATATATATTAATTATTATTATTATTACTTAACTAATTAAACAAACAAACAACACTAACAGACGATGGGTTGCCTCCCACCAAGCGCCTAGTTTAAAACGTCCCGGCTGGACGTTCTTCTTTGCTCTCGTTTTTATTTCAGCATGATGACCATCGTCTCTCGATGATCATTGTCTTTAAAGTATTTTTTCAACCTCTGCCCATTAACCTTAAACTTGGATCCGTCTTTCTCATTACAAATCGTGATTACTCCAAACGGATGTACCTCCTCCACCCGAAAAGGTCCGGACCATCGGGACTTCAATTTTCCCGGGAATAATCTCAATCTTGAGTTATACGGGAGAACAAATTGCCCTTCTTTGAACTCCTTTCTCTACAACCTCGAATCATGCCATTTTTCGCCTTTTCCTTATACAACCTAGCATTATCATAAGCGTTAGATCTAATCTCCTCCAATTCGTTCAAATGAAAAAGTCTATTCTTTCCCGCTTCTTGGAGATCGAAATTCAATATTTTTATTGCCCAGTACGCTTTATGCTCCAATTCTACAGGTAAGTGACAAGCTTTTCCATACACCATTCTAAAGGGAGTCACACCTATGGGTGTTTTGTAGGCAGTCCTATAGGCCCATAACGCATCGTTCAACTTAAATGCTCAATCCTTCCTAGTTGTACTCACCGTCTTCTCTAAAATAGACTTGATTTCTCTATTGGAGATTTCAGCTAATCCATTGGTTTGCGGGTGATATGCTAAGGCCACTTTATGTGTTACACTGTATTTTTTTAGAAGTGATTTAAATTGTGTATTGCAAAAATGCGAACCTCCATCACTAATTATCGCCCTAGGCGTGCCGAATCTCGTAAATATGTTTGCTTTTATAAACTTGAGTACAATCTTGGCATCATTTTTCTGTGTGGCAATGGCCTCCACCCACTTTGACACATAATCTACTGCCAACAAAATGTAAAAATTTCCTCCCGAGTTCACAAACGGTCCCATGAAGTCAATGCCCCAAACATCAAATATTTCTACCTCCAGAATATTGGTCATAGGCATACTTGCCCCCCCCCCCCCGATGAATATTGCCCGTCTTTTGGCATCTATCACACTTCTTAACAAACAAGTGTGTGTCCCGAAACAGTGCTGGCCAATAGAAACCAGCCTCTAGTACCTTCATAGCAGTTCGTTCTCCCATGAAGTGCCCTCCGTAAGGAGATGCATGACACTTTTCTAGGATATCATGAACTTCTATTTCTGGTACACACCGACGAATAACTTGGTCAGCACATATCTTAAATACATATGGGGCATCCCATAGATAAAACTTAATCTGATGAAGAAATCTTTTCTTCTGTTGATAACCTATATATGGGGGTAAAATGTTTCTCATAATGAAATTGACGAAATCAGCATACTATGGAATACTCGCCTCAGATATTGCCAGCAACCTCTCATCAGGAAAATTCTCTCTAATCTCTATGTCTCCAACCTTCTCAAGCTCATACTCTATACGTGATAGGTGGTCTGCTACAGGATTCTCTGCCCCCTTTTGATCTTTAATCTCCAAGTCGAACTCTTGTAAGAGGAGAACCCACCTAATCAGTCTAGGTTTAGCATCTTTTTTCTCTACTAAAAATCGGATAGCCGCATGGTCCGTATAAACAATCACCTTAGAGGTTACCAAGTAGGAGCAAAATTTGTCAAAAGCGAAAACGACTGCTAATAACTCCTTCTCGGTAGTTGTGTAGTTTACTTGTGCATCAATTAGCGTCTTGCTAGCATAGTAGATTGTGTGAAAGACCTTGTCGCGCACTTGTCCTAAAACCGCGCCCACAGCAAAGTTGCTAGCATCACACATAATGGTGAATGGTAAAGACCAATCGGGTGAGATAATAATGGGTGAAGAAATCAGACTTTGCTTTAAAGAATGAAAGGCGGCTAGGCATTCCTCATCAAAGTTAAAGTGTGAATTTTTTTCTAATAAATGGCTTAGCGGCTTAGAAATTTTAGAAAAATCTTTAATGAAACGACGGTAGAAGCCCGCATGTCCTAAAAAACTACGCACTCCCTTAACATTAGTTGGTGGGGACAATTTCTCTATAACCTCTGTCTTTGACCGATCTACTTCCAATCCTTTCTTCGACACCTTGTGTCCTAAAACAATTCCTTCTTTGACCATAAAGTGATATTTTTCCCAATTTAGGATCAAATTGGTTTGAATGCACCTATCCAAAGTCTTCTTCAACACTTTCAAACATTCATCGAACGATCTCCCAAATACTGAAAAATCGTCCATAAAGATCTCGATTCCCTCATCAATCAGATCAGTAAAAATAGTGATCATGCAGCGCTGGAATGTAGCAGGGGCGTTACACAAGCCAAATGGCATTTTCCTAAATGCAAATGTCCCAAAAGGACAGGTGAAGGTAGTCTTCTCCTGATCCTCGGGAGCTACCATGATCTGATTATACCCCGAATAACCATCTAAGAAACAGAAATACTCATTCCCCGCTAACCTATCAAGAACTTGATCGAGGAATGGAAGTGGAAAATGATCTTTCCTAGTTGTTTTATTCAACTTTCGGTAATCCATACAAATCCGCCATTCAGTTATCGTTCTAGTGGGAATCAACTCATTGCTCTCATTTTTAACTACCGTAATGCCCCTCTTCTTTGGCACACATTGGACAGGACTTACCCACCGGCTATCGGAGATAGGATAAATAATACACGCATCCAACCATTTAATAATCTCATTCTTGACCACTTCTTTCATTGGTGGGCTAAGTCTTCGTTGGGATTCGATTGAGTTTTTTGCTTATTCCTCTAAAAGAATTTTGTGCATACAAATTGAGGGACTTATCCCTCTAATGTCTGCAATGGTCCAACTCATTGCCGCCTTATACGTACGAAGAACCTTAAGCAATTTCTCTTCCTTTTCCTTTACTAAAAATGCATCAATAATAACTGGTAGTGTGTTATCTTCACCTAGAAAAACATACTTTAAGTTTGCAGGTAGCGGTTTTAATTCAAGCGTAGGTAGCTCTAAGATAGAAGGCTTAATGACCTTAGACTCACTTGGTTTACTTATTAATTCAAACATGTTACCATTTGGTATATGCTCATAAGTACTTAAAGCGTCTACAGTTTCTGTTAAGTCTGGGTCCTCTTCTATTTCTTCATTTGTTAACACACTAAAGATTTTACGCTCCCAATCATTCTCATCATACATCATATGTATAGGTGCATTCACTTCCTCAACGGAGAAACACTCCTCCTTATCATCCGGAAATTTCATAGTTTTAAGGATGTTGAATTTCACATTCTCATCATTAACTCTCATCGTAAGCTCACCCTTCTGGACGTCAATGAGTATTCGTCCGGTGGCCAAGAATGGTCTACCAAGAATGATGGGGACATCCTTGTCCTCATCCATATCAAGTACCACAAAATCAGCGGGGAAGATGAATTTATCCACCTTAACCAACACGTCCTCTACAATTCCCTTGGGAAATGCAAGAGACCTATCAGCCAACTGTAGAGTAAGAGATGTAGGTGTGATCTCACCTAGACCCAACTTCTTATAGATGGATAATGGCATCAAGTTGATGCTCGCCCCATGGTCACATAAAGCTCTCCCAACAAACTTTAATCCGATAGAACAAGGAATTGTGAAGCTACCGGGGTCCTTAAGCTTGGGTGGCAACTTCTTCTGCAATATAACACTACACTCCTCAGTCAATGCCACTATCTCTTTATCAACAAACTTCCTTTTCTTTGCCAAGATATCCTTCATAAACTTGACATAACTAGGCATTTGCTCAAGAGCCTCAGCAAATGGGATATTTATAGATAGTTTTTTGAAAATCTCCATAAACTTTTGGAATTGTATGTCAAGTTTGGATTTAGCAAGTCTAGACGGGAATGGGGGTGGTGGATAGACTACTTCTTTCTTTTGATTTAATTTCTCTTTTTGTTTCTCTCTCACATCCTTTTTCTCACCCAACTCGTCCTTCTCTAATATGCTCGTCTCACTTGGCTTCTTACTTGTCTCTTCTTCCTTAACTTTCTCAAGCAACCCCTCCCCACTTGGAATCTCTACACCACTCCTTAGTTCAATAGCCTTGCAATGATTATTATGATTATCTTTTGTTGGATTGGGTGTGGTATCAGAAGGTAGAGTTCCAATGGGCCTTTGACTTAATCAATTTGCCAGTTGTCCCATAGTCGTTTCTAGTGATATTAACGATGATTCTATTCCTACCATTTTTGAGTCATACTTTTGGAACATGCCTAAGATAAACTCATCCGTCATCTTTCTTTGGTTTACTTGTTGGGGTTGAGAGTTGTTATTGATAGGTAGGTGATTTATATTTTGATTAAACCCTTGTGGTTGATTCATCCCTTGATTATTTTTCCAGGAGAAATTCGGATGATTCCGCCACTCGGGGTGATAATGATTGGCAAATCCAGGTGGAATTTGCCTTTGTGCTCCTCCTACATAATTTGCCTCTTCAGAAATTTGATTCAATTGCTCCACCGTTAATGGAGCACTAGATGAAGGTTGTGATAATGAATCTAATCTCTTATTGATTAGATTAAACTATGATGCCATTTGAGCAGCCAAGGATGTGAATTGGTCCACTTGGTGGATACCAACTGGATTGTTGTTCCCTTGACGCTTATAGGCTTGGTAATTATTTGCAGTGAGGTCTTCAAGGATTGCATACGCATCCTCGGGATACTTCTTAAGCAACGATCCTCCTGCAGCGCCGTCTACTAAAATCATGGTTGCAGTTTGCAAACCATTATAGAAGGTGGAAACTTGCTGATGTAGGGCTAACCTATGATGGGGACATTTCCTTAATAGCTCCTTAAAACGCTCCCAAGCATCGTACAGTGTCTCTCCGTTACCCTGTGTGAATGTGGTTATATCCCTTATCATCTTTGCAGTTTTAGATGGAGGAAAATACTTATGCAAGAATTTTTCCACCAACTGCTCCCATGTCGTGATGGAATCATTAGGCAAAGAGTCTAACCAATCCTTCGCTCTCCCTTCTAAGGAAAATGGAAACAATCTTAACATTATTGCATCTTCTGATGCTCTGTTAAACTTAAACATATCGCAAATTGCTAAGAAAGTTCGTAAGTGGGAATTTGCATCTTCATGACCTAGACCCCCAAACTTATTATTTTGTACTTGTTGCATAATTAGTGGGTCCATTTTAAAATTATTAGCAGCAATTGCTGGTCGAGCAATGCTGAAGTGCACACCTCCCCTTAATGGTGTATTATACTCGTGACAAGTCATACGTGGTGCCGCAGGGTGGCCATTTTGATCCACCTGACCATCATTATTATTAGCATTATTTACATTATTATCCATCGTAGGATGAATAATATTCACGTTTCTAGCTTCTCTTCTATTTTGTCTACAGGAGCGCTCTATTTCAAAATTCAAAGGCAATAATTCTACTTGCCTATACCTGGACATACACCGCCCAACTTCTAATAATTTAAAAATAAACAAACAACAAACAAACAAACACCTGATCTCTAAATACTAAGGAATCACTAATATTGTAAGAAATAACACTAAATCAGTTGCACCTCCCCGGCAAAGGCGCCAAAAACTTGATACGCCCAAAATAGATTTACGTAATAACGCAAGTATACGTGCTGAATCAAGTAATATAGAGTAAGAAGTGATCGTTCCCTCGAGGAAGTGATTGATTAGTGCTCACAATTACTAGCTCCTCCTATTCTTTAAATTCAAGCGAGATATTTAAAGTGATTTAATAGCGAGAATTTTAGAGACAACAATAAAAAAACTAATTTGAACTCACTTCGTTTACTTTTTCTGAATTGGAGAATTAGTCTCGTATGTTGTTTTTCTTAGACTATTGTGATGACTTTTCTTAGTGACCTCTCATGATTGGTTGATTACTATCCTGCAACGATTTTTAAGATGGATGACATTATCTCTCGATCTCCGAAATCCGCTTATCCTAATTCCCCTAGTTATCTCTAACTTAGGCAGATTTAGAATAACATGAAGGTTTAAAATCGATGTTGCTAACTCAAGATGAAATCTCTTACTCTCTCGACGTTATATTAGGGTTTACGTTACACTTACACCGCTCCTCTCTCGAATCTTGCAGTGCAGTAAAAAGATGGAAGTTTGACTAAAAGAATTACGCGACTCCTCTCTCGAATTTTGTCGCATAAAATGAGGATTCAACCCTAGACTAGCGAGACTCCTCTCTCGAATCTCGTCTCGCTATCTAAAAGAAGAACACTTACTCAAAAATTTCACAATTAAAGCACATAAACCTAATAAAAATAGATCATCAACCAAACATGAAAGTAAAATTGAAATAAAATCATCACAATGAGTCTAGTACTCACAACACACAAGACTTTTAAAATTTAGTTCATAACGATGGAGAAATCACACACTATGGTTGGAAAGTTCTTACAAAACATGATGGAAATTAGTCCAAACCGCTGTAGAATCCTTTTCCCGAGGTTGCTCGCTTGATCCGTCCGGAGATTCGTCTTCTTCCTCGCGTAAGAAGAGCAACCCTAGGTTTTTCTCCTCCTTTCTTCTCTCCAAATGGAATTCTCTAATCTTCCAATAATCCTCTAGTTATGGCATGATATTCTACTCAAACAAACGTGCAGCCCTTTACCAAAATTTGCCTCTTTTCAATTTTCATTTTGGCGTAAAATTTGAATTTAAAATTCGAAATCCGTCCAGCAATTATTGCAACAACCTTTTCAGGTTGTTGCAACAACCTGCGCAGTCCAAAAAATAATTCCAGCTTTGCTTCTCTGGATCGATTTATTCAGCATTTCTAGCAAGAAAACAACGAAAAATTAGACATATTAACCACAAATAAAATAAATATGAATTTACTCATATTTTTCCTTATTTAATTCATTTGTTTCTCAATACGATAGCTATTAAATTAAAATTACATACTAGATAACTTCTATTTGGGAAGTTATCATTTTCTGCTTTCTAGTTCGGTGAACCAAGGCTACCAGGCGTTGCTCGACACTGCGTGCGTGCTGGAAAAAGACATGAAGAGGGTGCATGGGAAGCGGGCCTTGGATGTGGCACAGCCGGAATTCAAGGTGCCCCGACCGGCGAAGTCATTTTTTAAGAAGAGATGGGGCAAGAAGTCCAAGGCGGCTGGACAAGCTCCTTCTTCGGTTGTATCGGGAGCAACATCGTGGGACACCTCAAGGCCGGATACTCGTATGTGCTTTAATTGTGGACGGGTAGGACATATCGCCCGTGATTGTCGGGTGCCGCCAAAGAATGAAAAGAAGGTGGGAGCGTCGTATGTGGAGAAAGGAAAGGCAGTTGTGGAGTCTTTTGCCTCGTAGGCGCAGCCCCGGGTCTACAATCTTGGCCTGCAGGAGGCCATCAAGCAAAGTGACGTCGTCACAGGTACGAGTTTAGTTATTGAGTATTGTATTGCTTGCATGCTCTATTTATTGCATATGCATATGCGGCTTGTGTGTGTGACATGATTGTCACAGGGTTTGTGATGGTTCGGAACACGCTGGCGCGAGCACTATTTGATACGGGTGCGTCGCATTCTTTTCTGTCTAAAGATTTCATAGCACGGCTTGGGATACCTAGTCGTGTAAAGACAGATAGCGTCAGGGTGGTGTTGCCGAATGGTTGTTTGATGCTCGCGGATCGAGCTTGCGATGTGGCGGTTCAGATAGGAAGTCGGGACTTCTGTTTGACTGCATCTGTATTACCGATATCGGAATTTGACGTGATCTGTGGGATGGATTGGCTCGCGGAGCAGTATGCCTTGATTGATTGTAATACCAAAGAGATCACGTTAGGCCAGAATACCGAGCAGGAGACTAAGTTCGCGGGTATGCGAGGAGTGGACGAGACGTTGATGTCTGCACTCCAAGTTGTCAAAGCTGTTCGGAAGGGCACGGAGTTATATTTCACGCTAATTCAGGTTGTTGAGCCCAAGGCCAGTGTTTGTGATGTTCCGATCATAGCGAGAGATTGACTTCACGATTGAGTTAGTGACAGGTGTGAAACCTGTGGCCCGCTCGCCATATCGCGTCGCGCCAAAGGAAATGACGGAGTTGAAAGTCCAATTGCAAGAGTTGCTGGAGCAGGGTTATATACGCCCAAGAATGTCACCTTGGAGCGCCCCTGTGTTTTTTGTGAAAAAAAGACGGCGGCTTGTGGTTATGTATTTATTACCGCGAACTGAACAAGCTGACAGAGAAGAACAAATATCTGATTCCGCGGATTGATGAGTTATTCGATCAGCTAGTGGGATCGACCGTCTACTCCAAGTTGGACTTGAATTCTGGTTATTACCAGTTGAGGATTCGGGAAGGAGACATTCCCAAGACCGTATTTGGAACATGTTACGGGCACTATGAGTTCACGGTAATGTCGTTTGGGCTGTGCAATGCGCCATCGGTGTTCATGGACTTGATGCACCGAACGTTCCGAGAGTACCTAGATTTGTTCGTGATTGTGTTTATTGATGATATCCTGGTGTACTCGAAATCTGAAACTGATCATGAAAACCACTTGCGGTTGGTGTTAAATACGTTGAGGCAGAATAAGCTCTACGCCAAGTTCTCGAAGTGCGAGTTTTGGCTAGCTTCGATGGCTTTTCTAGGCCATGTTGTGAGTGGAGCGGGCATCGCAGTGGATCCGGCGAAGATAAAGGCCATACAGGAGTGGCCGGTGTCGTCTTTAGTGGCCGAGGTCAGGAGCTTCCTTAGACTGGTGGGCTACTATCGAAGATTTGTTGAAAACTTCTCGCGGATTGCTTTGTCGCTAACCACGCTGACGAAAAAAGATCAGAAGTCTGTTTGGTCGCTAGAGTGCGCGCGAGCTTTTGAAGAGCTGAAGATTCAGTTGACCACGGCGCCTGTGTTTTCTTCTCCATGTGGTACCGATGGATTTATAATCTATAGTGATGCCTCAGGGAGAGGCTTAGGTTGTGTCCTTCTGCAAAATGGGAAGATGATTGCTTATGGCTCACGCCAGCTAAAGGTGCACGAGCGAAATTATCCCGTCCATGACTTAGAGTTGGCGACGGTGATTTTTGCACTAAAGTTGTGGCGACACTATCTTTATGGCGTGAAAGTGGAGATCTATACAGATCACAAGAGCCTAAAGTACCTGTTGGAGCAGAAAGACTTGAATATGCGACAACGAAGGTGGTTGGAGTTCCTTGGGGACTACACCTTTGAGCTTCGTTATACTCCCGGGAAGGGGAATGTAGTCGCGGATGCCTTGAGTCGGAGAGCTCCGGCAAGGGCGAGTTGGTTGCAGAAGCATGATGAACGTCTCATCCAGGAGCTGGAAGCATTAGAGATTTCTTGCGTTGACAAAAATTCCACCGCCAATGCATATTTGAACTGGACGGAGGTGCAGTGTGACCTTGCGGACCGGATTCGACGAGCAACGGAGCTGGATGAAAGTCTCCTACGCTATACTAAAGATGGGCCTGAGGGCAAGTTCTCCTGGGATGACGGTCTTTTGCGAAAAGAGGGTCGTTTGTGCTTCCCGAGTTTGTGTAAATTGAGGGAAGAACTGATGTATGAAGCGCATTATACGAAGTACTCAATTCACCCTGGGAGCACGAAGATGTTCAGGGATATGAAAAAGCCGTTCTGGTGGCCAGGGCTGAAGAAAGATGTTGCTCATTATGTGGCCAAATGCCAAACCTGTGCTATAGTGAAGGCGGAATGCCAGAAGCTGGGCGGTTACTTGAAGTCATTGCCGATTCTGGAATGGAAGTTCGACGATATTTCCATGGATTTCATGCACGGGTTGCCGAGATCTCAGCACGGGAACGATTCCATTTGGGTGATTGTCGACCGGCTGACGAAAGTGGCACACTTCCTGCCGAACAGACGGGATGATTCGGTGGAAAGTTTGGCAAAATTGTATGTTGACCAGATTGTGCGGCTACACGGTGTTCCACGGAGCATCATAAGTGATCGAGATGGGCGGTTCACATCAAATGATTGGAGGATAGTTCATCGGCTGTTAGGCGCGAAGTTGACATTCAGTACGGCCTTTCATCCCCAAACAGATGGCCAAACTGAAAGGACCAACAGGACGATGGAAGATATGCTCAGGATGTGCACCCTGCACATTGGAAAGAGATGGGAAGATCATCTCTACATGGTGGAATTTGCCTACAATAACAGCTATCAAGCGAGCATCGGTATGGCACCGTATGAAGCTTTGTGTGGTCGGAAGTGTCGTACTCCTTTAGCTTGGGTCGAAGCGGGCGAAGCCAGAGTTTATAGGCATAATGAAGTCGATGAAGCGAACTCGACAATACGCACTATTCGGGAGCGGCTATTAATAGCTCAAGATCGACAAGCGAAATACTACAACGCCAAGCATCGGAATGTGGAGTTCGCGGTAGGCGATTGGGTATACTTGAAGATCAAACCCTTCAAAGGTGTATACAGGATTCGACGTTTGAAAAAGTTGAGTTCAAGATATTTGGGTCCATTTGAAGTGGTCGAGCGAATCGGGGAAGCTGCATATCGGCTAGCTCTGTCGGCAGACTTGGGTGGATTGCATGATGTGTTTCACATCTCGGTGCTGCGGAAAGCTGTTGGGTATTGTATCCACACTAACCCAGATTTGATGAAGTCATCCTTGAACTAAGATGAATTAAGTTGTATTTGATGCTTGGTTTGAGTTATGTGTTTGCAGAAATCTTATGGGAAGTGTAGACCAATGTCAATCTACAATGGGTCACCAAACACAGGACCATACAATGTAATCCCTCATTGTATGCTCCAAGGTGTTGACTCATGTGTAGCCTCTCTATTGGGATACAATTCATATTCAAGCTCTAGGACTATGTGAAAAGACTTGATGTTGTTCATCCCTTAGAAGAAGAAAAATCTGTCAGAAAATTTTCCTAAGTAAAGTACTCGAGTAGTTCTTTACTTACTCGAGTAAGTTACTGAGTTCATACTCGAGTAATAATACTCCTACTCGAGTAGCTAAGATATATCCCGAGTAGTCAATTATGGCTCTTGAGTAGTTAAGACAACTATTCGAGTAGTTTCTTTTTTACCTCTCGGTTTTACAGAAATTCTCTTCTCAAAATTTTCTAAGTTAAATACTCGAGTAGCTCTGTATAATACTCGAGTAGTTTTTTTTGTCTCGAGTAGTTTTATCTTATATACTCGAGTAATTCCATTTGTCTCGAGTAGTTCATCTACTACTCGAGTAGTCCAGTGTTTATACTCGAGTAATCCAGGATTCCATTCCAGAAAATTTCCCTAAGTGAATTACTCGAGTAGTCATCTTATATACTCGAGTAGTTCTATTTGTCTCGAGTAGTTTATCTTCTATACTCGAGTAATACAGTTTTCCTGTTCCAGAAATTTTCTAAGTCTTTGTCTCGAGTAGTATTTCTTATACTCGAGTAGTTCATTCTTATATACTCGAGTAGTTCATTCTTATATACTCGAGTAGTATTTCTTATACTCGAGTAGTTCATTCTTATATACTCGAGTAGTATTTCTTATACTCGAGTAGTTTATTCTTATATACTCGAGTAGTATTTCTTATACTCGAGTAATTTACTCCACCTCTCGTGTAAGTACTTAGGTACTCGAGTATGTTATTTTTGTTACACGAGTAGCTGATTCTGTTTCTTCTTACTTACTCGAGTAGTTGACTCCATGTACTCGAGTAATCATCTCATACTCTCTCGAGTAGTTTTTCTTATATACTCGAGTAGTCATCTTCTACCTACTCGAGTAGTGCTGCATGTACTCGAGTAATCTTGTATATCTCGAGTATTTTACTTTGACTTTTTCGAAAATTCGTTAAGTCCAAACTAACGGTCTTATTCATAAACTTTGACGTGATTGGTCCACATGTCTCTCATAATGACTCAATTATGTCTAATCTTTTCTGATCCTATAAAAGGTCTTTTCTAAACCGACAAACCCTAACTATTCTAAATTCTAAGAAGATTATTTTTTTAAGAAGTTTTGCAGCCGTACTCTCAAGAATTTTTGTTTCCTCTTTCTCTCTCCAAGAAACGAAATCCGCCGCCGCCGCCATCGCTGATTCCCGACCGGCTAGGGTTTCATCTTTTGAGGATTCAGATCAAGAAGGCTCTCCAGATCGATATTCGCTCAACTCCTTATTTTCTGATTCGATCGATCGTGTGAAGCCAAGAAGTTTCAGATCCAATCTTGCCGAGATTTCTCTTCATCATTCTGATAAAGCCGCAAAGCTTAGAAGAAGAAATTTCTGGTCGATTGTTGCAGATCTGAACATGGAATCGTTGTTTGTATTTCTTTACAAAATTTATTTCATTCTTGTAGGAGAAATTTCTCCGAGTGTAGGAGCTTTTTGTCTCCGAGATTGTAGGTAGTTTTACCTTCCGAGTGTAGATCCGTTTTGTGGATCGAGATTGTAGGAACGTTGTTCCGAGGGTAGGATTGATTTTCAATCCGAGATAGTGGAGTAGCCGAGTCTAGTGTATTGCTAGATCGATGAGGGAAAGTGGACGTACCCAAGGTTGGGGAACCACTATAAATCTTGCCTCGTATGTGTTTGATTGGTAGATAGATCTATGCATTGGTTTGTAATTTTTATTCCGCAAAAAGACGCACAATTCACCTATTCACCCCCCTCTAGGTGATTTAGGTAGGCAACTATAAACTTTCAATTGGTATCAGAGGCAGGTTGATCGTTAAAAGGTTAACACCTTGATCAGATCCTTCAATAGTTGTCCTTTGAGATCTACCAAAGATGTACAAGGCTAAAGATTTTGCCAAGCTTCCTTTATGCACCAAAAATAATTTTCCCATGTGGAAAGAGAGAATCAAGTTCTTTATGGAAGCTGTGGATCCAAGGATCTTCATGATAGTTGAAGAAGGTCCTTACATTCCCATGACCGTCTCCACTATAGATCCAACTAAGAAAGTCTCAAAGAAACTTATGGATCTAGATAAGGATGAGATTGCACTTGTCTCATTGGACAAAAAGGCAAAAAATATTATAGCAAGTGCAGTCGATGATTCAATGCTGCAAAACCTGATTCACTGCCAGTCTGTGAAGGAGATGTGGCAGTCACTAGTTACCTTAATGGAAGGCACTGAAGAAGTGAGGGATGATAGAAGATCCCTTCTTAATCAGAAGTATGAAGCTTTCCGACAAGGAAACAAAGATACCATTGCTGACACCTTTGAGAATTTCTTCAAGATAGTGAATGGGCTAAGGGTCTATGGCAGAGTCTTTACTAATGGAGAATTGAACAATAAGTTCTTGAGATCCCTAACTAAGGAATGAGATAACATGGTCTGTGCCATAAGGGAGTTTGGAAAACTGGCCGAGACAGGTCCTCAGAATCTCTTCGGGAAGCTTATGTCATATGAGCTTCAACTCAACACCAGAAAGGCTGAAGAAGAGAAGAGCAGGTTTGCATTCAAAGAGAAGTCTGTTGCTTTAAAGGCAGACACCTCTAAGAAGACAAAGGTTGTTCCTCCTACTCCAGCACAAGAAGTTAGTGAAGAAGAAACCTCAGAGCCAAGCACCTCAGGCTCTGAACTATCAGAAGGAGAGTTCTCACTACTCTCTCGACAGTTCAAGAAATTCTTGAACAAGAAGAAGCAATGGAAAGGCAAGGATGCCTCCTATAGAAGATCACGACACGATGGTGATCGTCAACGAAAAGGCTCAAGCAGCCATGACAGGTATAATTATAAACAGAACAAACATGTTTCTACTGATATTATTTGTTGTTGTTGTAATAAGTCAGGACACGTCATCGCTGACTGCCCTCACAAGAAGAAGGAGGGTGGTAGAAGAGAGGAAAAGAAGTCCTCGTACAACAAGAAGAGAACAGAGAAGAGCTTGATGGCCAAAAAAAGGCAAGACTCTTAGTGACTCTGACTCATCTGAGTCGAGTGAAGAAGAAGAAGCTTATTTTGGGCTCATGGCTCAAACTGATGATGAACAAGAGCCCTAGTTCACTAGGAAGGTAAACTCTCACACTCCTCTTTCTGATTCTGAAGTTTCTAAACATGATTGTGAGGATAGCTCCTCTGACGATGAGTCATAACTCATGGCCCAATATAAGGAGTTAATCATGGCTTACGACAAATGTCGTCGAGTCATGAAAACTCAGGCTAAAAAGATAAAGTCTCTCAAAGCTGAAGAGAGCATCTTGAGAGAGAAAGTCGCAAAGACTGACTCGCTCGAAGAGAACTTCAATAATACTATTGAAGAATATAACAAAGCTCTTGATCACCTCAACCTTAAAGAGAAAATCATCAAAGAGTTGGAAGAACAACTCGCCGCTGAAAAGAAACTTGTTGAAAGTTTCTCGAAACCTAAGACTGTTGTTCCATTCATTGCTGAATTCTCAGCTAAGGCCAAGGGTGCTTGACTAGGTCATGAAGAAGCTCCTAGTAAGTCTTCTAGGAGAAACAAGGCTCAACGGAAGAATAAAGCCGCCAAAAATGCCTTAGCCAAAGAGAAGGGGAAAACCCCTCAAGATCAGACCTCTTTCAAAAAGGTCATATTTCCCTCAAATGAGTTTGATCTTGACTCATCCTACGGACACTTTGCTAGGCCTACCTATGTAGAGCCAAAGTCCCGTTATCAAGGATGGACTCGCCCCGAAAACTTTGGCGAAAGTGTCTTCAAGGCACCTTATGAAGAAGTGATTCTTCAGAGCTATGGCCCTTTCAATTATGGTCATAATTTCAAGAAGGCACCAAAGGCAAAGCGTGTTATAGAAAATCCAGTGAAGGAGAAGAAAACATGTGATTGTAATCATCATGAAGCTTCTTCCTCCAAGAATGCTGCCCCTGCTAGACCTCAATTCCAAAAGATCAAGCAGGAGAACATAAGGCAAAGATACAATAGATTTGGCTATTGGTGTTGTGGCAGAATTGGTCACTTTGCCATTGATTGCTGGTTTAATCCCAGAAATGCTGCAATCCCACATGTTGGCAATATGAGGAAGACCACTCCTAATGCTAATATTCGTAGGGGGAGTGTTCTAACCCGAGACCAAGGACCCAAACGTATTTGGGTTCCTAAGGCAAACTGATTGTGATTGCAGGTATGTCCAAAGGCCACCAAAACGCCAATCTGGTATTTGAACAGTGGATGCTCTCGGCATATGACCGGGAGAAGCCTAATTCAGAACTTTACTCTAGTCGTGAACGGACCGAAGGTCATCTTTGGAGGTTCAGACCGTGGAATCACTAAAGGCTACGATATGATTACGAACGGTAATGTATCCTTCTCAGATGTGGCTTACGTTGAAGGTTTGGAACATAAACTTATAAGCATAAGCCAACTCTGCGATAAAGGATACATAGTTGAGTTTCACGCTGATAAGTGCTTGATAAAATCTGTTGACAATATGGAAACAATTCTATCCGGCACTCGAAGCAGAAACATATTTTGCTTGAATTTCATTTGTATAGATTCTTCGACACCACTGTGCTTTTTAGCAAAAGATAGTGCGTCGTTTGGTGACCAATGGCACAAGAGACTAGCACATATTAATTTCAAAACTATTAATAAATTATTTTCAATGAACTTAGTACGTGATGCCCCAATGTCAAGTACGTCAAAGATAGATCTTGTCATGCATGTGTAAAAGGCAAGCAAACAAGGGCTACCTTTAAAAGCGTTATTGGCAAGGATTCTAATAGATGTCTTCATCTACTGCACATGGGCTTATTTGGTCCACTGCAAATTAGAAGTTTGGGAGGTAAGGATTATACGTTAGTAATTGTTGATGATTACGCGCGCTTTGCGGGGGCGTTCTTTCAGAAACACAAGTCAGATACCTTCGACATTTTTACTAATTTTGTCAGGCAAGTTCAGAATGAGTATAACTGCTCCATAGTCAAAATCAGAAGTGACAATGGAACAGAGTTCAAATCTGGGGCCATGACAGAATTTTGTGAAAGCCTGGGTATCTTTCATGAGTTTTCCTCTCCTCGCACTCCTCAACAAAATGGAGTGGCTGAGAAAAGGAATAGAACACTCATAGAGGCCTGCAGGACCTTGTTGAGTGATGCTTCACTTCCGGAGTGCTTTTGGGCTGAAGCTGTCAACACTGCATGCCACGTGCAAAATCGAGCCCTCATAAACAAAAACCACGATAAGACACCTTACGAACTTCTGAAGGGCAGGAAACCGACAGTCTCATATTTTAGAATATTTGGCTGTAAATGCTTTGTGCTCAACAATGACAACTATCATATTACTAAGTTTAGCGAAAAGAGTTTTGAAGGTATTTTGTAGGTTATAGTAGCCATAGTAAGGCATACATGATCTTTAATAGAAAAACCCTGGTCGTGGAAGAATCGATACATGTTGTATTTGATGAGACGAGTTTGCTGCAAAGCAACTCTTCTAGTATGCTTATTGAAGATGCAGGTGCAAAGCTGAAAGAAATTAGCTTGGATGAACCATCCGAAGACAAAGCTGAAAAGTTCATCAAGATCACCACTCCAACCCCTATTGGAGAGGCTGATGATCAAGACGAAGAAGTCATCCAAGATGAAGAAGTCACTCCGGTGATGGAAGATAATCCAGATGCAAGGACTCTAGAGCTCAGACATCTAAAGGATCACCCCATGGACCAGATCATAGGAGATCCCCGAGATGGTGTCAGAACTCGAAGAGGTACAACTAATGAAAATCTATATATAAGTTTTCTATTACAGGTTGAACCAAAGAAGTTTGAGGAAGCAAACTCAGACACATCGTGGATAATGGCGATGGAAGAAGAACTAAACCAGTTCAAACGCTGCAAAGTATGGAAGCTTGTTCCAAGACCCAAAGGTAAGAACGTCATTGGGACAAAATGGGTCTACAGGAACAAGATGGACAAGGATGGAACGATAGTAAAGAACAAGGCCAGACTTGTCGCAAAAGGCTATCGTCAAGAAGAAGGAATCAACTTCGACCAGACGTACGCTCCAGTGGCAAGGCTGAAGGCAATACGGCTATTCCTAGCATATGCTGCACTCAAAGGCTTCACTGTCTACCAGATGGATGTGAAGTCTGCCTTCCTTAATGGTGACATAAAGGAAGAGGTGTATGTGGAACAATCTCCAGGTTTCGTTGATTCTAACTTTCCTGATTACATTTATTTACTGCATAAAGCGTTATATGGCCTGAAACAAGCTCCTCGAGCTTGGTATGAGACGTTGTCTAGCTTTCTACTTGAGAACAAGTTCACAAGGGGAAAGATAGACAAGACATTATTTCTTAGGGAAATTAAAGGCAAGATTTTGCTAGTGTAAATCTATGTCGACGACATTATTTTTGGCTCTACTGATGACAACCTCTGCAAGAAGTTCTCAAAACTTATGCAAGGAAAGTTTGAAATGAGCAGTATGGGTGAGCTGAAGTATTTCTTAGGGCCTCAGGTGAAACAGTCTGAAGATGGAATTTTCATCTTGCAAACCAAGTTTACCAAAGAGCTGATTAAGAAATTCGGAATGGAGAATGCAACCTCGATGAGGACTCCAATGGATTCAACTATGTCTCTAGACAATGATGAAAAAGGGAAACCTTTTGATGAAACCAAGTACAGAAGAATAATTGGATCCTTGCTCTACCTTACTGCAAGTAGACCTGACATAATGTTCTCAACATGTGTCTGTGCTAGATTTCAGGTGAACTCCAAGGAATCTCACTACACTGCTGCAAAGCGGATTTTGAGATACCTTAAAGGTACACCAAATCTTGGCTTATGGTACCCAAGAAGTAATGACATCGAACTAATAGATGCAGATTTTGCAGGGAGCAAAGACGACAGGAAAAGCACTTCTGGGACATGTCAATTCTTTGGAAGAAGACTTATCTCCTAGAGTAGCAAGAAGCAAAACTGTGTGGCAATCTCAATGGCTGAGTCAGAGTACATCTCTACAGGCAGTTACCGTGCACAGTTACTCTAGATAAAGAATCAGTTTGAGGACTACAACATGAAGTTTGAAAGATTCCATTATTTTGCGACTCTTCCAGCGCAATAGCAATAGCCAACAACCCAGTCTCGCACAGCCGGACAAAGCATATAGAGCTAAGGTATCACTTCATCCGAGAGCATGTGGAGCATTGGGACATAGACCTTCAATATGTCCCTACAGATAGGCAAATTGCAGATATTTTTACGAAGCCGCTGGACGAGACCAAGTTCTCGTTCTTCAAAACAGAACTTGGGATGCTCAACAAAGAAGACTAGAGAAGATGGATTTTCAAGAAGGCTCAAGGTTCTAAGGTTAGTCAAAAATCGGAATTTTTCAAAATTCTAACTCCTTGACTCGAGTAAGATACAGCCTACTCGAGTAAGCATATGACCTACTCGAGTAGTAGAATGACCTACTCGAGTAGTCGACTTGACCTACTCGAGTAGCAGAATGACATACTCGAGTAGTCCGCTTCACTTACTCGAGTACCTCACTCACTTATTCGAGTACTTCAGTTCATCTACTCGAGTACTTCTGTATACTTACTTGAGTAATTCCAGATTCATCTACTCGAGTCAATTTTCCTCACTCGTGTACATGCCGAGTCGTTTGTTTTTCAAATCTTCTTATGCGCAAATCCAGGCTAATGCCACCTCTTCTATGGTTTAATTCTTCATTGTCGTATAATTAGACCTAAAACTAGGGTTATATAAATAAGAAAATCAATTTCCCTACACGAAATCATTTCCTCTCTCTCGAGTACCCGGCTGCCTCTTCGCCTTCCTTAGTCAGTTGTAGAGTCGCACGATTTCCTTCACCCCGTCGAACCTGTCTAGGGTTTCTGCATCTCCAAGACTTCTGAATCATGGTCGCCTCCTCTAAAATCAGTGTGGGTTCGGAATTAGTCGCCACCGGGATTGCAGAACTCTCTGACGACTTCCATAATCTCATGATTTTGCTCGACACCATCGGATTAACCTTCATTCTCTAAGAACAATGTCGAATCCACTTCCCCGACGTTGCAGAATTTTCCAGGAATGTCAAGGAGAAGCGCCACGGGACAGTTCTAAAATCCAAACTCAGGGGTATAAAGATCAAACTTACTTCAACCTCTGTTTCTCAACTTCTTCGGCTGCCAGTTTTAGATACAGATGATTTTCTGGGTGATGAAGAATATGCCAGAACTTGTTTATTTTGTGGAATTTCTGCTGCTGCTAAATATGTTAGAAGGGCTGACATGAATGCAGAAGGTAAACTGCTGGTTGATATTATAGGGAAAATTCTTTTGTGTAAAACAAATTCCATAAGAGATATCCCTCTGTATTTCTTTGAAATGATGCAAGTCATCGTCTGTAGAAAAGACTTTCAGTTTGGATTGCTCATCCTGAATAAAATAAAGGAGAGCATCAAATCCCCCAACTATGCAAGGATCATTTCATTAATCCTTCATGAGTTAGACCCTGTAACCTTCAACTTCTCTAAAGGGAGTATCCTTCATCACATGAAGAAGGTATCCATCTCCTCCATTCAAAGATGGGAACTCAAGTTGCAGAATACCTCTCAAGCTACCAAAGTAATTGAGGTTCTAGACATAGAGGACAGGACCCCATCATAGGTCCCCAGCTCCTCTGTTGCACCAAATGAGGGGAACATGCTCCTGCTATTCCAGCCAGAAAGCCAACTCCACAAGCACCTACTTCTCCACCAGTCACCCCAGAAGATATCCCTACAGATCAACAACTTCAAGAAATTCTCCTATCCACTGATGCTGCCATCAATGAGATGATAGAGGAATTAACTGCAGTTGAATCCCTGCCTCCTCCTCCTCTATCTCCAAAAGCTCCATCCACTGAAATTCCCAAGGACCCCACTCCTGTACAGTCTCCTGTAAAGTCTCCAGAAAAATCTCCAGCAAAGTCTCCAGAAATCTCTCCAGCAAGAACTCCAGCTCAATCTCACCAAGAACAGCCAGAAACAATCTTCATTTTTGATGAGCTCTCACCTGAGCCAGCTGAAGCTCCTCTCAGGAATTTGGATTTCTCTCTCCCTCAAATAATGGAAGAAGGAGATGGCCTCTTACATACTACAAGAGCTAAGAGTTCTGTGACTATTCAAGAAATAGCTCCATGGGTGGCTCCTTATATTCCTTCTGCTCCATCTACTTCTGCTCCTCCTGCTGCTACAGCTCCTGCCTCCTCAAATTTGATGACTCAGATTGTACTTCTCCTTCAAGAATAGAAATCTTACTTTGATACTTGTATAAAGACTGTCACTGATAAGGTAACTGCTCTAGAAACTGAGATGAGCAGAGGATTTGCTGAGATCCAGCATAATACTGATCAGCTCAAATATCTTTTCCAACTTGGTGGCAAAGCCTTAGACCACACTATAACTAGTGTTGGCCAAGTTATGGAACAGAGTGTTACCCTAGATGGAAATCAAATAGAGTTGGACAAAAGAGCTGAAGAAACCAGGGTGAAGATTTGTGAAGAAGTTGGACTCTTCAAAGAAGATGTTATTACCAAGCTATCTGTTGAAGTCAGAAAAAGGGAGGGATTGGAAAAAGAATATCTAGAAAAATCGGATGCCCTCAAGAAAGAATTATGGGAAACTAAGATGACAAGATTCACAATGATGTCATGAAACAAATACAGAGTGTCAAATTCCACACCTATGACACTGTTGTCTGGATGCACAACCAAATCCTTCCTGAATTTGCTGCTGATCCAAACATTATCCCTCATCATTTGAACCCACTAGCTGCTGATGTTCCTGCTCAAGCTCCTCAACCCACTTTTTCTCCTAGGCCTGGTGACTGTTGCTCCTCCTGATTCCTATACTCAGGGTTGGGATGAAGATCCTGCAGATATTTTCTTCAAAGCTCCTCCTGAAATTCAGACTTATAAAAAGAAAAGAAAGTATGGTGATGGTGCTTCTGCAAACAAGTCCATTCCTACTCCAGCTCCTGAACATGCTGAGTTTTGGTCTCCCACTTCTAAGTCCCTCATCTTGGAAACACTCAAATTAGTTTTGGATTACCATGAGATCAGAGATATTCACTACAGTTCCCGGGAATGGGAGTTATATGAGAAATCTATGACCAAAAGGAGGATATATGATTGAGAATATGGAAAAAACAATACTGCTGCTCCTCCAAGACCCCCCCAAGTATTATCCAAAGCCTTTCAGCTATCAATGAAGACAACAAGAGAAACGGGACATGCAACATCATCAGAACTAGCTTAAAGGACTTATGAGTTGTGGAAATGATTTTTGTTGTTAATGATATTTCTGGATAATCACACTTATATAATTCTAAGTTTTTGATCTTATTATCCTTTTCATAGTCTTTTGCTTACTTACACTACTTTATATACTTAACATTCTTTTTATGTCCATAATTCACCTTAGTGTAAAAGGTTCTGACTTCTACAAATAGGGGGAGATTGTTGGGTATTGTATCCACACTAACCCAGATTTGATGAAGTCATCCTTGAACTAAGATGAATTAAGTTGTATTTGATGCTTGGTTTGAGTTATGTGTTTGCAGGAATCTTATGGGAAGTGTAGACCAATGTCAGTCTACAATGGGTCACCAAACACAGGACCATACAATGTAATCCCTCATTGTGTACTACAAGGTGTTGACTCATGTGTAGCCTCTCTATTGGGATACACTTCATATTCAAGATCTAGGACTATGTGAAAAGACTTGATGTTGTTCATCCCTTAGAAGAAGAAAAATCTGTCAAAAAATTTTTCTAAGTAAAGTACTCGAGTAGTTCTTTACTTACTCGAGTAAGTTACTGAGTTCATACTCGAGTAATAATACTCCTACTCGAGTAGCTAAGATATATCCAGAGTAGTCAATTATGGCTCTTCAGTAGTTAAGATAACTACTCGAGTAGTTTCTTTTTTACCTCTCGGTTTTACAGAAATTCTCTTCTCAAAATTTTCTAAGTTAAATACTCGAGTAGCTCTGTATAATACTCGAGTAGTTTTTTTTTGTCTCGAGTAGTTTTATCTTATATACTCGAGTAATTCCATTTGTCTCGAGTAGTTCATCTACTATTCAAGTAGTCCAGTGTTTATACTCGAGTAATCCAGGATTCCATTCCAGAAAATTTCTCTAAGTGAATTACTCGAGTAGTCATCTTGTATACTCGAGTAGTTCTATTTGTCTCGAATAATTCATCTTCTATACTCGAGTAATACAGTTTTCCTGTTCCAGAAATTTTCGAAGTCTTTGTCTCGAGTAGTATTTCTTATACTCGAGTAGTTCATTCTTATATACTCGAGTAGTATTTCTTATACTCGAGTAGTTCATTCTTATATACTCGAGTAGTATTTCTTTTACTCGAGTAATTTACTCCACCTCTCGTGTAAGTACTTAGGTACTCGAGTATGTTATTTTTGTTACTCGAGTAGCTAATTTTGTTTCTTCTTACTTACTCGAGTATTTGACTCCATGTACTCGAGTAATCATCTCATACTCTCTCGAGTAGTTTTTCTTATATACTCGAGTAGTCATCTTCTACCTACTCGAGTAGTGCTGCATGTACTCAAGTAATCTTGTATATCTCGAGTATTTTACTTTAACTTTTCCGAAAATTCATTAAGTCCAAACTAACGGTCTTATTCATAAACTTTGACGTGATTGGTCCACGTGTCTCTCATAATGACTCAATTATGTCTAATCTTTTCTGATCCTATAAAAGGTCTTGTCTAAACCGACAAACCCTAATTATTCTAAATTCTAAGAAGATTATTTTTTTAAGAAGTTTTGCAGCCGTACTCTCAAGAATTTCTATTTCCTATTTCTCTCTCTAAGAAACGAAATCCGTCGCCGCCGTCGTCGCTGATTCCTGACCGGCTAGGGTTTCATCTTTTGAGGATTCAGATCAAGAAGGCTCTCCAGATTGAGATTCGCTCAACTCCTTATTTTCTGATTCGATCGATCGTGTGAAGCCAAGAAGTTTCAGATCCAATCTTGCCAAGATTTCTCTTCATCATTTTGATAAATCCGCAAAGCCTAGAAGAAGAAATTTCTGGTCGACTGTTGCAGATCTGAACAAGGAATCACTGTTTGTATTTCTTTACAAAATTTATTTCATTCTTGTAGGAGAAATTTCTCCGAGTGTAGGAGCTTTTTGTCTCCGAGATTGTAGGAAGTTTTACCTTCCGAGTGTAGATCCGTTTTGTGGATCGAGATTGTAGGAACATTGTTTCGAGGGTAGGATTGATTTTCAATCTGAGATAGTGGAGTAGCCGAGTCTAGTGTATTGCTAGATCGGTGAGGGAAAGTGGATGTACCCAAGGTTGGGGAACCACTATAAATCTTGACTCGTCTGTGTTTGATTGGTAGATAGATATGTGCATTGGTTTGTAATTTTTATTCCGCAAAAAGACGCACAATTAACCTATTCACCCCCCTCAAGGTGATTTAGGTTGGCAACTATAAACTTTCAAAAGCCGTGAAAGATCCAGCTCAAGTGATCGTGGATGATCGTGTGTCGGTGGAGTATGGGCTAACAACGAGGGTTAGACCCATTCGGATCGAAGATCATGCGGAGAAACAGTTGCGGAACAAGACGGTCGGGATGGTCAAAGTCCGGTGGGACAATTGAGGTCGTGAGGAGCTGACATGGGAGCGAGAGCAGACCATGCGAGCTGATTTTCCCGAACTATTTCTGTAAAATGATTGCATAGTAAACATTTTATTGTAACATAATTTGTGACGTTATAACAATTCGGTTGTTGTTTTCCTTCCTGTGTATGAATTTCGAGGACGAAATTTCTTATAGGAGGGGAGGGTTATAACAACCCAAATTTCAGAATGGGCAAATTTTGGGTGACACGGCCTGGGACACGGGCGTGTCCCGGGGCGTGTCCTGCTCGGGTGCGTAGACATCGTGCCTTCGATGAAAATGCGTTCGACGAAGTGTTCAGGAGGTACACGCCCGGTGACATGGGCGTGACCTAGGGCGTGTCCCCTCTGGTCGACACTCGAGTACTTTGGTCGACGAAAGTGGTCGACAAAGGGAACATGCCATCCGACACGGGCGTGTACCATCCGCCACAGGGCGTGACCTAGGGCGTGTCCGCCCTGGTCGACACTCGAGTATTTTGGTCGACGAAAGTGGTCGACATATGGAACACGCCCGCTAACACGGGCCTGTACCATCCGACACGGGCGTGTCGGAGGGCGTGTCCCTCCCTCTGGTCGACGAAATGAGCTCGACGATCGTCGAGTGCAAGTACACGCCCCGTGTCACGGGCGTGACTTGGCCGTCACGGGCGTGTACCCTGGCCGTGACCTGTTTCGGGATAAGGCGGTTTGTGCACTGCTTAAAGTATACGGCCGGTGACACGGGCATGTCACAGGGCGTGTCAGACCCGAAAAGTGGTTTTTAGGCTTTTTCGTGGCCGTCCATTTTCTTCAGCTGGGTTCTAACAGCTGAGAGCCCTCCCTGCTTCCTTAAGGCCGAAAACTGAGAAAGAATTCTCATTATGTTATTGCCTTCATCTTTCTAAAAAGCTTAGAGAGAGAGAGGGAGAGGAAGAAGGAGGAAGAGGAAGAGGGGCTGATCTCTGGCGGAGCTTGAGAGTGTCAAGCTGAGATCCAAGGCCATCTTTGCGGAGGAAAAGCTATTGCGGTTCTTTCTAGCCAGCTAGGAGCTCATGACACCGAAGCGGTCTTCAAGGGTAACGACTTTTATTCCTAACCATATGAAGGCTTCCTTTTTGGCATATGCATATGATTCCCCCACCAAAGGGTGGCTGATTATGGGAGTCTTTTGGGTTGATTCATGAAATCCCCAATCATTTGGCATATAGATCCGAAAATGGAGTACGGAATAGGCATGTTGTGTGAAGCTCATCTGGATAGGTTGGTCTGGATTGGTGATGTTGCATATCCGAACCAGAGAAGACTTCGTGATAAACGTGTAGTTTCGAAGTCGACGGGTTAACCTGTGAATGACAGTAGCAGGAAGTACTGGAGTGGTAGTCCAGGAAAATACCCTTGCGATGCTTGTGATGCCTGTGTTATTGGGTTATACCTGTGAAAGGAAGTCGCAGGAAGTACTGGTGTGCCCAAGAAATACCCTTTGTAATGCTTGATGTTCATGGGTGGACTTGTGAAGGGAAGTAGCGGGAAGTACTGGCGTGGTAAGCCATGGAAATACCCTTGACATTTATGATTTGCGGGATCATACCTGTGAAGAGAGTAGCAGGAAGTACTTGTGTGCCCAGGAAAGACCCGCTGATGTGTGATATGAAATGGGTGTAAGAGTAAGTACTGGTGCGCCCAGGAAAGAACCCAGGCTTGAATGCCAGAACAAGATCGGTGAAACCGACCCGCGCCTTTTATATAGCCGCGAGTATGCTGTGCTCGGTGATGGCAAGGCGATTTGAGCAACGGGGGGTGGATGATCCGACCTGCGCTATGTCCGTCCGACGTGAGACCTGAAAGTGCGGTCTGTTGGAGTGCATAGCAAGAGTCGTAGGCCTGCGCGCCATGACACAATGGGGGCTACGGGCCAGTCCCGGTGCATTACGACTAGAACTCCGGCTGCACGTCATGGAGTGAAATGCTCAATGTTTTACCTTTGGGTTGCGACCCTAAGACGGTGGTGGGACCCGGGTTTGCCGGTACACCAAGAATGTGCCATGAGTGCACGGATCGTCGGGCCGCGTGGCTGGCAGTTGTGATGGAATGTATGTGCGTGAGAGCACATTGTATGAAATATATATATATATATGCTTGTGTTATGCATGTAGGGAAGGAATACCACTACCCCGGGAAAAGGGGTATGGTCGTTATAATTTGGTTAGCTGAATGTTGACCGTTGCATGTTTGCCACCGTTGGGTGGAATGTCCCCATGCAGGTGCTGGAGAGCCAAGCGGGACGCATAAAGGCTGAAGTCCCTGCTGTTGTTGCTGTTGCTGCCGCTAGCCCTTGAAGGCTATATGAAAACTGCTGTGTTTTATTTATACGTGGTCGGCCTGCGCGCCAATGTTTGGGTCACTGTTATGAAAGCCTTGTAAGGCCATAAGGCTAACTGTTCTGTATTTAAACATTCCTATGATATATATATATATAAAGGTGGAACTTTTATATGGTGGACATTCATGTGTGTGAGTTCAGCTTAGTGTGTATAGCTTTCGCTAGAATGCAATGTGTTAGGGTACGCTGCGCTACTCTGGTATCACTACGTGACTTTCCCGCCTGTTTTATGGTCTATGTTGTGGGGCCTCGGCCGGACCTTCTAGTATATACCGGTGAACGGATGGAGTCGTTACACTACAGGGACATGGGGTTTATTGTTTTTAATCTGAAAATTAGATTTCCTGGAATTTTTCTTATCGCCGGCGACAGTGGATGTCGTCGGGCGATAGTGTTCAGAAGAGTATCCAAGTCCGAATTTTTCAGAACCATATTACTGGTTTCCCAAAATCATATTTAGAGATTTTTGGCCCACTCCAAATTTGTTAGTGGCCATTTCTAAATTACGGACTTGTCCCCTTAATACATTATTTTAGGCAACTATGGTGCCGCAACGATTAGCGAAGGACTTCCTGTTGTCTTCCACTTGAGATTAAGAAAACTTTAGAGATCTCTCTAAGGCCTCGTTCTCTTTTGTAAGAGTCTCAACCCGAGTCTGAGTCTTAGAGAGATCTTTCTCAAGCTCCACTATCTTTGTCAAGGAGGGACAATCCTCTTGACAAGACGCTTTCTCCTTTCCAAGAACTTTTACTTCATTTTTTAGTTTTTTATTTTCTTTAACTAATACTTTATTTTCAGATTTAATCAATTTAATTTCATGCGGTTTTTTGTCTAAAAACTCGCAAGTTCTCAAAAATTCTGAATATAAATCATCATAAGTTTCAGGAGTTACCTCAGTGTCGCTCTGGACACTGTTTCCTTCATCATAAGATGAAGTGCTCTTTCCCATCAAGCATATGTTGGCCTCTTCTTCAGTTTCTGACCCTGAATTGCTTGACTCCTCAGAAGTGGCTTCATCCCATGTTTCAGCCTTTAGAACTTTCTTCTTATCTTTCTTTTCGTGCCGCTTCTCCTTCAGCTCTTTCAGATACTTTGGGCACTTGCTCTTTATGTGGTCAATCTTCCTGCAATGATAGCATTCAGGTGGTGGTCTATCTTCGTCATCCTCTCCTTCAGCTTGGAACTTTCCTTTCCTATTCCCAGATTCTTGCCTCTTGAAAAATCTCTTGAAGGAATTTCTTCTTTCAGGATTTCTCATAAATCTCCTGAATTTCTTCGCAAACAAGCTCTCTTCATCTTTCTCATCACTTTCATCGGACTCGCTTTCATTCTCCTTCTTGGACTTCAACGCCAAAGCTTTCTTTCTTGGCTCCAAGCTATACTCTTGTTGTTGAATCCTCGAACTCTACTTCATGAGTTTTCAAGTTGCCTATGAGATTCTCAATTTGGAGAGACTTTAGATCGTGTGACTCTGAGATGGCAGTCACTTTAGGATTAAACTTCGGGGGAAGCGATCTAAGTATTTTCCTCACCAAATCTCCATTTGAGAAATTCTTCTCGAGAATCCTCGAGTCATTCACTATCTTGCAAAATCTCATGTACATGGAGTCTATATCTTCATCAATCTCCATTTTGAACTTCTCAAACTCTAATTCTAGCTGGAAAAGCTTCGAGTCCTTTACCTGCGATATTCTTTCATGAGTAACTTCAAGAAGATTCCAAATATCATATGTAGTATCACATGCACAAACACGGTTAAATTCATTTCTATCTAACGCACAAAATAAGGCATTCATTGCCTTAGAGTTATTTTTACATCGAAGCTTATCAGCTTCATCCCATTTGTCCTTGGGTTTTTCCATAAAGACACTTCCTACAACAGTTGTAGGAGCAGTGTAGTATGTTTCTACCATGCCCCAAACATCGATATCCAGTGCTATTAGAAAGCATCACATTCGAGCTTTTCAATAGTTGTAGTCAGTGCCCGTGAATAAGGGAGGTCTACTTATACCTTGCCCCTCAGAAAACGCGTGCGTGTTTTGTGCCATTACTCCCGGTGGTAAAATCGTTTTTGGAGTAACCTGATTCTGATACCAAGTGTTGGATATTGCGGCGCCCTTAGAGGGGGGAGGTGAATAAGGGTTCTTTTAATTTTTCTCAAAAATTAAACAAACTTTACTAGATGAATAACAACAATAGAATTGAAGAGTGCAAATGTATACTAGCTAAAAACAATAATGATATATTTCAAATGAGATAAATTGAATACAAAGTTTCTCTATAGAGCTAGAGACAACGGCTCATGAAATAAATAATTTGCTAGTGTTTTCGCCGATTCTTCTACCAAAAACCGGCAGGCTAAAGCGTATCTCTTCCTAGATCTTGCTACTAGCCTCCCCCTAGATCTAACCACGATCTAGACGCTACACACAAGGCAACGATTTCTACCTAAGCCACACAAGGACTTGGACGCCACTCACAAGGCGGCGAGTCTCCTAAGCCACACAAGGACCTAGACGCCACGCGCAAGGCGGCGATTTCTTTACCGATTTCAATTAGAAAGTAAAAGAAAGAACAAAAATTACTTGAACACTTTAGGCTAGACACTCCCTTCAAACAATGCGCTGAAGATGCCGACGAATCCTTGCTAGAGATGCTTCGAATGCTTCGCACGTGCCGTCAATCTTTCGCGCTTTTGGCCTTCTTGAGAGTATGGAGTATCTCTGAGTTCTGGAGCTCTCTGAATCGTCTATGCAGGAAAGTATAGTCCAGGTGATCAAATTCATGATTTCCTCAGAAAATGAAAGGTTTTTATATTCTGGCGCTATCGTCGGGCGATACTGGGTATCGTCATCTAGCGATATCGGTAACCGCTGCCACGTGTTCCACGAACTCTTCATTTTCGCATCGCATAACGTTGAGCGTCGAATCGTGTACTATCGCCGAGCGAAACCGGTTATCGCCGTCTGGTGATAGCGAAATAACGGAAGCCACGATTTTGTCGAGCGTCGAGCGAAAATGCGTCGAGTGGCGCTATCGCCTGTTGGCGATACCCAATATTGCCTGGCGATATCGCTCGAGCTCAAGTCTGATCCAATTCAGCATCAAAAAGATATTAGATATTAACCTATGTTATCTGCACACCAAAAACATCCAAATATCAAATACAAACAAGATTTGTTATTAGCAAACTAGGAAGCGTGGAATGCATGCTCCAACAAGTTGATTTTCTATGACATGGGGACAATTTTGCCCATCATTATCAGGAGTGGTTGACAAATGGTTGAGCATAATATAGGAGCGTATTATGTTGAAACGGGAAAAGCAGTGGTGAAGTCCTCTGCATCCCAAGCGCAATCCTAAGTCTTTACTCCTGGCCATTAAGCACAGTGAAGTTGTCACAAGTGCGCGATAACATCGTTGATTGCTTTTCTACTTGCATACTGTGTATGTAGCTTGTGTGTGTGATGTGTGCGCCACAAGTTTTGCTCTGATTCAGAACACATTGGTGAGAGCACTTTTGATAGTGTAAGGGTACCGAACGAATGTTTTGCTGTTGGTGGATAGAGTTTGCAATGTGGCGGTGCAACTTGGAAGTCGGGAATTGTGTTTGGACGCATCTGCGCTGCCGATATCAGAGCTTGCAGATGTGTTGTGTTTCCTAAGGATCTTCCTGGGCTACCACCCCAGCGATAGATCGACTTCTGTACTATATTGGTCCCAGGTACGAAACATGTGGCCCGCTCGCTGTATCGTGTCATGTCGAAGGAGTGGTTGAGTTGAAAATCCAATTGCAAGGGTTGTTGGAGCAGGGATGTATACGCCCAAGTATGACATCTTGGACTGCACCTATTCTTCTTGTGAAAAGGAAGGACGGTGATTTGCGATTATCTATTGATTATCTTGAATTGACTAAGCTGACATAAACGATTAAGTAGTCGATTCCACGACTAGATGAATTGTTCGATCAGCTGGTGGGATCAACCGTCTACTCCAAGTTGGATGGGAAATCTAAGTATTACCAGTTAAGCATTCCGGAAGACGATATTCCCAAGATCGCATTTGGCACATGCTACCGTCATTATGAGTTCACGGTAATGTTGTTTGGGCTGTGCAATACGCCATCAGTGTCTATGGACCTGATGCACCGAACATTCCGAGAGTACCTGGACTTGTGTGTGATCGTGTTCATTGATGATATTTTGGTGTACTCTCAATCTGAAGCTGATCACGCAAACCACTTGCGGTTGGTGTTGCATACTTTGTGAAGGAACAAGCTCTATGCTATGTTCTCGAAGTGCAAGTTTTGGCTATCGTCGGTGGCTTTTTTGGGCCATGTGGTAAGTGGAGAAGGCATAGCAGTGGATCCGTCAAAGATAGGAGCTAGACAGAAGTGGCCGGTGTTGTCTTCAGTGGCCGAAGTCAGGAGTTTCCTTGGACTGGCAGACTACTATCAAAGGTTTGTTGCAAACTTCTTGCGGATTGCTTTGCCTCTGAGCACACTGACGAAAATGGATCAGAAGGTCATTTGGACACCAGAGTGCATGCGAACGTTTGAAGAGCTAAAGAATCGATTGACCACGACACCTAGGTTGACATCGCCATGTGGTATCGACGGATGTGAGGTCTATAGGGATTCTTCAGGGAGCGGCTTAGGATGCGTTCTTCTGCACAATGCGAAAGTGATTGCTTATGGCTCACGCCAATTGAAGGTGCATGAAAGAAATTATCCCGTCCACGACCTAGGGTTGGCAGTGATAATCTTTGCACTCAAGTGATGGCGGCATTATCTTTGTGGCATGACAGTGTTGGAGCAGAAGGACCTGAATATGCGACAATGAAGGTGATTGGAGTTCCTTGAGGACTACAGCTTTGAGATTCATTATACTACCGAGAAGGGACATGTAGTCCCTGATGCCTTGAGTTGGAGAGCTCCGTCAAGGGTAAAGTGGCTATAACTGCACCATGAACGTCTAATCCAGGAGTTTGAAGCGTTAGAGATTTCTTGTGTTGACAAGAATTCCACAGCCGATGCATGTTTGAACTGAATGGAGGTGTAATATGACCTTGCAGACAGGATTCGACGAGCAACGGAGTTGGGTGAAAGTCTTCAACGCTATGCGAGGGACACGGGCTAGAGGGCAAATTCTCTTGGGATAACGGCCTTTTGCGGAAAGAGGACCGTTTGTACGTCCTGAGTTTGGGTAAGTTGAGGGAAGAGGTGATATACAAAGCGCACTATATGAAGTACTCAATCGCCCTGGGAGTACAAAGATGTTCAGGGACATGAAGAAGTTGTTCTGGTTGCCAGGAATAAGGAAATATGTCGCTCATTATATGGCCAAATGCCAAGATTGTGCTTTGGTGAAGGCGGAATGCCAGAAGCCTGGCAATTTCTTGAAATCGTTGTCGGTTCCGGAATGGAAGTTCGATGATATTTCAATGGATTTCGTGCATGGGTTGCCAAAATCTCAACACGGGAATGATTCAGTCTCGGTGATTGTAGACCGATTGATGAAAGTGGCACACTTCCTTCCGAACAAGCGGGACGATTCTGTGGAAAGTTAGCAAAGCTTTATGTTGAACAGATTGTACGGCTACACGATGTTCCTCAGAGCATCGTAAGTGATCGTGATGAGCGGTTCACCTCGACTGATTGGAGGTTAATCCATCAGCTGTGGGCACAAAGTTGACGTTCCGCCCAACCTTTCATCACCAAACAGATGGCCAAACTGAGAGGACCAACAGGACAATAGAGAATATGCGCCGAATGTGCGTCCTGTACTTTGGTAAGAGATGGGACGAGCATCTCTATATGGTGGAGTTTGCCTACAACAATAGCTACCAAGCGAGCATCGGTATGACACCGTATGAAGCTCTGTATGGTCGGAAGTGTTGTCCTCCATTAGCTTGGGCAGAAGCAGGCAAATCCAAAGTACTCGACGATACACACTGTTCGTGAGAGGCTATCGATAACCCAGGATTGACAAGCAAAATACTACAACGCCAAGCACCAGAACGTGGAGTTCGCGGTATGCGATTGGGTATATTTGAATATTAAACCTTTCAAAGGTGAGTCCAGGGTTTGGCGTTTGGAAAAATTGAGTCCGAGATATTTTGATCTGTTTGAAGTTGGGGAAGCTGCATGTCGGCTAACTCTTTCGGCAGACTTGGGTGGAGTACATGACGTGCTTCACATCTCTATGCTTCAGGCAAGCCGTCAAAAATCCAACTCAAGTGATCGAGAATGATCGTGTGCCGGTGGAGTTTGGGCTAACAATGAAAGTTAGACCCATTCGGATCGAGGATCGTGCTGATAAACAGCTGTGAAACAAAACAGACGGGATGGTCAACGTCCAGTAGAATAATTGTGGCCATGAGGAGCTAACATGGGAGCGAGAGTAGACCATGCGAGCTGAATTTCCCGAGCTCTATGTAACGGGTACGCAGTCCATATCCAGTAGTATTACACGATATGGAGTAGAACATTTTGTGTTCAAGTTCCTTCATGTGTACAAATTTTGGGGACGAAATTTCTGTAAGGAGCGGAGAGTTGTAACACCCCAAATCCCAGGATTGGGAAAAAATTGGGTGACACGGCCTGGGACGCGGGCGTGTCCTAGGGCGTGTCCTGCTCGGGTGAGCAGCCGGCGAGTGGTTGACGAAAAGTCTGTTCTACGAAAAAAATGAATGAGGGAACACACCCTCTAACACGGGCGTGTCAGAGGCCGTGTCCTCCTTTGGTCGACGAACATCATTAGACGAAGTTACGCTGGAGGTATGTCTGCTGCCATGTAAGGGCATACGGTCGGTGACACGGGCGTGTCACTGGTCGTGTCCTTTGCTGGATGTGCCCAGGACATTTGAGGCCTGGTGAACACGGGCAGGGCACGGTCGTGCCATGGGGTACACGGCCTGTGACACGGGTGTGTCACTGGCCATGTCCCGATCAGGTTGAATTTGGTTTTGCGTAGCCTGAGGTACACGGCCACCGACACGGGCGTGTCTGAAGGCGTGTCAGGTGACACGGCCCGTGATACGGGCGTATCACATGGGCGTGTACTGGTCTGGATGAGTCGGTTGTGTGCCGCTTAAGGTACAGGGCCTGTGACACGGGCGTGTCACAGGCCATGTCAGGCAAAATTTATCCTTTTGTGGCAAAATCGTGGCCGTCCATTTTCTCAGTTGGGATCCAATGGCTCAGGTCTCTCCCTCCTTCCTTAAGGCCGAGGATAAGGATGCCATCCTCATTTTTCATTTGTCCATCCTCTTTCTAAAAACCTAGAGAGAGAGAGAAGGAGGAGGAGGAGGAGGAAAGGAGCTGGCCACTAGTGGAGCTGCGTGTAACACCCCCTATCCGTCACATAGCATATAGTAGTAGGTCCGGCCAGGGCCCGACGTCATATACCACAGACAGATCGGGCGGTTACTCAATGGAAACCATCCAACTAATTACCAACGTCCTACACAGAGTCATTCTAGCAGAAGCAATTATAAAAGGTTGCAAATTAAAGAACCCAGTCACAAGCATGAATGTCCACTACAAAACCCAATAGGAATGAAGTACAATACACAAGTACAATGGCCTTAAGACCTTACAATTATCTACTCAAATAAAATGTGTCTTCCATACTGTGGAAACCACCCGTCACCACATATCTTCCCAAAACCCTGAGGTGATGGTAAGGGGGGACGGGGGTACATGAACACAAAGGATCGCCTGCTGCAGGCGATGTGGGACTAACCCCAACTATAGGACCGCGCGGATATTCCGCCACACAAGGGGGCCCACCGGGGTCAACACCCAGACCTGGAATGCGATGGGGAAAGCCCAAACATGCGGTCCCACACACACGTGTCCTGCTGGCTAATATAATCTCAACACACCCCCGCAGCAGGACAACCTGCCTCTGATACCATGTGGAAACCACCCGTCACCACACATCTTCCCAAAACCCCGAGGTGATGGTAAGGGGGGACAGGGGTACATGAACACAAAGGATCGCCTGCTGCAGGCGATGTGGGACTAACCCCAACCACAGGACCGCGGGGATATTCCGCCACACAAGGGGGCCCATCGGGGTCAACACCCAGACCTGGAACGCGATGGGGAAAGCCCAAACATGTGGTCCCACACACACGTGTCCTGCTGGCTAATATAATCTCAACACATACTACGGCATGCAGGCCGGTCACATATGAATAAAACAAGTAAACACTCAAAATTTGGCCTTCGAGGGACGGCTCAGCACTTGGGCTTTAGCCCGCTATTTACCGCTCGGCTCCGCAGCACCTACAAGCAACAATCCACCGCAACGGTGGTAAACAAAAGCAACGGTCAGCTATGCTGACCAAATTATAACGATCTCGCTCCCATAATCGGGGCGGCGATGCTCTTTCCCTACACTTTGTTAGCATAACCAAGCAGTATAGTGAATAAACACTTCATCACAGGCATGGGCACACACGGCCTCATAACCCGTGCTCTCAGGGCACATTCTCAGTGAACCGGTCAACGTCACGTCAATTTAAGCCATAGACGTATTGGTCTCACCACCGCCACTAGGACTGCCAATCTTGCGAGCATTTTTGTCTTCCCGGCATGGGTCACGTCAATTTAAGTCATAGACCGCCGAAGACCCTCATCTATGCCAACGGCTACCACCGAACGACATAGAACGGGTACGGTTCCGCCTGACCCATTGCTCACACCGCAACGTCAATTTAAGCCATATGCGTGGGTCAAACCTCCCCGAGTCCCGTTTCCATCATACACTTCACATAACCCGGTTATGTCCAAGTTGGCTCCCAGGCCACCATGTTGGCAGAATCACGCATCTGCCCAGTTTTTAGGGTGCACCTTGGAGTTAGTCCCCAAGGCTCCCTGTTGCAATCTACCACATAGAAAACCCGAAAAACAACCATTCGCGCGGAGTCTTCTTCGGCCATTCAAGCAATACAACATCACCGATCCAGACCAACTTGTCCGGGTAGGCTTCACACATCATGCCTATATCTGTTCTCGATTACGGACTCTACAAGTACACAACGGGGACTATTCATGTCTACCCGAAGGAACGCCTCAACTCACTGCAAACTCGCGAGAGCGGGCTTCCTATGCAAAGAAAAAGAGGACTTCATATGTCCTAGGATGAGAATCGTTACCCTAGCATTTTTCCTTGGCCCCATGGAAATGTATGCAGATGAAAAGCACCGCAATCTCCTCGCCTCCGTAGATCCGAAGTCGGCTTGCGATTTGGAGCCCCGAAGCTCCGCCGGTGACCGGATCTAGCCTCCTTTCTTCTTCCTTGCTCTCCCCTCTATCTAAACTTTAGAAAGAGAATAACCCAAGTGAAATAGGGTTTTCAAAGCCCTAAACCCGGGTATATCTCAGCAGGAACAACCCTCAGCCGTCGGATCCCAAAATAAGGAAAAGAACGGCTACGATTCTCCATCGAAATCCAAAATCTGGGCCGAACACAACCCGTGGCACGCCCGTATCCAGGGCCGTGTTCCCCATTCGCCATCGAAACCGACGGGTCCCGAAAAGAACACGGGCACCTGACATGCCCGTGTCAAACTTGACACACCTGTGTCATCCAGAACACGGCCGTGTACTGTGGCCTGTTACTCCATCGACACAGGACTAATACCAACCCGAGAAGAACACGGGTCTTGGACAAGCCCGTATCCCATTTGACACGCCCGTGTCTACCTGACACGGCTCGTGTGCCTACCTCGTGTATCAACCATGCCATAGCCCGACTTCAACCCGAGAAGGACACGGCCTGTGACACGCCCGTATCCCAGGCCATTTTCGCTGCTCGACGATCGTCGACTCCAAAATTCGTTGACCTCTCAACCAGATCGTCGACCCAAGCACGACATGCCCTGGGACACGCCTGTGTCCCAGGCCGTGTGCCCCCTGCCAAATTCCAAACTTGGTTCAAAACGCCTCTCGTCGCTCTTTTGAGTTTCGGGGCGTTACAACTCTCTCCCTCTTGAAAGAATTTAGTCCCCGAAATTACATAAAGGAAAGATAAACACAAAACTTAAACGGTACCTTAGTGGAACAACTCCGGGTACTCCTCAAGCATGGTCCGCTCTTGCTCCCAAGAGAGCTCTTCCCGACCGCAATTGTCCCAACGGACCTTGACCATCCTGATCTCATTGTTGCGTAGCCTCTTGACTTCTGAGTCCTCAATTCGAACGGGCTTGACCTTCATCGCCAACCCATTATCGAACGGCACTTGGTCGATCGCAATCACTTGTGAAGGCTCTTGCATCGCCTCCCGCAGCACCGATATATGGAATACATCGTGTAGACCACTAAGCTCCACTGATAGCTTCAACCGATACGCTGCTTCACCAATCCGCTCCAAAACCTCAAACGGTCCAAGGTACCTCGGTCTTAGCTTCTTCAAGCGCCGCACCTACGAGACACCCTTGAACAGCTTGATCTTTAAGTACACCTAGTCGCCAACAGCGAACTCCACATTCCTGTGCTTGGCACTATAGTACTTAGCCTGGCGGTCCTGAGCGATTAGCAACCTCTCTCGAATCATTCGAACCAATGAAGTAGCATCTTCCACCTCTTATCGCTTGTACAACTTTGACTCACCCGTTTCCAACCAAGACAATGGCGTGCGACATCTTCTACCATAAAAGGACTCGAAGGGCGCCATTTGTATGCTCTCCTGGTAGCTATTGTTGTACGTGAACTCCACCAAATATAGGTGGTCTTCCCACTGCTTTCCAAAGTCCAGGACGCGCATGTGAAGCATGTCTTCCATTGTCCTATTGACTCTTTCGGTCTGACCATCCGTCTGCGAGTGAAAGGTCGTACTGAAACTCAGCTTTGTTCCCAACATCTGCTGCACCAGTCTCCAATCATTGGACGTGAACCACCCATCTCGGTCACTCACGATGCTGCGGGGTACACCATGAAGCCGCACAATATTGTCCACATACAATTTTGCCAATTTCTCAACCGGATCATCCTTCCTCTGCGGAATGAAGTGCGACACATTCGTTAGACGATCTACAACCACCCAAATGACATCGTTCCCCTTTTGCGACCTTGGCAACCCGTGCACAAATTCCATAGTAATGTCGTCGAACTTCCACTCCGGAATAGGCAAGGACTTCAAGAATCCTCCCGGTTTTGGCACTTCGCCTTCACTAAGGCGCATGTTTGACACTTCGCCACGTACAGTGTCACATCCTTCTTCAGACCTGGCCACCAGAACAATTTCTTCACATCGTGGTACATCTTTGTGCTCCCCGGGTAAATCGTGTACTTGGTATGATGCGCCTCGTACAACAATTCCACCCGCAAAGTGCCCACATTTGGGACGCACAGAAGACCGTCTTTCCAAAGCAATCCATCCACGACCTCATATTGGGAATTTGACTCATCCAAAGCCTCTATCATGAGCTGCTTCATGCTGCGATCCACAACCAAAGCCTGTCGAATCCGATCAGCCAGGTCACACTGAACTTCAGTCCAGTTCAATAGCGCTTCAACACTTGACTGCTTGTCTACGCAAGAGATCTCCAACGCCTCCAACTCCCGAACCAACCGCTTGTCATGGACCGACAACCAATTGGCTTGAGTTGGGCCCGGCGACTCAGCGCGCCCGCAACTGCATTGCCTTTCCCAGGCACATAATGGATCTTGAACGTATAGTACCCTAGGAACTTCATCCATCTCCTCTGTCGCATGTTTAGATCTTTCTGATCCAACAAATATTTCATGCTTTTATGGTCGGTATAGATATCGACCTTCACCCCATACAAGTAGTTCCACCACAGCTTCAAGGCAAAAATCACGGCCGCTAACTCCAAGTCATGGACCGGATAATTCCTCTCGTGCATTTTCAGTTGTCTCGAGCCATACACTATCACACTTCCATGCTGTAGTAGGACACAACCCAGCCCACTGCCCGAAGCATCGCTGTAGATCTCAAAACCTTTGATCCCACTCGGCAAACTCAGTACAGGCGCCGTGGTCAACCGATTCTTCAGCTCCTCAAAAGCTCGTGCGCACTCCGGCGTCCAAATGAACTTCTGCTCTTTCCTCGTCAAAGTCGTGAGTGGTAACGCTATCCGCAAGAAGTTCTCCACGAAGCGCCTGTAATAGCCGGCAAGCCCCAGAAAACTCCGGACTTCCGCTACCGTAGACAGCACAGGCCACTCACGTAACGCAACAATCTTCGATGGATCCCCCGCAATGCCCTCTCCACTTACTATATGACCAAGGAACGTCACTGAGGATAACCAAAACTCGCATTTGGAGAACTTAGCGTACAATTGATTCCTCCTCAGCATCTCCAGCACCAAATACAGATGCTTAAAGTGATCCTCCTCACTCTGCGAGTACACCAATATGTGGTCAATAAAGACGATCACAAAGTGGTATAAGTACTCCTTGAACGTCCTGTTCATCAAATCTATGAACACCGACGACGGATTCGTCAGCCCAAACGGCATGACCGTAAACTTGTAATGCCCGTATCTCATACTGAACGTTGTCTTAGGGATATCACTCTCCCTTATCCTCTGCTGATAATATCCAGACTTGAGATCCAACTTTGAGTACACCGTTGGCCTGACAAACTGATCGAACAGATCGTCAATCCTCGGGATCGGGTACTTGTTCTTCTCCGTTAGCTTGTTCAACTCCCGATAATCAATACAAAGTTTCAAGCTTCCATCCTTCTTCTTAACAAAGAGGACCGGTGCGCTCCAAGACGACGAACTTGGACGCACATACCCCTGCTCCAACAACTCTTACATTTGAACCTTCAGCTCCGCCATTTCCTTAGGCGTTAGCTGATACGTAGAGCGTGACACAGGTTTAGCACCTGGCACTAGCTTGATGGTGAAACCAATCTCCCGTTGAGGTGGTGCTCCAGGAAGATTGGCAGGGAACACATCAGGGTACTCAGCTACCACTGAAATACTATCCAATGTAGGCTTAGGCTTTGCAACTTCCACTAGCGTAAAGAACAGCTCTGCACCAGCACGAACCGCCTTCACCACCTAAAGAGCAGACATCAAAGTCTTGCTCGCCCCTTTCAAGCCCGTAAAAGTCGTCTCATGACCTGTTCCCAACTTGACTTCCTTGCGATCGCAATCAATATAGGCTTGCTGCTCCGAAATCCAGTCCATGCCAAATATCACGTCGAACTCCACCAGTGGTATAAACGACGCTTACAAGTCGAATTCTTGACTCCCGATACGAATCTTAATGTCACAGATTCTATCCGCGCGTATCGAACACCCATTCGGCAACAATACATCCAGTTTGTCCTTCGCCATCGAAGAAGGTACTCCGATGCGTGATATGAATCCTTCGGACAAAAAGGAGTGCAAAGCGCCCGTATCAAAGAGTGTCCTCGCCGGATTATCACAAATCAAAACAAATCCTAAACAAGCAGTGGTAAGGTAACACGCGCATAACAAGTATAAAATAATTTGACTTGCTATAAATTTAAACCATACCTGTCACCACATTCGCTTGTTTAATAGCCTCCTGTTGGCCAAGATTATAAACTCTCAGTTGAGCCGGAGCATAATGGGACGCGGTTGACTCCACCGCCTTGCCCTTCGCTTCATAAGTTGCTCCCGGCTTCCTCTCGGACTTGGGACGTTCGCTCCAGAAGGCACGGGCAAAGTGCCCCGACTTTCCACAAGTAAAGCATGCGCCCAGGGTTCGACCCGTAGTCGCCCCAAAAGCACCAGAAGAAGGAGCTGGACCCGAAGTCCTAGCCTTCTTAAAGAACCTACGGTACCCAGACTTTGAGGTAGTCGGCACCTTGAACTTAGTCTTCTTATCACCAGAGCTTTTCTTTGCTTGTACATTCTTCAAGTCTTTCCCAAAGACCGGGCCGTATTGACCAGGGTCAAGAAGCCCTACGTCATCGGCCCCAAGAGCAGTAGCCTTAAGTCATCTCTTAGACCTTCGTAGAAACGGTTGGTCTTACGCTCCTCATCTTTGAACGTAGGGCTAGCATACCGACCCAACCGAGTAAACTCGTGGATATACTCATCCACGCTACTCTCTCCTTGCACCAACCTTTGGAACTCATTCTCCAATGATATCCTCTGAGCCGAAGGGAGGTACCTTGCCAAGAACAGTCTCGAGAACTCCTCCATCGAGACGTCCGTAAGTTGCCTTCCTCTCAAGAGATGCAGCTCTAAACCTTCCCACCACAGCCTCACATCCCCGTCCAACAGGAATGTAGCTATAGTGGTCATCTGACACTCCTCCATTTCAGTAGCTGTTAGGACTCTCTTCACTCGGGAGAGCCAGTCCTCAGCTAGAGATGGGGTTCTGAACCCCTAGAACACAGTAGGATTAAAGCTCATAACGTGCTTGAGCTGTCTCTCAGTTGCTCTCCTAGGCACTAAAGGTTCCACCACTACCTGTTCCACTCTTCTCGGTTCATCCCTTTGAAGTAGTACCTGCTTCATCGTAGGAGCGAGCTATTGTATTTGCCTTGCAGGCTATGCATTGATCATGACAAACACTGCTTCGACCACCAATCGTATGGTTTCAGCTGAGGGAGGTATTACAGGAGCATCATTTGGTGCACTACTAGCCTCAGAAACTGGACGTTCTGACAGCCCTGCACCGCTTCTGGTCACCTATAGTTGTACAAAACAACATTAAGCGACCAAACAAAATTGCAAAAAGCAATTATAGGAACACGCAGGTTCCTCAAATATGTGTATTTTCATTCCTAAGTGGACATTCATGAGTTCTTTTGATGTTATAACGATGAAGCACACACATGTGCTCACCACCCCTTAAAAAGAATTCGCCCATGAATTCATTTTAAGCCTGACTGAAACCAGTAGTCTGATACCAAATTGTAACACCCCTTATCCATCACATAGCATATAGCAGTAGGTCCGGTCGGGGCCCGATGTCATATACCACAGACAGACCGGGTGGTTACTCAATGGAAACCATCCAACTAATTATCAATGTCCTACACAGAGTCATTCTAGCGGAAGCAATTATAAAAGGTTGCAAATTAAAGAACACAGCCACAAGCATGAATGTCCACTACAAAACTCATTAGGAATGAAGTACAATACACAAGTACAATGGCCTTAAGTCCTTACAATTGTTTACTCAAATAAAATGTGTCTTCCATACCATGGCACGCAGGCCGGTCACACATGAATAAAACAAGTAAACACTCAAAATTTGGTCTTTGAGGGCCGGCTCAGCACTTGGGCTTTAGCCCGCTATATACCGCTCGGCTCCGCAGCACCTGCAAGCAACAATTCACCGCAACGATGGCAAATAAAAGCAACGGTCAGCTATGCTGACCAAATTATAACGATCCCGCTCCCATAATCGGGGCGGCGATGCTCTTTCCCTGCACTTTGTTAGCATAACCAAGCATGTTGGATCCCTAGTAAGATTTGGGCTAGGTTCACTAAGTTAGGATCATATGACCCACAATGTATAGCCAGGGTCATAGTTGTGTCCTAGAGTCTAGGCCAAGTCCTTAGAGTCAACATCACATGGACCAGCTATCAACAAGACTGCCAGAGACTCAAGATTTAGAAGATTTCAAGACTCTGTAAAGTGAGTTCGACGTTGGTCGAACTCAGGTCGACGATTGTCGTGCTCAGTTTGACGATCTCAGAGTTAATTCTCTGAGCTGAGCTCGATGAACTACATTCTCTGACCGACGAAAACTTAGATTACAACAACACTTCAAGTTCAGGAAACATCAATATATCCCAAGTCCTTAGAATCATACTTTGGTCAACGAACTTTATTATTTGGTCGACGAATCCTTGGACTACTACAGCATTCTGTCAAGACTATGTTCTCTAGTCTCAGGTCGATGAACTTAGTTCTCTGCCGACGAATTTTGGATTATCTACTTCAACAACTTAGAACCAGAAGACTTGTGTCGACACTCAGACTATATGTCGACACAAACTGAGTCGACACTAGAAGCACTTGTGTCGACACACAGATCATCAGTCGACACTTTGGAAAGGTTGTGCCGACACCACACAGAATACTTGTGTTAACACACAGGATATCAGTCGACATCACCTGTGTCGACACCAGGAGTAATTGTGACGACACACAGAGTATTTGACAACTCCAGAAACTCAGCTCGACGAAATCAAATCTTAGGTCGGCGAATTCTGGAGATTTTAACTTTCATTTCAGATACAACTATAAATATTCTAAGTCCAGAATAGTTGTTGAACTCCAGTCGACGAACACAGTTATCAGCTCGACGAATTCTGTCATCAGTTCGACGATTCCAGACTTAGCATTTATTCCTTCTGTCCTTAGTCTATGATAATAATTTCTAAATGATTAATGATAAAATATTCTCTGAATATTACCGTTGGACGGTACATTAATCACGGCTTTCATCAGAATTATTGTTTTCCATTTTTCCAAGTGATAGTTGGGGAAATAAATCAATGCAGTTTATTTTCAAGGACCGCCAGCATTGATTGCCGCAGAAGGATTCAAATTTCGAAAGGAAATTCTCTCAGAAAATATAAAAGAGATTTTCTCTATTTCCTGACAGCAAGTAAGAACAATCAGAGTACCAGAGCAATTACAGAGACACATCATACACAGACACAGAGATTTTCTGTCAGTCTATCTTCAACAGCTTCTCTGCTCCTTTCACAAAAGCTCTGATACAAAAAGAAGATCTGCACTCAGAAGAAGAAGAACAATCATACAAAATCAAGAGTCTTCTTACTTTAACACTCCAGGACTTCCAAGGACAACAACTATCAAATCTGTCAAGAAGATCCTGCAGATAAAGGATAAAAGCTTGAAGGCCTATCACCCTGCAGCAAGGCTTCCATATTTCCCTGAACTATTCAATATCTCAGGGGGAGACATTTTCTACCATCAATAATCCACAAGTCTTCTCTCTGATTGTTGACAGAGAAGACATAATCAACTCTCTCACCCCTACTGTATAAAGGGTTGTCATCTCCCTTCAAAAGTGATTCCTGGTTACAATTCACCTGATCAAAAGACTTGGGGATTTGGTTTTTGAGCACCTGATCAAAAGCTCATTAATGACAGGCACCTGATCAAAAACCTGAGTGGATTACTACCAAGGTGGTAGAAGAGTGGCTGTACCCGGGTTGGGGAACCACTATAAATCTCTTGTGTCGTCTGGTTGCCCTCTTTCTTTTGTTTTCTTATTGTGGTTGTGGTAGTTAGTTTATGTGCTTTTATATTTTGATTTATTTACTACTGCACTTAGACTAATCTGCATTATCCAGCAGAGAATTTTATAAAACTCTAAATACTCTATTCACCCCCCCCCCCCCTCTAGAGTATTCCTGATCTAACTGCTCACTTTCAATTGGTATCAGAGCAGGTTCCTTTGGTTGTACAAGCTAACCCTTGAATCAAATATCCTTTGTTAGATCTAAATTTTATTTTTATTTACATATTAGATTTATATACACAGCTATGGCACAAAACAAGAACTATGCAAGCACCAGACCTCCAGTTTGCAACCTAAACAGGTTTGCCATCTGGAAGGTAAGAATTAAATTATACATGAATTCTATTGATGAGGATATATACAACTCTATTTTGACAGGTCCCCTTAAGCTTCAACTTCTGCAACATCTATAAGCACTACTGCAGTTCCACCACCTGAGTGGACTGAAGCCCAGAAGAAGGCAAAGATAGTTGATGCCAAGGCTATGAACATAATGGCACATACTATGTCAGATGATATTTTTCAGAAGGTGGCTGAATGCACCTCAGCCAAAGCCATCTGGGATTCACTAAATCAGATGGTGGCTGGTTCAGCTGATGAGAGAAAGTATAGGAGATCCAACCTCATATCCTTATATAAGAACTTTAAGAAAGAAGAAGCTGAATGAGTAGCTGATATGTATAACAGGTTAAGCTCAATCATCAATGAGCTAAAAATCTTGGACAAGGACATCACCCTCACAGAGGTGAATGACAAGATCCTGATGTGCTTCCCAAGCTCATAAAATTCAAGGATCTGGCCCATCAAGGATGCCAGAAGCCTAAATGAGATATCTACAGAATCTCTATTGGGCAAGTTAAAGTTTTATGAACAACTGATCAAGTCCAGGGAGGCAGCAGGGCAAAGGAAACCTCCACCGGCCAAAAAAGAGCAAAGTATAGCTTTCAAGGCTGCTGAGGAGACAGAGACATCAACATCAAATGAAGATCTCATGAGTCTATTTGTCAGAAGACTCTATAAGATGGCAAGAAAGGACTTCAGAAGAAAGTCATCTAGGCAAGATGACAAACCCAGGTATGATAAAAAACCAACTAAAGAAGTGGTGTGTTTTGGGTGCAGGAAACCTGGGCACTTCCTCTCTGAGTGTCCAGAGAACCAGAAGAAAGAGAAGAGAAGAGAGAAAGACACCAGGAAACAGCACACCAGCAAACCTTCTTCCAGCAAATACAAGAGGAAGCAAAAGGGTTTTGTGGCTGAAACCTGGAGTGAAACTGAAGATAAATCAACATCTTCCAGCTCCAGTGAGGATGAGGAAGAAGCAAGAGCTAAGGAGGTTTGCCTCATGGCAATTGATGCTTTCAGGAGCAATTCAGAAGAAGAGGAATCAGACAATGAAGAAGCTTCAGATTCAGAAGCTGATAAGGTACTATCTTCTTTTGATTACACTTCAGATTCTTTTAAAATTGAATTTAAATCAATGTGTATAGACTTAATAAATTCAGAGAAAGAGATTAAAACCCTTAGGGAAAAATTAAGAAATTTAGAAAATATTAACTCTGAAAATAATAGGTTAAAAGATGAATTATGCTTAGCTAATGAGCAAATAACATTGTTAAAAACTGAGCTTTGTGAGGCTAAACAACTTGAGGAAACTCTTAATGGAAGAAGCCTCAAGCTAATGGACATCATAAGCACTGTGAATGCCAGACTTAATGGCAAGCTAGGCTTGGGTGCTTCATCAGGTTTGCCCCCCATTCTCAGGAAGAACATCTTAACAACCCTCATAAAATTTGTCACTGCTAAGGGAAAAGAAAAAGTAATCAATAAACAAACAACAGAAAATGTTTCTAAATCAATAGGTCAGAAAACCAACAACTAGAAAACCATAGGTAACAAGGTTCAGCAGAATTCGTCGAACTTAGATCGACAAAATCTAGCCAGTTTGTCAAACCCAGATCGACGAACTCTGAACGCAAACTATAGTTATAGTTATTCATCTAACTGCGATCGACGAACTCTATATGGTTCATCGAGCAGAGGTCGACGAACATGGGGCACAGAAAATGAATATATTCATTCTCTGGGCAGAGATCGACGATCTCAACCCTATTCGTCGAACTCTGGTCGACGAACTCACAGAAATTCGTCGAATCCAGAAAGACTTAACCAAAACTTTAATTATAACAGAAACATAAGTAATTCCAGGAAAGCCTTTAATCCACTAGCTGATTGGGTCATACCACCTATGAGATATCACCCTCTAGGATATAAATTCCAACCAGAATATTTTGTTATTTCCAGCTTTTCATACCAGGAAAACAAAGGACCCAAGGTAACCTGGGTCAAGAATATTTAACTATTTTTCATTACAGGTAAAGAGCTGTCCAAGTGTGAATCAACCTTGGTACTTGGACAGTGGCTGCTCCAAATATATGACAGGCAGCAAGGATAATCTATCCAACTATAAGTCCAAGTTGGGGCCAAAGGTTATCTTTGGTGATTCCAAATGTGGTCAGTCAGAAGGTTTTGGAGAAGTGATGATTGGAGCTATTACTTTCAAGAAAGTAACTTATGTCAGAGGACTCAAACATAACCTCATCTCCATAAGTCAGTTATGTGATGAAGGTTATCAGGTACATTTTAATTCATCTTCTTGTATTATTTCTAATAAGAAAAATCAAACTATTTTAATTGGAAATAGACAAGGCAACATATATTTAGTTGATTTTCTATCTGTCAATTCTGATATCTATTTACTTAACTTAATTAGAAACCATAATGATTTATGGCATAAAAGACTAGATCATGTAAACCTAAAAAACATTGCTAGGATATCAAAAGACAACCTTGTTAGAGGTTTACCTTCTGGTCCCTACAAGAAGGAAGGCCTTTGCAGGGCTTGTCAATTAGGCAAGCAAACTAAATCTAGTTCCAAATCCATTAATAAAAGTGATTCACCTAGGATTTTGTATTTGCTACACATGGATCTATTTGGACCCATTGCTGTACAAAGTCTTGGAGGGAAATCCTACACTTTGGTTATTGTAGATGACTTCTCCAGGTTCACTTGGGTATCCTTTCTGAGATCTAAGTCAGATACCTTCAAGGTTCTTACAGATTTTCTCATGACCATACAGATTGAGTTCTCTACTCATGTTGCATTGATTAGAAGTGATCATGGCACAGAGTTTGAGTCTCTTCTTATGCATGAGTTCTGTGAGAAGGAAGGTATCAGGCATTGCTTCTCAGCTCCTAGAACTTCCCAACAAAATAGGGTAGCTGAAAGGAAAAATAGGACACTCATTGAAGCTGCAGGTACATTGCTTGCATATGCTTACATACCACTATCCTTTTGGGTAGAGGCTGTGAACACTGCAAACTATGTGCTGAACAGAAGCCTGATACATAAGCTAAAGAATAGGACTCCCTATGAATTACTAAAAGGGAAGAAACCTAAAATAAACTATTTTAAAGTCTTTGGTTTTATATGTTATATTCACACAAACAACAAAATATATATTAGAAAGTTTGAGGTAAAGGCTGAAGAGGGAATTTTTTTAGGATATTCCCAAGTAAGCAAAGCCTATAGAGTTTATAACAAATCAACTTTAAAAATTGAGGAGTCTATCCATGTTACTTTTGATGAAGCTAACATGTCTTGCAAGGAGAAAGAAATTTCTACCAGAAGCAACTTGCAGGTACATCACTTGTGTGAGAGTTTGGATGGACTAAACCTTACCCAAGAGGTTCCAACTCATCCTTCTCCACAAGTCATTGAAGAAAGTGAAGATGAAGGCATTGAAGTGAGTGATATTCCCCCAACAGCAAACATAATTCCACAGGAGGAATTAATTCCAAATGCTGTTGCAGAACCAACTCCACCAGCTGATCTTGTCACACTTAGGGATAACCCCAGATCTCAAGTTATTGGAGACATATCAGCAGGTGTATAGACAAGGCATCAACTCAACCAAGATTTGATGCATGCCTGTTTTCTCTTTCAGATTGAACCTCTATCCATCCATGATGCAGAGCAAGATCCCCACTGGATCATTGTAATGCAGGAGGAATTAAATCAATTTGAGAGATATAGAGTTTGGGATTTGGTTCCAAGGCCTCAAGACTACCCAGTCATTGGAACCAAATGGGTCTACAAAAACAAGTTGGATGCACAAGGAGTAATAGTGAGGAATAAAGTCAGGCTTGTTGCACAAGGATATAGGTAAGAAGAAGGAATAGATTATGACCAGACCTTTGCACCTGTTGTAAGGTTAGAAGCAATCAGAATATTCCTTGCCTATGCAGCTTACAAGAGATTCAAGGTCTATCAAATGGATGTGAAAAGTGCATTCTTGAATGGAGTACTCAAGGAAGAGGTGTATGTTGAACAACCTCCAGGTTTTGTTTCTCCAACTCATCACTCTTATGTTTACAAATTGCATAAAGCTCTCTATGGTCTAAAGCAAGCTCCAAGAGCTTGGTATGAGACTCTAGCCAGCTTTCTGTTAGAGCATAAATTCATTAGAGGCATTGTAGATAGAACTCTTTTCACTAAACATCATAAGGATCAAATACTATTAGTACAAATATATGTGGATGACATAATATTTGGGTCTACTGATTCAAAATTGTGCAAGAGATTTTCTGATCTCATACATTCTAAATTTGAAATGAGTAGCATGGGTGAGCTTTCTTACTTCCTTCGTCTCCAAGTGAAGCAGATTCCTGATGGTATCTTCATCTCCCAAGCTAAGTATGCTAAATAGCTTATCAAAAAGTTTGGGATGGCTGATGCCTCAGCAAAGAAGACACCTATGGCTACAAATGTTGTAATTGATTCAGATGCACATGGGAAACCTGTGGATTAGAAACTATATAGGGTCATTGTTGGATCCCTGTTATACCTTACAACAAGCAGACCTGATATCATGTTTGTCACATGCCTTTGTGTTAGGTTCCAGGTGAACCCAAAAGAATCTCACCTTATTTTCCTAAAAAGAATTTTGAGATATATAAAGGTGTGTCCTAGTCTAGGCCTATGATATCCCACAGAATCAGAATTTGAGTTAACTGGATACTCAGATGCTGATTTTGTTGGATGTAGGGTGGATAGAAAAAGTACTTCAGGAACTTGCCAGTTCCTGGGTATGAGATTAGTATCCTGGTTTTGTAAGAAACAGTCATCTGTATCTACTCAACTACTGAGGCAGAATACATTGCAGCAGGTAGCTGTTGTTCCCAGATATTGTGGATACAAAATCAATTACTAAACTATGGTATCAACTTAAATAATTCAACTCTACTTTGTGATAACACAAGTGCTATAGCCATAGCACAAAATCCAGTCCATCACAGTAGAATAAAGCATATAGACATTAGGCATCATTTCATAAGAGAATGTGTAGACAAAAACAAAATTAAGCTTGTCTATATCTACACTGATTTACAAAGGGCTGATATATTCACCAAACCTCTGGATGAGAGAAATCATCTCTTCTTTATAAATCAGCTGGGAATGATCAATGAAGAAGACTTAGTTTAGTTTAAGTCTGCACTAGATGAATTTGCCAAAGTTCGTCGAACGGAGCTCGATGAACTATGGAAAGTTTGTGAGATATTCGTCGAACGTAGGACGACGAACTCTCTGTGAGTGAAGTTGTTTTCGTCGAACGGAGATCGACGAATTCACTTCAGAAAACTTTTGTCGAACGGAGCTCGACGAAATGTCTTCAAATCTTCAGACAGAGCTCGACGAATTATTTGGCTATTAATTATTTCGTCGATCTCAGGTCGAAGAATTTCTTAATTTTCGTGGAACGGAGTTTGTCGATTCATATTCTGGAAAATCTTATATCTAGGTTTTTCTTCGACCTCCGTCCCGCGCTTTTTGTTCTCTTGCACTTGATCGCCGTTTGTCTCTCTTGCAAGTGATTCCAATGGCTATTCCAGCAGGTGCCCAAACCGGAATGAAGTTTGACACGGGCTTTGACGTCGACTTCGAATTCTTTCAACATTCAGATCCAATATTTCTGCATATACTGGAACTTCTGGAGGAACAGAAACTGAAAAATCTGATGTCAACAAGGATAAAACTGTCTGCAACTGAAATCAGAGAGTGGTTTATACATCTACAATCAGAAGAGAACACTATGATCGGAACAATTGTGGGTAACTCTGTATCTTTATCTCCCGCTGTACTTACTGAGATTTTTGGATTGATTAATGGTGAAGAACAGTTAGAAATCGATTCAGAAGAATATGATATGATGTTGAGTTTAATGGGATATATTGGAGATAATCCCAATAAGTTGTTAAAGAAACATCTATCTGCCGAATTTAAGTTCTTGGCAAATATTATAGGAAAAGTTTTGCTGGGCAAGCATACTGCCCATGACTACATTACCAGACACCAGTTTCTGGTTATGTGTGCAGTGATTAATAAGAAGGAAGTGGATTGGGCTCAAATCATATTTGATTTGATAAAGAAAAAGAACAACAAGAAGGAAGTCTGTTTTGAAAGGATCCTAGGGATCTTCTTAAAGGACAAGGATGATGAATCACTGGTCTCACCGACCATATTCATAAATGCCAGTAAAAGGCTAACCTGTGCTTTATTTGGGAGGTGGGAGAGGACAATAGTCAAGCCCTCCAAGGCATCACCCTCTTCCACCACAGCTTCTGAAAGCACCAGGGCTATAAGAGTCACTCCCCACCCTGATGAAGAGATCATTCCACCCTCATCATCTCTTCCAGCTATTCCACCTACACTTCCACCAACAGTCCAAACCATCTCTCCAACTCCACAACCACAACAACAAACCTCTACTACAACAACAACAACACTCTACTCATGTTCCTACTCCACCTACATCTCCACAAATTGATCTTACAGAGATCCCATCTTCCACCCTTCAGGAAAACCAACCACCAACACCACCTGATTCTCCCCATGACACATATATTCCCTCACCACCACCATCTCCTCTTCCACAACATTTGTCCACCATACCATCTTTCCATATACCAACAGATATAATCATGCTAGATGCTACTCCTCCATCTCCACTACCATCTATCATTCCTCCACATGTTTCTACTCACACAACATCTGAAACATCCACTGCTCCAACATTGGACCCCTCCACCATATCTTCTATCATTGCTATCATCACACCCCTCATAAAATCAATCATAGCAGAGGCCATTATACCTCTTGCTACATCTATATCTATTCTATCTGCTCAATTTTCTGCCTTCACTGCTGCCCCCTCTTCATTCAGGGGCCTGGCTCCAGTATACACTGAAACCAGGCAGGGGGAGATGCTTAATGAAGAAGCTGCAGCACCTCCAGCAGAAGCAGAAATCTCAGCTCCAGCAGCTCCAGTAACAGCGGAGGCAGAAGCACTACTAGCAGATACAGATTTAATTCCAGGGGCTGCAGATTTTATTCCTGATGATAGAGATTTAATTGATTTGATTCATTTCATTGAGACTGACATGGACCTTGATGAGTCAGTCCCTGAAGAGACAGTTGCTGAAGACATTCTTTCTATTTCTGAATTCATAATTAATCCCACAGTAAACTTAGTTGATTTATTGAAAAGTTTTGATACTGCCTTTCTGAATTATATTCCAGCAGTACCTACTAAGTCATCCTTGGCTATTGTACCATATACTTCTCCAATCTCTCCAAAAGTTGCTAAGCAACTTAGAGATAGTTTTGTTATTTCAAAGCCAGCAGTCATGCCATCTCCAGAAGAAGTTATTTTTGTTCCAACATTTGTAATGGATGACTCACCCATACCAAATCTGGATGATTTGATTTTGGCTGATATAGAAGAAGAAAGTAAGGCAGCTGCTGAAAGCACTGTCAGAACCAGTTCTCCGGTCTCTCCTATGACTTCTTCTCTTGGTCCTGTTGAAGTTTCTGCTCAAGCTCCTAAAAAACCAATCATTTCTGCTGAGGCTCTGAAAGCACTCAATGACTTATATGATAACCCTCAGGGATCAGATAATGATAATGATAATGATGAACCTAAGAGGAAGTTAGTATCAAAGAAAAGAAAAGCCCCTCCTCCTCCTGCTCCTAAGCCTAATCCAACTAATGACACTCTTTTTTATATTCTACATAATATAACTCCATACAAAGGGATACCAGCCTGGATGTGGCTATCTAAAAACCAGCAGAAGGAATGGAAGAAAAGCAGAAGGTACTCTCCTCCACCAGTTCAGAAATATTTTAGAGATCCACCTCCTCCACCTCCTCCAGCTGCTGGTGCTTCAAGCACATATTCTCAAAGATCTGCCCCACTTCAAACATATCAAAGACACCAAGGGAGATCACATGAAAGCAGCCAGCACAACCAATACTCTTCAGGAAAGCAACATCAATAGCAACAACAACATCAACAGCAGAAGCAACATCAACAACAACAACAACAACAACAATCCACTGAACATCAACCAGCTGAAGGCACTAAAAGACCATCTTCTCCTCCTGTTCCTTTTGAAGATCCTGAAATAGCTACTAATGCTAGAATGGCCAGGTTCCAGGAAATTGTAGGCCTTTCTATGATTAACAAAGTCAAAGCTGAAGGAAAGGATCCTTCTGAATATTCAATAATGTCAAAGTACAGGAAAGAGGAACTTAATAGATTTGATAAAGCAAACAAGTTTTCAATGTTGATGACTACATGAAGTTACACCCATAAGCAGTTATCCCCAGAGCTACATCTTTGAAGATTATAGGGGCTGCTGACATGACCATGACAAAAGTGCAAGCTTCAGATCTCAAAAGAGAAATTGTGTTTACAAAGCCTGGAGAGAAGAGCAAGTAAGAAATGCCAAAGGAAAAGAAACAGAAGAAGTAAAGGTTGAACTCTTTTGTTTTCTACAATTATCTATAACTGCTCTATATTTTGAACAAAGCTTATGTATATATATATTTGTTGCATATGTTATTGATCTCCGCCAAATATATGCTTTTTCTGCTTTGTTTATTTTTCAATTTTGATTTGAGTCTGTAATTAGTGACCTCACCCAAATAGGGGGAGATTGTTGGATCCCTAGTAAGATTTGGGCTAGATTCACTAAGTTAGGATCATATGACCCACAATGTATAGCCAGGGTCATAGTTATGTCCTAGAGTCTAGGCCAAGTCCTTAGAGTCAGCATCACATGGACCAGCTATCAACAAGACTGTCAGAGACTCAAGACTTAAAAGATTTCAAGACTCTGTAAAGTGAGTTCGACGTTCGTCGAACTCAGGTCGACGATTGTCGTGCTCAGTTCGACGATCTCAGAGTTAATTCTCTGAGCTGAGCTCGACGAACTACATTCTCTGATCGACGAAAACTTAGATTACAACAACACTTCAAGTTAAGGAAACATCAAGATATCCCAAGTCCTTAGAATCATACTTTGGTCAACGAACTTTATTCTTTGGTCGACGAATCTTTGGACTACTACAGCATTCTGTCAAGACTATGTTCTCTAGTCTCAGGTCGACGAACTTAGTTCTCTGCCCGACGAATTCTGGATTATCTACGTCAACAACTTAGAACCAGAAGACTTGTGTCGACACTCAGAGTATATGTCGACACCAACTGAGTCGACACTAGAAGCACTTGTGTCGACACACAGATCATCACTCAACACTTTGGAAAGGTTGTGTCGACACCATACAGAAGACTTGTGTCGACACACAGGATATCAGTCGACATCACCTGTGTCGACACCGGGAGTAATTGTGACGACACACAGAATATTTGACAACTCCAAAAACTCAGCTCGATGAAATCAAATCTTAGTTCGATGAATTCTGGAGACTTTAACTTTCATTTCAGATACAACTGTAAATATTGTAAGTCCAGAATAGTTGCTGAACTCCAGTCGACGAACACAGTTATCAGCTCGATGAATTTTGTCATCAGTTCGACAATTCCAGACTTAGCATTTATTCCTTTTGTCCTTAGTCTATGACAATAATTTCTGAATGATTAATGATAAAATATTCTCTGAATATTACCGTTGGACGGTACATTAATCACGGCTTTCATCAGAATTATTGTTTTTCATTTTTCCAAGGGACAGTTGGGGAAAAAAATAAATACAGTTTATTTTCAAGGACCGCCAGCATTGATTGTCGCAGAAGGATTCAAATTTCGAAAGGAAATTCCCTCAAAAAATATAAAAGAGATTTTTCTCTCTTTCCTGACAGCAAGTAAGAACAATCAGAGTACCAGAGCAATTACAGAGACACGGTATACACAGACACAGAGATTTTCAGTCTGTCTGTCTTCAACAGCTTCTATGCTCCTTTCACAAAAGCTCTGATACAAAAAGAATATCTGGTCTCAGAAGAAGAAGAACAATCATACAAAATCAAGAGTCTTCTTACTTCAACACTCCAAGACTTCCAAGGACAACAACTATCAAATATGTCAAGAAGATCCTGCAGATAAAGGCTAAAAGCTTGAAGGCCTATCACCCTGCAGCAAGGCTTCCATATTTCCCTGAACCATTCAATATCTCAGGGGGAGTCATTTGCTACCATCAATAATCCACAAGTCTTCTCTCTTATTGTTGATAGAGAAGACATAATCAACTCTCTCACCCCCAATGTGTAAAGGGTTGTCATCTCCCTTCAATAGTGATCCCTGGTTACAAGTCACCTGATCAAAAGACTTGGGGATTTGGTTTTTGAGCACCTGATCAAAAGCTCATTGGTGTCAGGCACCTGATCAAAAACCTGAGCGGATTCCTACCAGGGTGGTAGAAGAGTGAATGTACCTAGGTTGGGGAACCACTATAAATCTCTTGTGTCATCTGGTTTCCCTCTTTCTTCTGTTTTCTTGTTGTGGCTGTCGTAGTTAGTTTCTGTGCTTTTATATTTTGATTTATTTACTACTGCACTTAGACTAATCTGCATTATCCAGCTGAGAATTTTATAAAACTCTAAATACTCTATTCACCCCCCCCCCTCTAGAGTATTCATGATCTAACTGCTCATTTTCAAAGCAGTATAGTGAATAAACACTTCATCACAGGCATGGGCACACACGACCTCACACCCCGTGCTCTCAGGGCACATTCTCGGTGAACCGGTCAACGTCACATCAATTTAAGCCATAGACGTCTCGGTCTCACCACCGCTACTAGGACGGCCAATCTTGCGAGCATTTTTGTCTTCCCGGCATGGATCACATCAATTTAATCCATAGACCGTCGAAGACCCTCATCTATTCCAACGGCTACCACCGAATGACATAGAACGGGTATGGTTCCGCCTGACCCGTTGATCACACTGCAACGTCAATTTAAGCCATATACGCGGGTCAAACCTCCCCGAGTCTCGTTTCCATCACACAATTCACATAACCCGGTTATGTCCAAGTTGGCTCCCAGGCCACCATGTTTGCAGAATCACGCATCTGCCCAGTTTTCCGGGTGCACCTTGGAGTTAGTCTCCAAGGCTCCCTGTTGCAATCTACCGCGTAGAAAACCCGAAAAACAACCATTCGCGCGGAGTCTTCTCCGGCCATTCAAGCAATGCAACATCACCAATCCAGACCAACTTGTCCGGGTAGGCTTCACATATCATGCACATATCCGTTCTCGATTACGGACTCTACAAGTACACAACGGGACTATTCATGTCTACCCGAAGAAACGCCTCAACTAACCGCAAACTCGTGAGAGCGGGCTTCCTATGCAAAGGAAAAGAGGACTTCACATGTCCTAGGATGAGAATCGTTACCCTAGCATTTTTCCTTGGCGCCATGGAAATTTATGCGGATGAAAAGCACTGCAATCTCCTCACCTCCGTAGATCCGAAGTCGGCTTGCGATTTGGAGCCCCGAAGCTCCGTCAGTGACCGGATCTAGCCTCCTTTCTTCTTCCTTGCTCTCCCTCTATCTAAACTTTAGAAAGAGAATAACCCAAGTGAAATGGGATTTTCAAAGCTCTAAACCCGGGTATATCTCAGCAGTAACAACCTCTAGTTGTCGGATCCAAAAATAAGGAAACGAACGGCCACGATTCTCCATCGAAATCCAAAGTCTGGGTCGAACACGGCATGTGACACGCCCGTGTCTAGGGCCGTGTTCTCCATTCGTTGAAACCGACAAGTCCTGAAAAGAACACGGGCACCTGACACGCCCTTGTCAAACTTGACATGCCCGTATCAACCAGAACACGGACGTGTACTGTGCCGTGTTACTCCATCGACACAGGACCAACACCAACCCGAGAAGAACACGGGTCTTGGACACACCCGTGTCCCCTTTGACACGCCCGTGTCTACCTGACACGGCCCGTGTGCCGACCCCGTGTATCAACCATGCCACAGCTCAGCTTCAACCCGAGAAGGACACGGCCGATGACACGCCCGTATCCCAGGCCGTGTTCACTGCTCGACGATCGTCAACTCCAAAATTCATCTACCTCTCGGCTAGATCGTCGACCCGAGCACGACATGCCCTGGGACACGCCCGTGTCCCAGGCTATGTGCCCCCTGCCAAATTCCAAACTTGGCTCAAAACGCCTCTCGTCGCTCTTTTGAGTTTTGGAGCGTTACACTGCAGAGTTCTGGTTTGAGATCTGAGGCTAGCGTTGTGGAGGCAAAGTCGCTGCGGTACGTTTCAACCGGCTAAAAGTCCATGGCTCCGAAGCGATTTTCAAGGGTAATGACATTTCTTCCTAGCCATGTGAAGGCTTCTATTTTGGCATATGCATGGGATTCCCCCCACCAGAGGGTGGCTTTTGAAAGAATTCCCTTGGGTTGATTCTTGGAATCCCCAATAGGTTGGCATATAGATCCGGAAATGGAGTACGGAATAGGCATGTTGTGTGAATCCCATCTGGACAGGTTGGTCTGCATTGGTGATATTGCATATACGCACCGGAGAAGACTCCGTGATTAAACGCATAGTTTAAGAAGTCGATGGGTTAAACCTGTGAAAGGTAGTAGCAGGAAGTACTGGAGTGGTAGTCCAGGAAAATACCCTTAATGTTTGTAATGTTCAATGGGTTGGACCTATGAAAGGCAGTAGCAGGAAGTACTGGATTGGACGTCCAGGAAAATACCCTTGATACTTGTGATATTTACCAGGTTGTACCTGTGAAGGGTAGTAGCAGGAAGTACTGGATTTGAGATCCAGGAAAAAACCCTCGGATCATGCTTGTAATGCTTATGACACTTGACGGGTAGTGCCTGTGAAGGGTAGTAGCAGGAAGTACTGGCTTGGCAGTCCGGTAAAATACCCTCAAGTGGATGCTATGAATGTATGGTTAAGGCTATGGATGGAAGATGAATTCTGTCGCTAACGCGAGGCGTGGCACCTAGCTAACCGATGATTGGAAAGCCAGTCCTGCGAGGATATTATTGCTATGTGGGAGCTGATGAGCTCTTACGGCTTCATGCCAAACAGGTAAGGTGAAACTGACCCGCGCCTTTTTCTTAGCCGCGAGTACGCTGTACTCGGTGATGGCAAGGCGACTTGAGCAACGGGGGGTGGATGATCCGACCTGCGTTATGTCCGTTCGACGTGAGACCTAAAAGTGCGGTCTGTTGAAGCGCATAGCGAGAGTCTTAGGCCTGCGCGCCATGACACAATGGGGGGCTACGGGCCAATCCCGGGTCATTAAGACTAAAGTCTACGGCTGCACGCCATGGAGTAAAATGCTCAATATTGTCGTTGGGTTCCAGTCCTGATACGGTGGTGGGCAACTAGTTCGTCGGTACACCATGAATGTGCCCTGAGTGCAAGGACCATTGGTCTGCGTGGCTGACGGTTGTGATGGAATGTATGTGCGTGAGAGCATAATGTATGAATATATATATATATCTGCCTGTGAAATGCTATGTCTGCAGGGAAGGAATACCACTGCCCTGGAAAAAGGGGTAGGGTCGTTATAAAATTGGTCAGCTGAATGCTGACCGTTGCCTTATTTGCCACCATTGGGTGGAATGTCCTTGTACAGGTGCTGAAGAGCCAAGTGGGACATATAAAGGCTGAATTCCCTGCTGCTGTTGCTGCTGCTGCCGCTAGCCCTTGAAGACTAAGCTTAAAATGCTGTGTTTTGTTTATGTATGGTCGGCCTGCGCGCCAATGTTTGAAAGCCACTTTTGTAAAGAAACAAACTGTAAGGCCATAAGGCCAGCTGACTATGTATTTGGTGTTCCTATTTACATATAAATGGATATGCATATTGGAGGACATTCATGTTTGGATTTCAGCTTCGTGTTATAGGCTTCCGCTATAATGCAATGAGTTAGGATGCGCAACTCTGGTATCCCTCTGTGACTTTGCCGCCTGTTTTGTGGTATATGTTGTGGGGCCCCGATCGGACCTTTTAGTATATACTATATGAACGGATGGAGTCGTTACAATATAGCCCACAAAATTAGGGTTTTTCAATAATTAAGCTAGACATTCAAAAAGGGAACAATTCCACCATTAATCACTTTTCTCCTACAAACGATTTGTCTATACTCAAACAACTTAAACCCCTCAAAATTCTGACAACATAACAATGCTATGAAAACTATAGCCCCCACACCAAATCAACCCCTAAGGCCTCGTTCGTTTGCACCATTTTTAGGCAGCATTTTCGTTTTGAGTTTTCGCTGACCAAATGTAGGTGTTCGTTTAGCTATGTTTTGCACAGTTTTAGTTTTGAGATGAAAACACTCTGTTTTCATTTCTTCTCAATTTGTTTGGCCCCAAAACAGACCTGAAGAGGTCTATTTTGGGCGGTTTTGAGAATAGACGGTTCTTCTCTTCTTCCCTTCTTCCCGGCGGACGATCTTTCTTCCGTCGAAAACAAGCCTCCCGGCACTTCCACCGTCGAACGAGCCTCCCGACTCTGTTTCGCGACCAGATCGGTGCTTCCTGAACGAGCTTCATATTTTCCGGTGTGCCATTTTCTGGTGCTTCCTGAAAATCTTCCGGTGAGCCATTTTCTGGTGCTTCCTGAAAATCTTCCGGTGAGCTATAGAACGAGCTTCAGATTTTTCGGTGCTTCCTGAAAATCTTCCGGTGAGCTTCAGAATGAGCTTCAGATTTTTGGCATGTGTAGAGGTATGCAAGTTCCTGATGTTGCTAAAGAAATTAGAGGTGTGGCAAGTACTGACCCCATTCACCGCAAACTTTTTGTCCATGGCATGGCCTGGGAAACTACCTCAGAAACTTTGTGTGTTGTGAGTACATTGATGTTTGCTTATTCTGTTGCTTGCTTGTTGGGATTGCCTGAGTTTATTTCTTAGTTCAGTGGTTGGGCCTAACCATTTCTTTATCATATTCCGGTTAAGCTTATGCAAGTTCAGTGGTATGCAAGTTCCTGATGTTGCCTGAAACCCCCAGCTCAAACTGAAACTATGAGTGAAACGAACATAAGTTTTTTGTTTTGCTTCAAAACGGACTTGAAAATCATTTTGCAAACAAACATAAGTTTTCGTTTTGCCCCAAAACGAAAACACTTGATTTTTTTTCGTTTTGAAGCAAAACGAAAACCGTAAATGAAAACGGTGCAAACGAACGGGCCCTAATGCATTCTAGTAAGCATACATCATCGATTTGTGCCAAAAGTCACAAGTAGGCTTCACCACCATGCCTACTCCGCAATGATTCTGGAGCTCTAATGTAAGTATGCCAGGAACATTAATTTATGCCTCGATGGTTATAAATGAAGAATTTTTTTTCAGATTTCACTAATTACATAAACTTAAAACCATCACAAAAATTGAAGCAAGGAAAATCGCAAGCTAATTCAAATGAAAACTTAAGATTGGGAGGAAGAAAATCGTTACCCTCAACACTTTTATCCCAACCAATAAAACCTGATCTTTGTGTATATGTACGATAGGGATGTAGAGGGATATTCGTTACCGCAGACGACTCGTCGATTCAAGTTTGGGAGCCTCTCCGGTGGCCAATTTAACCTAGCCAAACCCTCTTCTCATCCTTCTCTCTTTCTCCCTTTTGGAAATGGATAAAATGAAATTTTTCTCCGGATTTCTCGAGTTTATACAACTTAAAAGACATCCAAACTTCTTGTCTCCCAATCAGAAACCAAAGGAAATAATTGTTTATTTTCAATAATTTGTCTTGGACACGCCCATGGACATGGGCGTGTACCCAACGCAAGCTCATCCTATTTTAAATCAAATCACACTCAAGCTTTCAGGAAATCTACCCCCCCCCCCCATCCTACCAGGTGATACATCCATACATGACATGTATCTAAAGTGTGTCATATATTTTTTCTTTATTTTTGGCATCTAATCAATCCCACAAGCTCATAGACACAATCCTCACACTATTTGGAGTTGTTCTCATTTATTTATTGTTGAAACCGGAGACCGGTCCCATTGAGATTTACGACTCAAGTGGGTAGCTTACACCTACTTCTTTGAAACTAGAACACCCGGCCGAACACTAGAAACTAGAGAATAGATCATGGGTTGTAGCGCAGAGGTCCCACCACACACCCGAAAGATATCAGAGCGCTTCCCCTCTCAAGCCAAAAGTTGAGTTGGGCACCTTGGAGGGCACTCGAAGATAACCAAAAACAACCTGAGGAGGAAGACGCCAAAAGAACTGGATCTTCTCCAATGGTGCCCATAGGATCTATTTCTAGGTTTTCAAGTCCGGTTTGTAAATAGTGGAATCTCACCTTATGATTTTACTAAACGCACCCCAAATCGGTCTGTAAATAGCCAAAATCCGCTGTTTGAAGGGGCTATTGGCAGGCCAAAACATATTATCTCATAAATAATCTTTCTAGGACAGGTCGATCATAAAGTCATACCACCTGAAGTGGCGAGTGTCACAACCCGTATTTTCTCTGTATTAAAGGATATATCAGAGTAAGGAGAAAACATGCGTCATGATGACACGTCAGCAGGGGATAACTGCAGACGTTCAGGCGAGACCACAACTAAACACCTTTTTGAAAAATTTATGTGTTGTTTAAGGAAAACCCAGTTTTAAGTTAAGCAGTTAGTTGTATCCCCCGGCTTAGTGGATTAACTAGTCCACGAGTAAAAATATAGTTATACGCTATAGAAAAATACTTTGATTAGGTTCATTTTAACACCCTACATGAGTATAAGCGTCCCCTAAGGACAACTCATACTATGCAAGACTCTAGATTTATAATAAGTATAGAAAATGTATTTACGCTATCTAGAAAGTAGTGTTTTAGTTTTGAAAGAGATGACGAGTATGAAGTACTAATAGTAGAGTTTGTAAGTTAAAAACTTTAACATGCAACCTAGCATAAAGCCTTCCCAGAGAGCAAGTACCAACAACCACAGTACAAAAAAAAATTTGTGGGGGTGGCTACGGTCCACACAACCCAACAGTCCTCAGAAACAGAGACTAAAGATATCCACCAAGTGCAACGATCCACAAACCGACGTCCAGTTGGTGTTCCTTTATCCACTGTCAACCTTCATAGCCGAAGAAACATCAGATCCTACCCAAATCCCAAGTTCAAACCTTAAGATAAACTAAAACCAGGCCTAAAATCATCCTAAGGACTAAACCCTCCAAATTGGACAAAACGGCGAAAAATTCTAAGTCCCAACAAATTCAGTGAGTATACCCGACGATACTCAAGCATACTCGTCGAATTTGACAGCGATACTCGGCGAGTCGCTCAATACTCGGCGAAAATGCCTTACGAAATCCGGCGATACTCGACGATTCCTATCGATACTCGACGTTCGTTGAACTGCATTCGACTAACCTGCGATACTCGTCGAATATGACTTCCTCAATTCAGCGATACTCACCGAATATGACTTAACCTAAATTCCGCGATACTCGCCGAATTCCTACCTGATACCCGCTGAATTCTACTTAAGCTACCTATCGAAACTCGGCGAATATTCCTTATCTAAACCCGACGATACTTGACGAATAGACACTCGATACACGCCGAATTTTACTTATCTCATATTTTTTCCTAATTTCTATGGTTTAGCCGTAAATCAAGATCTAACCTAGAGGGATCTTGCATGCTTTCTATTCTACTCCTATTCTCTAAGGGAGGAAGAAACGAGAAGAGAGGTCAAGTAAAAACGAACAAGCACGGGAGAGAGATCCACTTACCTCAAAACTTTGGAGAAACGTTGTTCGCTCGCGCCGCTTCAAGGATCGGCCGTAGAAAGCCCTAAGCAACGTTTCCTGAAACTTTTGGGGGAGAAAGGAGGTCAAAATATCAAACCCTAACGTACAAAAACCGGGGAAATGGGAAGATCTTATCACGATCGCGAAGCCCTCGTCGAGAGCTTTCCAAATCTCCTATCAATCGACGAAACCGACCAGTTAATCACCCAAAATCGTTGGCTGAAAGCTCCGTCCGCTGCACGCCTCCTCCATTCGTGAAACGAGAACCACCGTCGAGTTGGGGGAGATAATGATCAGTAGGGTTCGTTTTTACGCGTATATATATATACAAGCAGTCGTGCACGGGGGACCCCGTGCGGGCAACATTTGTCGTCGGTGCGACATTTGTCGAGGGTGCGACAATCGTCGTGGGTGCGACATTTGTCGAGGGCGCGACATTTGTCGTGGGTGCGACATTTGTCGAGGGGGCGTCACTTGTCGTGGGGGCGTCATTTATCGTGGGGGCGACATTTATCGTGGGCGCGACATTTGTCGTGGGGCGACATATCTCGAGGGGGCGACATTTGTCGTGGGGGCGTCATTTGTCGTGCTGGAGTCATTTGTCGTGGTGGCGACATTCGTCGGGCAAGCGACATTCGTCGTGGGGGTGACATTCGTCATGGGGGTGACATTCGTCGTGGGGGCGAGATTCGTCGTGGGGGCGAGATTCGTTGTGGGGGCGACATTCGTCGTGGGGGCGACATTCGTCATGGTGGAGACATTCGTCGTGGGGCCGACATTCGTCGTGGGGGCGACATTCGTCGTGAGGGTTACATTCGGCGGGGAGACATTCGTCGTGGGGCCAACATTCGTCTAAAAAGTTAAATCCCAATCAAAAGTATCTCGTGCGGGGAACATTCGTCGTGAGAGAGACATTTGTCGTGGGGGCAATATTTGTCGTGGGGGCGTCACTTATCGTGGTGGCGTCACTTGTCGTGGTGGCGACATTTCTCATCGCCAAAATTCAGCAGTTTGTAAGCATATAAGATATTTTTAATGTCAACATACATCATCATCTTCATTTTGGTTCAATAGTTGGTTGCTACCCAAGAAACTACTAACCATACGACAAATATCCTCACATACTCATGATGGTGTAAACAACTTTTCTTGAACAAAATGTCGTACAGGAATGAAGAAACCCAACCCATACTCACGATTAATTGCTAAAATGCTCAAATTTATTGCTATAATTCAAAAAGCAGAAATTTGTTGACTGGTGCGATGAAGAATCCTAAGAAAGCACATAATAACTGTTGAGAAAGCACAAACTAATTGTTCTTGAGAAAGCACAATTTTCTTGAGCAAGAAAAAATTGCCTCTATCAGAAAATGAAATTACAGTCGGCCTCTATATAGTACAGAACTTAAAAAAATGAAATAACAACTGCCTTTTTCAGCGATTTCACTGAGCTTAATCACAACTTTTGCAATATAAAACCTCATCAATCGATGAGCAATGGCAAAATAAAATCACAGTCGGCCTCTATGCTTGTAATCGAAAACAAAAACTTGAGTACTTGCAATTGAAAGAAATGATAAACATTGTCTAATCTTTTTAAATCAATGATAGTTTTATAGTGAAGTATTATCAGTTCCTTGAGTTCTACTCAAATAAACTAAAATTTGGGCCCAACTATGCAGACGAAAAAACAATTGGAAAATATTTGTGCTGATTTAAAAGTTTAAATCATGTTATGAAAGCACAACTGTGAATCTGACCTGTTCATAAATGCCCATTTCAGCGGAGATCTGTCTATTTCAACGGGCAACTGCCTATTAGCACCTCTATTTCAGAGGTTAACACCTGAAATCATCTGCAGAACTATAAAAAAATTAACACATGCAATTAAAAAAATGCAATTACAGTGCTTGCAATTGAAAAAATGATGAACATTGCCTAATCTTTTTTAATCAATGATAAGTATGATCATTGCTTGGAGTTCCTAGTCAATTAGAGATAGGAAAAAGACAGTGAGTAATAAACATCAATCCTGCAGCTACCAACCAACCACAAAACAGTGAGTAAATCAAATGAATTAGAGACAGGGCTACAATCATAAATCTACTGCATATTTTAGAGATGATAGAAGTAAGCTACAATAACCTATGATACAACTAAAACCTGACAACCGAGAAAAAACTATAAGAAAAATGCATTAGAGATAGGAAGTCAGATAATGAAACCAGCAATCAGTTATTAAAGCATACTAAACTAAAATTTGGGCCCAGCTAAAACCACACTGAAATTTGGGCAAATGAGCAAAGGCAAATGAAAACAGAGATGCTCAACCAGAAAATCACAGAGATCCTCTTATAGAAATCATTTCTATTTATTCCAGAAATCACAATTCCCATATCTCATTTATGATCATCTATTTAATCTTTTCAGACCTAAGAAGTAAGAACAACTCCTTAACCACGCCTTAAACCATGATATATTTGTTACAGTAGCATGATCAATCGAAAAAAACTGCAATGTTTGATTAAACAATATGTGCAAAAATATATATATCATAAATTCAGACCGAAGAGTTGCGTAGAGCAAAAAATCGAGAAGGGATGATTAACCTGGTCCGAGCACCTGTGCACGGGTGTTTGCAAGCTGCTGAAGCGCCGCAAACTCGTTTCACCAACTCATGACAACCACTTCCTTATTTACTTGGTGCCCACACTGAATTAAAATTGTAGTTCCCCTGCGGATTTTAGATGTAGTATTTGGGTACCAATACTAAAAAAAGAAACCTAAAACTCAAGGCATTTTCAAGGGATAAATGCATTCAAACCAAAATACGATGTTTTGAATTACTCACAATCGTTATAATCCATCACTAAAGATATAATCCATGACTAAAGAGTATCCTCAAATCTTCCATACCTTGGGTGCAGATCCAAAATAGATGCTTTGTCCAAAATCCTGAACCACAAAAAGTATTACACAATCAAAACCAACCAAAAAAACCTTCTGTATAACCGAAATGCCCCAAATGTCTCAAAAAAATGTTGCTTAACTCAAATCTGGGAAAATTCACAGCTGACTCAAAGCAACAGGAAAAGGGAGAAGCGAGGAGGAAGACCTACGACGGGAAAAGCAACAGGAAATCGCCTAAACCTAGATGAAGAAAACAAAATGAAAAACAAAATCAAAACCGAAATCAAAACCGAAATCAAAACCAAATTCAAAACAAAAATGAAAATGAATTCCAAAATCAGAAACTTATAGGAGACTGGTGCGAAGAGCTAGCAGCGAGGACGGCGCGAGAAGCGTCGTGGTAGGCATAAAGAACGGAGGGAGGAAATATCAACCTGCGGAAGAGAAAGCTTGGATGGAAGATGGAGCTATGGAATCGAGAGAAAACAGCGACCATAAAGCCATGGCCAAGAGCAGCAATGACATGTGTCGGTAAAACTCTGAAAGCCCAGCAGCCACGGCCAAGAGCAGCAATAACTGTTTGGAAACCCAAACGGAAAAAACACTCGAGTATGCGACCGGCGCTGGAGTTGGAGTGGAAGTTGGATGCCTTAGCATTGGAGAACCTTGAATATCGAGAGAAATGCGAATGAAAATGGAGTCGGAGAAGAATGGCGCAGAGGAAGAGATCACATCTATCTCGAATTTGAGGCGGGCGAACAGTGCATGTAAACCTAAATTAAAGCTCTGAGGCAGATAAAAGACGAAAAAGTCCTCAAATTATAGGCCAAAACTTGTTTAGGGGAGGCATTTTTGGATTTAAATGTTACACATGGTGTAACATAGCTCCTTGCTTATAGTATAAAGATATATATATATATATATAATAGTATTAATTAATTTATTTACAAACCAATAGTACATTAGATTAAATCCTAAAACGATCCGAGATCCATAATAACTCGGAATTTAACGAAATTCGAACCGTAGCTAAATGTCGACGCTATGAATCCAATGACGAAGTCAAAACTCAAATTTGACAAACCAAACACGGGCAAACACCTCCCGAATCCAAAACTCAAGCATTCCCAAAAAGGCTCCACGAGCTCACCAAAACAGACCCGACTCGCAAGGGAATCTTGCAAACAGGCTAAACCCAGCCACACTGAAAACTCAAAGAGAAAAACCACGCTCCAACCACGGCACAAGCTCAAACATGCGTTAACGTAACGCCTTGACGTCAAAATTATGCCATTACAGGAATAAAAAAAATACCGAAAAATCAGGGGCGTTACAGCGAGTGATTAGATGAGGATGACAACTGCCACCTCACTCCTAGCTGAGGGTGAGTGCCTGATGAAGCCAACACTCGTCTGTCTCTTACTTACTATCTGGGGCGAGTGCGGACCGGTTGTCACATTCGTCCGACTATTTGCAAACCTTCCGCTTTGGGCGATGTGGGCCTTCTTATGCCACTCGCCCGCTCACCTGCTATTTTGGGCTAGTACGGGTCTACTTGCCTCACTTGTCACTCTCCTAGTTCTGAGTGTCCATTGTACCTAGACTTCTGTGGTGAATCCACTCGGCAAACACGGGGTTGTACACAATCCTCGCTCTTTACAAGATTGTCTCAAGCTCGAAAAGAAAAGTCCAACCTCAAGTGTTGGGTGAGTGCCTGCTGACCTGAAGGGAATCTTTTGGTGGATCCCTCCACTGCGCTATATATATCCCAAACCAAGGGAGCAAGAGGGATTCTCACTCCTCACCTTCCCTTGCATTTTCTTCTACTTTTGTTGTATAGTGTCTTTCTCGAAAGAAATTCATGATCGCATCGCTGACGTGAGAGAGGAGACCAAATCCTCCATCGCTAATTTCCCTCCTTGGCTTTCTAGGAAGTCCCCGAGCTCGCCTTATAAACTTAAAAAGGTTAAAATGGTCAGGCTTGACTAGACAGCTGCCAGGTATGTCCTTCTGTCTCTGTCATCCACCGTCGGGCTTACTCCCCAGGTACTCATATTTACCTCTCGACTCGCCATCCGGCGAAGGAGATTGACTGAAGCCATTTTTGACTACTTGCAGGAAGAACCTTCAAAGGAAAAGGATGTGAGAGAGGACTCTATATCGCCAGCCTACTCTCGCGCACAATCGGGAGTGACTCGCCGACCTAGAAGACCCACCCTCAAGTTATTTTGGGTGGTCCCCGCCCCAGTTGAGCTCGGATCCTGTGAGGTTTCGACTCTCCACCTCCAGTTGAGCTCGGTTCCTGTGAGCTGTCGACTCTTCACCTCTTGTTGAGCTCGGCTCCTGTGAGCTGTTGACTTTCTGCCTCTAGTTGAGCTTAGCTTCTGTGAGTTATCGACTCTCCACCTCCAGTTGAGCTCCTCTCTTGTGAGGTGTCGACCTCTTCTCCACCTCCAGTTGAGCTTCCTCCTATGAGGTATCAACCCCTTCTCCACCTCCAATTGAGCTTCCTCATGTTAGGTGTCGACTATATTCTCCACCTCCAGTTGAGCTCCTCTCCTGCGAGGTGTCTACCTCTTCTCTACATCTGGTTGAGCTTTCTCCTACTAGGTGTCGACCTCTTTTCTACCACCAGTTGAGCTCGGCTCCTGCTAGGTGTCGACTATATTCTCCACCTCCAGTTGAGCTCAGCTCCTGCGATGTGTCGACCTCTTCTCCAATTCAGTTGAACTCGGTTCCTATAAGGTATTAACCTTCTCTTCATATCCAAGCAAGCTTGGCATGGGAGTTGTCAACCCTTTTCATGTCTTCTAGTTGAGCTTGCTCGCCTAGAAAATGGTTTAGGAGGTGTTGACATTTTCTTTTCTCCTTTAATTGAGTTATACCTCTAGGAGGTGTCAACATTTTCTTTCCTCCTTCAGTTGAGCTCCACTCCTAGGAAGGACCTCGCGCAGCACTTCGTCTAGCGTCATCTCTCTGAATTATGGGTTAAACATTGTTTTTCCAAGATCGTGTCGAGCTCAAAAAAAGCAAGGATTGTGTATAACCCATAATTCATCTAGATCAGAAATATACAAGCAGATATCTATTCGCAGACCATTAGGCGAGCTTGGGCGAGCAGAGACGAGCTTGGGCGAGCAGAGGCGAGCTTGGACGAGCAGAGGCGAGCTTGGGCGAGTAGAGGCGAGCTTGGGCGAGCAGATGCGAGCTTGGGCGAGCAGATGCGAGCTTGGGCGAGCAGATGCGAGCTTGGGCGAGCAGAGGCGAGCTTGGGCGAATAGAGGTGAGTTTGGTGAGTATGAGTGAGTACCTTGCGAGTATGAGCGAGTAGACCCTTGGAACTCACTAGCAGAGGCTAGATATTGGCTTATACCCTCCTCCCCTAGGACTTCTCTATAAATAGACCCCCAAGGGGTACTAGAAATGGACTTTTGGAAGAGGTTGAGCTCCCCCCAAGTGGATACACTCCAAGTCCATGCCTACTTAGTACCTTGCCCAGCCTTTTGGTTGTGGAGGGGAAGTTTCTCCTAAAATTTCGGGTACGTGGTGGGACCTCCCTGTTGGAGCACTTGGGGTGTGCTTATAGATAGCTTTCTCTCTCCCGCGATAGCCATTTTAATTGTGTCGTCAGACCACAAAATCAGACTGCCTTGATTTGAATATTGGAGTAGGAAATTTTCTCGGCTTTAACAACCTTAAGATCAGGATCAGCCAGTGTAATCTCATATCAAGGAACCTCTTCAATCTGACAATCTCTCTTCCTTAAATAAGATCGAGGCTCCACATCCGCATCATTGTTGCCCCTCAATACAAGTTTTCTCTTCTGATCGCGAACCAACGATGCAGATGTAATACACTCAGAATCAGTTGAAAGTCCGCATAAGAGTAGACGCTTCTCTTCCACAAATACAGAAATACTGAATAAATGATTCGCCAGCTCTCGAGGCTCTGTAAATCCTAATATCGGAGAAAAGCCCCGCTCTCGCCCCTTCTGACGATGATAACGATTTGGTAAAGAATTCCAAAGCTATGGTAGGCCCCATGAATTTTGAACATAGCCGAACAATGTGTTCTCTTGACGACGATCCGTCTGACTCTCAAAGTCAAGTCAACTCTTGTTGTTATAGATCTCAACTCGACCGCCGCCGTCAACGCGGACCTCGCACCAATCTTTGAACAATTCCAAGGAAAATCTCGAGCTATGCTTTTTGAATAACGCAACTAGTCTCATAACACATGTCATCCCAAGAGGAGTGAATTGGGACATAGGAATGCCGCAGAATTTCAAAATATCAACCACCTCTTCGCACTGCGGAAGTCGGCATCCCGACCGCAGTTTCGTCTCGCGCACCGTCAGCCAACCCTTCGACAAATTTTGAACCCTCTCTTCAATATGAGGTATCTTCACTTTAAGATCCGTAGATATCCCATATCTTTTTCTCCAAACTGCAATATGTTCGGTAGTAAGTGTGGAGCGCAACCGCATTGGGTGACATTGTGTATTGCACTTCAAAAACTGAAAAAGTAAGACAAGGCAAAAATCACAAAAAAGAACACCAAAAACTATCACACACGACAAAATAATACCACCCCGTAAATACGGCAGTGACACCTTGGGCGCTCAAATGGGGCTCCTATGCTCGAACGTAACGCTAGAAATCCCATCACAAGGGCCCGCAAGCATGCAAAAACACAAACACATGCATGGAGCGGGGGGGTGCGTATGCGCGCGCACTCCGACTTGCAGGCATGCACGCGGGCGGATACGCACAATCCCGCAAATCCTGCATAGGCCTGCACACACTCGTGTGGGTGGGCATGCACGTGTCGAACCCGTATGCAGAAGAGCACGGGCATGTATGCCCCCCCCCCCCCCCCCCCCCCACCCCCACCCCACCCCCCCCCCCCCCCCCCCCACCCCCCCCCACGTGCAGGAGCGTGTGGGTGGGTGCATTCAGCCCTGTGCAAGTGAAAGCCCAGATGTATGCACCGGACAGTGCGCTCCCGGATGCATCTTCAGTTTCAGCAGGCTTTTTCCCTTTCAGCTCCTTCTTCTTTAGCTCTTCAGCTTTGATCTTTTGCCTCTCAAAATAATGATAAGACTTGGGAAAGTACTTGCTAGGCTCCTGAGCAGTAGGAGGTAGCTTTCCCATCTTGGCCTTTCTTCTATATTGGACTATGGCTTCTTGCCTTGTCTCATGCTTTCTTCATTCCAATTCAGAAAACCACTTGTTTCTGTCTTGTATATTATCTTTTGCAGCTTTCCACTTGTTTCTGTCTTGTATATTATCTTTTGCAGCTTTCCATGCAGTTAAGATAATGTTTCTTGAAGTGGGGCTCCACTGCTCAAAGTTTGGTCTTTGTTCAGCTTGCTCTCTAAACCTCTTTTTAGACAGTCTGGCTTCTTCTTCTTTCTGCAGAGCTGCTTGCATAGCCTCAGATACTGACTGAACCACTTTTTCTATAATGACATTATCCTTTCCCCCAGGTGGGCTATACATGGACTGTATATCAGCATGTATCATATCAAAATCTAGAGGAGGGTAGATTACTTGAGCCACTTCAGGTTGCTCCCCTCCTAGATATGCAGGATGTATCCCAGATTCTGCAACATTGTCATCATCACACAAAGGAGGATATCCAAGAGTAGCTCTGATAGAATTAGATATCCACTTGGCATGATCAGAGCTGGTATTGACTAACACCGTCTCCCCCTTTATGACTTCTCTTTCTATGTGATCTCTGACATCATCTTTCTGAAATCTCACTTGGTTATCCAAATAATTAACTCCATCTTTAAAAAAAGGTTTCAACCTTTGGAGTTTGTCAGTTATCAACTTCTGAGAGTCTTGAATTGCAGTTGTAACAGCAGTTAAGCTCTCTTGCAGTGCTTTATCAAAATCTGCCTTAGCAGTAGCAGTAGAAGTTGTCAGTCCAGCAGCTATGTTTTTCATTTCGGTGACAATTGCATTATGAGAAGCAGTTAAGTTATCATTCATTCTGTTCTGGTTCTCAAGAACATATCCTTGCTTCAGTGCAATGTCATCTACTTGAGCTTTTATCTTTTTTTGATGAGTTGCTAAGTACACCACTGCATTCCCTCCCTTGTGGAAGCAGTCAGTCATCTCCTTTTTATTAAGATTCATTTCAAATCTTATAGACTTAATATCCTGGGCCAAATCAAACTGTAATGATTTTTGTCCTTCATCCACATACTTCTCAATGGCTTGTCTGTGCTCATCAAGCTTTATTTGCATAGCAACCATCAAAGCACTGTAATCTATAGTTGGAGTTGGCTGTAGTGCTGGCTGTGGTGCTATGGTTTGCAATGCCTTCTTATAAGTCTGACTTCTTCTTTTGAAAACTTGAAACTTCCTTTTCTTTGCCCTTGTAGCTTCCTCATCTTCTGAAGCTGATGTGCTTGCTATATCTACCCTCTCCTTAGGTAGCTCCTCAACTTCTTTGTGCTTCTCAGGTTCTTGCCTTGCAGGCTCTTCCAGAATTTGCACTTGCTCCCCCTCAACTAGAGCATTCTCCCCCTCAGCAGCAGCAGTTTCCTTGTCAAAGTCTGTTTGATCCAGATTGAGGAAAAGATCTTCCATAGTATATTGTTGTGGAGAATGGGCGGGAGAAATTCTTGGCTCATCTACCACTGGATCAGATACTACTTGAATTTTAACAGATGTGTCCTTCATGACAACATCTAGGACTTGACTATCAATCTGAGTTTGCTGATTAACATTATTTAAGGAATCAGACAATACATTATCCTTTATAGGGAAATCTAAAGCATTAAGCTCAGTGATTACCTCAAGGATGATATTTGTAGCTTGCTCACTCTCCAGTGGAGTTGGCTCTTCCACTACTAGTGGCTCCCCCTGGACTGAATCCTGGTGTATGGGGCTAGCTTGAGGTAGCTCCCCCTGCCTCTCAGCAACTTCTTGTGGAGCTGGAGACTTCCCAGCAATTCCAGTGTCTTCTTGTCCATCATCTGGTGTAAAGACAACTTGCTCCTCAGAGCTGCTAGATGACTCTTGAGCCACAGGGGCAGTTTTCTTCTTCTTATTTAGACGTGTTGCTTTCTCTGAAGTTATTTTCTCAGGGGTTGGCATCTCCTTAGACAAAACCCTGTCCCATCTAGAGAATATCCTCATGTCCATCTTTCTCATATGATTGATTTTACTGCCAGCAGCTTGACCCATAACCTCCGGTATAATACCAGCTAGGTATAAACTTATTATTCTACCCAAATTGGGTTTCTTCAGACTCTCCTTAATCTTTTCAAAGACAACAATAGATCAATCAGTTTTTAGGCTGAAGATTATCCTGGTCATGAGATTGAACATATGGGCAGATACCGTGTCATGCCCTCCAGGCTTACTTAAGATCACTTTGCCTACAATTTCTGATAGAAATTTACCCTGGATGTTCATCCCCTTTCTATTGAATACAGATCATATTTTCATCTTTGGATCCAGACCACACCATGTCAATGCTTCTCTGGTCTTAGAAGCAGTTACTTCATCCTCTTCTTTTGTCCTAGGTAGATTTAGGACTTTTCTCAAACTTTTAGGTGATACCATCACCTTTTCTCCATGTACCCTAGATTTGATCTTGAATCCAGATTCGTCTATTTTAGCTCCATTCAGAAACTCTAGAACTTCCTTCTTCCAGATCTTTGTAGGCTCTGAAATAAGAAATTCTAACCCCGAGTCTGCAACTAGGGTTATCACATTCTTGATCTCCGGGTCTGCATCCTCAAATGCGTCTCGCACCAGTTCATATCCTTCATTGACGTTTTCCTCGAGCTTTGGCGCCATTAGGGTTTGAAGAATTTGACTGGAGAGAAGAGAGGTGTCGACACACAAGTTTGGTCTCGAAACTTTAGTGAGCATGTCGACAGACAATGGAGAAATTCTATTTATATCTTTCTAGGTTTGAAGATGAAAAGGTGGGTTAACTAACTTAAATTGTGTCGACACTGTCGATAAGTGTCGACAATGACTTATAATATCTTGACACCTATGTGTCGACACAAGTTTAGTCAACATATATATGTGTCGACACTTGTTTATGCGTCGACACCACATAACTCGACATTTAGTCGAGACTTTAGTTAGATAATTCTGAGTAAAGCCTAAGTGTCGACACCACCTTGGATGTGTCGACACTTACTTACCATGTGTCGACACTAATCTTCTGAAGTGTCGACACCAACTTCCTAGATGTGTCGACACCTTTTCACTGAAGTGTCGACACAGATATCTCTGTGTGTCGACACCTTTTTACTTAGCCATTTCTATAAACTTATTCTAAGTTTATCATACCTAGTTCAATTTTAAACCTATTGAACTTAGTTTCTTCTAAGGGCTTAGTATACATATCAGCTAGCTGATTATCTGTTCTAACATATTCCAGTAAAATATCTTCTTTTTCTACATGTTCCCTAAGAAAATGATATTTTATTTCAATATGTTTAGTTCTACTGTGGGAAACAGGATTATGTGCAATTGATATAGCACTAGTAGAATCACAAAACAGTGGTGTTCTACTTACCTGAAATCCATAATCCTCAAGCTGATGTTGTATCCATAGAAGTTGAGCACAACAACTTTCAGCAGCCACATATTCTGATTCTGCAGTGGAGATAGCCACACTTGTTTGCTTTTTGCTACTCCATGAAATCAGTCTTCCACCTAGGAATTGACAGGTTCCAGTTGTGATTTTTCTGTCTTCTTTGCATCCTGCAAAGTCTGCATCTGAATAACCTGTTAGTTCAAAATCCTCATTCCTAGGGTACCAGAGGCCTAGATAAGGAGTGCCCTTTAGATATCTCAATATTCTTTTGACTGCTGTCAAATGAGACTCTTTAGGGCATGCTTGATACCTTGCACAGACACATGTAGCATACATGATATATGGTCTACTTGCAGTCAAATATAATAGGGAGCCAACTATCCCTCTATACAAAGTCTCATCTACAGGTTTCCCTGTATCATCCTTGCTAAGAGACATACTTGGCCCCATAGGAGTCTTCATGGTACTAGATGAATCCATACCATACTTCCTTATGAGTTCTAGGGTGAACTTAGACTGGCATATGGATAAACCATTCTCAGTCTGTCTTACTTGGAGACCCAAGAAGAACTTAGGTTCCCCCATACTACTCATCTCAAATTGTCCTTGCATTAGTTTTGCAAACTTTTTGCAAAGACTACTTTCAGTAGACCCAAATATTATGTCATCTACATATATTTGGACTAGTATTACTTTGCCTCTGGATTCCCTAAGGAATAGAGTATTGTCTATTTTCCCCCTTGTGAACTTATTCTCAATGAGGAAACTAGACAGGGTTTCATACCAAGCCCTAGGGGCTTGCTTTAACTCAAATAAAGCTTTCCTAAGTCTATAGACATGATTAGGTTGAGTTGAATCAACAAAACCTGATGGTTGTTCCACATAGACTTCCTCTTTTAGATTACCATTCAGAAAGGCTGACTTTACATCCATTTGGTAAACTTTAAATTCTTGAAAGGTTGTATAGGCCAGGAACATCCTTATGGCTTCCAGTCTGGCTACTAGAGCAAAGGTTTGATCAAAATCAATACCTTCTTCCTGCCTATATCCTTTAGCAACCAATCTTGCTTTGTTCTTAATGATGACTTCATGTTCATCCATCTTGTTCCTAAAGATCCACTTGGTTCCAATTTTGTTGTGGTCTTTTGGTTTAGGAACAAGCTCCCAGACTTTGCACATTTTGAACTGATTCAGCTCTTCTTGCATTGCCTCAATCCAATGAGGGTCTAGGATGGCTTCTTCAAACTTCTTTGGTTCAACTTGGGATAGAAAACTGGAGTAGAGTGCTGCATTCAGGTTTCTGCTCCTTGTTTGTACCCCTTGACTTGGATCACCAATGATTTGTTATGCTGGATGATCTCTTAGATGCCTATTGGCTGTAGGCATCCTGGCTTCAGGTTGAACTTCTTCAACTTCTTCATCTTACTGTACTCCTTGTACTTCTTCTACATTAGGTACATGTAGTACTCCCCCTGGACAGTAGCCACTATCTTCTACTTGCTGTCTTGCAGTAGGTTCTTCTTCTATAGTGAGCTTGTCCATCTTCTTTGTTATACCTGTGGGGCTGTAAATACTACTAGATAACTCATTGTTAATAAGTCTAGTTTCATCAAATACTACATGTACAGACTCTTCCACAACTTGAGTAGACAAGTTGTAGACTCTATAAGCCTTACTGTTGTTGATGTACCCAACAAAAATTCCCTCTTGGGACTTGACAGCAAACTTAGTCAAGTAAGACTTTCCATTGTTAAGTATAAAGCACTTACAACCAAAGATCCTGAAGTAGGATAGGTTTGGTTTTCTGCCTTTCACAACCTCATAGGGGGTCTTGTTGTGGCTTTTAGTAATGGTAGCCCTATTAATAACATGGCATGCAGTATTGACTACTTCAGCCCAGAAATATTCTGGTAGTGATGTATCACTTAATAGGGTCCTACCAGCCTCAATCAAGGTTCTATTCTTCCTCTCAGCAATGTCATTTTGCTGAGGTGTCCTTGGTGAAAAAAACTCTTGAAATATCCCAAATTCTTCACATAGTTTTGACATGCTATCAGACTAAAATTCAGTACCATGGTCACTTCTTATCTTGACCACTATACTGTTTAGTTCATTCTGAATTTGTTTGACAAAGCTATAGAAGAAACTAGGTGTTTCAGATTTCTGTCTAATGAAGAACACCCAGGAAAACCTTGAGTAGTCATCTACAACTAAAAAGGTATAGACCTTCCTACCTAGGCTGTGAACTGGCATAGGACCAAAGAGATCCATATGCAAGAGGTATAAACACCTCACAGCATCTTTGTTTTCAATGCTACTAAAGGTGGATCTAGTCTGCTTGCCATTTTGACAAGCTGAGCATATTTCATCTTTAATACACTTAACATGAGGACCATTCCTCACTAACTCTTTGCTAAAGAGTTTGTCAATTGTCTTGTAGTTTAGATGGGCTAGCCTCTTGTGCCATTTGACACAATGAGAGACTGTCTCATCAGCTACAAGACACACTGGAGAACCATTGTTCTCAACCATAATGTCTAGGCAGTAGACATTCCTTTTTCTATAACCAGTCAAAATGATCTCTTGATCATTTGACCTCCTGATATGACAACCATTTTTGACAAATGAGATGTCATATCCTACATCACTCAATTGACTTATACTAATAAGGTTATGTTTCAAACCTTTAATATAGGCCACTTGAGTAATTGTAATATAGGAGTTAGATATGTTACCAAAACCCTTGATGATCCCTTTTTCAGAACCACCAAAGGTGACTTTTGGACCATCCTTTATAGGTGTGTAGTCCTTTAGTAAACCCCTTGTTCCAGTCATATGTCTGGAACATCCACTGTCCAAGTACCATATTGGGGCATGACCACTTGGACTCACCTGCAAAACAGATTAGTGAACCTTAGAACCCAAAGAATTCTTGGGTCCTTGGTACTGGTTAGTTTGCTTCCTAACAAAGCTACCTGCAGGTTTTCCAACAGGCAGTTTGCTAGACACTTTGGCACTAGCATTGTGCCAACAGTCCATGGCAAAGTGGTCTACCTTGCCACAGCACCAACACTCAAACTTATTGTACCTTTACTTAGGTACAGTCTTAGCTGTTTTATCTACAGCTGACTTTTTGAGATTTGGGGATTTGCCCTTGGACTTGGACTTGACAGTCCTTGCAGGTTTAGTAAACCCCAGTCCAGCTTTACCTTTGTGATGAACAAATTCATCAATTAAGGGCAGAACTGACTTTGGTTTAGAAAACCTAGCAACTAAATCTTTTTCCTTCTGAAGACTAATCTCCAGACTCTTGATTTGATCATTCTTAAATAATATAGTCCCCATCTGAATCACAGTTATGTGCTTCAGTCTGGCTATCTCATTTAGCTTTTGATCAAACATCTTCTCATAATCAGTTGCAGCCATTTTGAGACTTGTAATCTCCTTAGTTTGACTCTTGGCCAAGGATTTGCATTTCTTAAATACTTGCAACAGAACTTTATATTCATCTATCAACTGATGAATATCCTCTTCAGACTCAGATGCACTCTCATCACTTGATGATGATGAATCTGATTCTGTACTAGCACAAGAAATTGAACTGAAAGAACAATGTTGTACCTTACTAGGTCCTGGCTGCTCCAGGATTTTGTCACTTTCTGTCAATGCCATCAGTCCTTGGCACTGATTGTCCTCTTGTTCATATATAGAGTTCATAATTTGGATGAACTCTTCTTCTTCTTCCTCAGTAAACAGTCTTATGTATGCCTCAGCATCTGACTCAGTTTCTGATGAAGAAATGTCTGACAGACTCTTATCCTTTTTGGTAACAAAAGACTTTTCCTTCTTGCCCTTGTATTGAGTCTTTTTCTTGTCACTAGTCTCCTTCCTTTTCTTTGGACAGTCTGCAATAACATGTCCTTGTCTATTACAGCAATAGCATACAATTTTTGAAAGAGTTGCTTTGCTAGACTTGGTCTTTTTCCTGTCTTTCTTTGAAGACTTTTTATTCTGATAATAGTCTTCTTTACCCTGTGAAGTAGATGGCCTTGTCCTCCACTGTTTCTTCTTTAAGAACTTCTGAAAGTGTCTTGTGAAGGCAGCAAAGTCCTCATCACTTTCACTGCTTTCAGACTTTCTACTTGCTGACTCATCTGATTCAGTTTCAGCTACTTTTGGTGGTGGAGTTGGTGACTTACTTCTGTACTTTCTGGGGGCTTCTGTTTTGAAGGCCACTGTCCTTTCTTTATGTTCACTTCTTGTTGATTTCTCCTCTTCTTTCCTCACCATCAACTGCATCTCATAGGATAGCAGTTTTCCAAATAGTGTTGGTAGAGGAATTTCTGCCAACTTTGTCATTTCCCTAATGGCACAGATTTTGGTGTCCCAATTTTTTGTTAGGGACCTTAGAAACTTATCATTGAGCTCATAATTACTGAACTCTCTGCCATAGGACATTAGCTCATTCACAATCCTATAGAATTTCTTATAGCATTCAGTTATGCTATCAGCTTTACCTTGTCTAAAACTTTCATATTCTTGGTTGAGCAAAGATTTTCTGTCTTGCCTCACTTCTTCAGAACCCTCCATATACACTATCAAGGTATCCCACATCTCCTTAGATGTCTTGCAGTGTATCAAATTCTGAAAAGTAGCATCATCTATAGCACTCACAATGATATTCTGAGCCCTTTTGTCCATTGTGGCTAGAACAGTCTCATCCTTTGTCATTTCAGAGAAATTCTCAGGTGTTCTCTGATTTGCATCTAAGACTGACACCTTCATGGGCACATATGGCCCTTCTTTCACTGTGATATAAATCCTAGGGTCTGAGGCTTCCATAAACAGTCTCACCCTTTCCTTCCAAATGCCAAAGATTTCCTTTCTGCAAATGGGTAACTTCATGGATCCCAATTCCTTATGATTCTCAGTGGAACCCATGGTTCTTGCTTTTCTTGATTCTGTAATTTACTTAGACTGAATCTGCCAACATGATCTACTCAGACAGTTATGTCCCTTTTTGAGTAACCTGGCTCTGATACCACTTGAAAGATATTGTACCTAATCACCTAGAGGGGGGGGGGGTGAATAGGTGACTTAAATCTTTTTGACTTTTTAGGCAGAATTCAGATTATAACACAGAATTATATCTACTTTATCACAGCACACAATCAGCAATCACAGAATTCCACAAGCACACAGTAGACACTCAGATTTATAGTGGTTCCCCAAGGTTTGGGTACATCCACTTGCCCCCTTCGCCTATCTAGCAGTGTACTAGATTCGGCCAAACTCCTCCACTATCTCAGATCCTCAGATCTTACACTCAGAACCCCAAAACAAGGTTCCTACAGCTCAGGCCCAAGGCCCTACAACTCAGCTTCTTCACAAAGCCTACACTCAGCTTCTTCACAAAGCCTACACTCAGCCACCAAGGCCTACACTCAGCCACAACAGGCCTACACTCAGAGATTCAAATCTCCTACACTCAGGCACATAGGCCCTACACTCAGCCTTTATAATTACAGGCTTACAAAACTCAGATCCCTAAGGATCCTACAAGATAATATGAATACAAAAATTGTAACTCAACAACTCAGAGAAAAGAGAGAAGAGTTGTGAGTTTGTTGATGAGTTCTTGGAAGAACTCAGCTGAAATCAATCTGACTTGGCTTTCTTCAAAGCTTCTTGAATGTAGAACATAATAAGATTGACCTCCTCTGCAGTTGATCCTTGATCTCTGCTGCTTAAGATTCAGAACAAAATCTGAACCCTTCTTCTCAGCCTGGTTCCAACGGCTGTCTTCTTGGATGGAGCTCTCTCTCTCCAACTACTTAGATCTTCACTAGATTCTTCAAGGAATAGCTAGATCTTCTTCTTGTTAATGATCACTTGAACATTAATTCAATCATCTGTTTCTGTAGACAGTGTAAGCCTATTTATAGGCCTTCTTCATGGTAACCGGCTGGTCCGGTTCATAACTGATTTCTGACAACTCTGACAGGCGCAGTAGACCGGCTGGAATGGCAGCTGTCAAGTCATCCAGTCAGTTCTTGAAAATTCTATAACTGTCTGAAAGTGTCGAGACTGTCTGTCTTTAAGTGTCGACACTTATAGACCAGGTGTCGACACAAGTTGTCTAAGTGTCGACACTAGCCTACAAGGTGTCGACACAACTCCTTGTGTTGTAGATTTTATATCTCGACACTGCTTCTTCTTCATGTGTCGACACTGATATTGAGCGTCGACACAACACTTTGTTCTTCAGCACTTTGTTGACTTCTTGTAAGTGTCGACACAACTTCTTTGTGTCGACACATCTTCATGTGTTGAACTTGTCAATGTCGACACTGCTTCTTGGTGTCGACACATGTCTTCAGTGTTGATACTTGCTGAGTGTCGACACAGCTCCTTGTGTCGACACATTCTTCTTCTGTTGAGACTTTTGCTGAGTGTTGACACATCTCCTTTGTGTCGACACTTGTACTTAGAATATTCTTGAACTTTGCTAAGTGTCGACACAGCTCCTTGTGTCGACACTTTCTTCAAGTGTTGAGTCTTCAGCTGAGTGTCGACACATTCTTTCTTGTGTCGACACTTTCTTCAAGTGTTGACTCTTCTGCTGAGTGTCGACACATTGCTCTGGGTGTCGACACTTATACTTAGACTCTGCTGACTTTTGCTGAGTGTCGACACAGCCTCCAAGTGTCGACACTTTCTGATGTAGACACAGTTTCTCTGGGTGTCGACACAACTGCTAAGTGTCGACACTGCTTCACTGCACTTTTCTTCACTGAGTGTCGACACAGCTCCTTGTGTCGATACTTTCTGTCTGGTGTCGACACTGCATCCCTGGTGTCGACACAATGACTCCAAGTGTCGACACTGCTTGCCTGGGTGTCGACACAAGTCTTCTTAAGTGTCGACTCTTTCCCTCTAGGTGTCGACACATGGACTTAGAAACTTTTCCATCTTTCCTGCAAATACTTAACCTGCACAAGTAAACTCAAAACACATCAAATACATTTTGATGTATATCATTGAGTTGGGTGAGGCTTCTTCAAATCAGGTACATTTAAACCAATATACCCAACAACGGATACACACACAGTCCAGTCTCTGTGCACCTCCTTCCCACTCACTTGCTCTGCCACCTTGTAACATACCTGGACACGCTCACGTCGCCAGTCATCCCCGCCGGCGCCTTTCCATTTGTCATCACAAAAAATAGACTCGTAGAAATTCTCGCTCTTTTCGCGCTCCACCTCTAAGCATCGAGGATTGTTGGGGAATATGATGAGTCCATGATAAAATGTGATGGGTGTCAATAGCCCATCACTTATGATCACCACTAACTTAGTTGGGCTAACTACCGCACACGCCATCAACACGCCTGATCCCCCGTACATGAAATCCCACCTCGCGCAAAAACTGCCTGAGGTCGACCAAAACGGCCGGCAGCCACAGTCCCCGATCAACGCCGTCCCCGCAAGGAGGGGCCGGCGCTGCCCCCGCTTGAGGCGGCCGGTGTCGACCCTACAAGGGGCAGCCGTCGTCGCCCCAATGAGGGGAGGCCGACGCCACCCTCATTAGGGGAGACCGACACCAGCTTCGCGAGGGTCGGCCGTCGCTGCCCCCGTTAGGAGCGGTCGGCGCCATCCCCGCGAGGGGAGGTAGCTGCCGCCCCTGTTGGGAGCGGATGGCGCCGGCCCTGCAAGGGGCGGCCGCCGCTGCACCGCTGGGAGCGGCTGGCGATGGCCCCACAAGGGGCGGACGGCAATGCCCCTGCTGGGGCAGCCAGCACCGCCCCTCTATGGGCAGCTGACGCCGCCTCCTCTAGGTGCGGGCAGCGTCGCTTCTGCTAGAGGCGGTCAGTCGGTCGCCCGTGAACTTTCGATGGCGGACCTTCTCCACCGTCCAATCGTCCTATCACAATCACCGTCGTCCGTTACATGGGTAACCACACATGTAACCACCATGGTTAGTGGGGAATATTATTTATTTAATTATGTTCTGCGCATAACAAATATTATATAAATTATATATATTCGAAACTATATAAAATATGGTATGTACTTAGTAAATTAGGTGGTTACGGTGTACGGATAGCCGCATAACTACTGTAACCACCCCATGAAACCTATAAAAAGACCCCAGGACCCCCACCCCCCCCCCCCTCCCCTCATTTCTTACTTTTTATCCTCCCAGCTTTTTTCTTTCTCAGGTCAGAACTCTGCGGGAATCCTCCTACGAGCCTCCTCCTCCCGTTGAGCCACCTGAAAATTATCATAAGTCCACAACGCTCTGAGGAAGAAGACTGTTGGGTATTGTATCCACAATTACCTGGATTTGAGGAAGCCACCTGTCAAGCTAAGATGAATTCACAATGTATTTGATGAAATCTTTCAAGTTGTGCTTGCAGTTATTCCACGCTAAGTACACACCAATGTCAGGGTGCAGTAGGTCAATATACACGGGTCTGCGCGACGTAATCCCTCGTTGAGCAGATCAGTATGTTGGCCTACGTGTACTCTCTCTATTGGAGCGTACTTATTTTCAAGTACAGGGCTGTGATAATGCAAGAGCAGACAAGGAGCAAGGATGGGTCAAAGAGCAGCTCATGGGTGGAAAGACGAAAAATCGTCTAAGTAATAATCGACGAGAATCACCAAGTGATTCTCGCCGAATCGGCGAGAATCACTAGTGATTCTCGCCGAATCGTAGAGAATCACTGGTTGATTCTCGCCGTCTCTATCCGGCTAAATCAGAGCGTGCAAATCTGTCGCTAAGTCAAAATCGTCGAGAATCACTGGCTGATTCTCGCCGATTCGACGAGAATCACCTTCGATTCTCGCCGATTTTACCTTAGGCAAATTTCTGGAACCCGCTGGACCGGACTCAGTCGCTGGCACTGTTTTGAACCGGGTTTGGGGTTTCTTGTTGGTGGGGCCCACAACGGTCATCTTGAAGACCTAATGTATAAATACATCTGTATTTTTGAACAGTAAGAAGAAGACAGAAAAACGAAAGCCGAGCCGCCGACGTGACCTAGATCGGAAATCCTTCTCCTCCGCCGCCATCGCCGCTCATGCCAGTTGATCGCCGGCTTTTGATCGTGGTTTCTTCCAGATCTCCCGGCGACAGAAGCTCAGCCAAGCACAGCGTCTCACGCGTCTAACCAGAGATCCTTTGTCTCTTGATTCATTGATCGGGAAAACCTTCCCCTTCCGAATCGATCGAGACGATCGATCCTAGTGTGAACGTTCGAAGACCTTGCTAGCTTTGCTACGAAAGTTGAATCTCCAAAGTACAGCAGCAGCACTCCGTTGTCGTCGCTGATCCCGAGAACCAAGCCGCCGCCCTTCTTGCTGCCGCCGGTTTTGGGAGAGATTCTCTCTAAGTGAGATTTAGGGTTGTGGACTCTTCGTTGACTTCAAGAACACGTCGTCGAACGAAGAGGGACACCTTATTCTCCATAAGTAGTTTGTATTTCTAATACACTCCAATTTCTATTTTGTTGTAAAGGAACGTTAGTTCCGAGTTGTAAGGGTTGGGTGCAACCCGTGTTGTGGGAGTGGTGACTGCTACGTGTGGAAGGGTTCCTTCTGTTAGTGCAAGGATTGGATTTCAATCCTGTTGGTGAAGTGACCGAGTCGTCCCTGGTTGGGAGATAGGTCGAAGGGGGAAAGTGGATGTACCCAAATCGGGGAACCACTATAATTTGCTTGTGTCCTTTCTGTGCTGTATTGTTTTGTTTTCTTGTGCGGGTACAACTTTAATTCTGCAAAAACGCTGCAAGACACCTATTCCCCCCCCCATAGGTGAAGGTAGTTGACACTAAGTGGACTTTCAAGTTGTATCAGAGGGAGGTTACTCATCAAAAAGGTTCACACCTTGAGTAGAATCCTGCCACCAGTATTAAAAGCATGGAGCTGGATCATGGGATCTCTCCACTAAGACTTCCCACGTGCACAAAGGAGTATTATCCCGTCTGGAAGATGAGAGTGTCCTATCACTTGGAGGCTATCGATCCTCGAGCATCTCTCATCTTGGAAGAGGGTCCATTAACTCCTATGAAGACCTCCAGCTCTGGAAAGGATATCCAAATTCCCAAGTGTATTACTAAGATGTCGGAGACTGAACTCTCATTATTTAATCTGGACAAGATGATTCGTCAGATCATCATGGATGTCTGGTCTGGACCTTCTCGATCTAGATTGGAAAAGTGTGGGACGGCCAACTCTATGTGGGTAACCATCTCAGATCTAATGGAGGGATCAGAGAAAGCAGGGATCTGCTGTCAGCAAGAGGATGAAGCCTATATGGGGGTCCTCGCCTATGAAGATGAAGTCAAGGATCAATCAGACAGCATCAGGGCTCCGGTGTCCTTGTCAGAGACTGAAGAAGAAATTGAGGAAAGCAGTTCTGATGAAGCTAACACAACGGTCTCTGGCGATAGTAACAGTAACTCTGAAGAGCAGGTAACTTCTTCATCTTGCCCCTTTTCTCTTGAAGTTCCTGAAGACAGGAATTGTTACCCTTCAGAAAATCCTGATTCCCTGAAGAGAGCCCTTCAGAAAAGCAACCTACTTGTTGAGGAGCAAGCTCAGGAGATTGCTCGGCTGAAGATCTTGTTGGTTCTCCAATTGACATCCAATAAGGTTAAGGACTCTAAAATCTCAGATCTAGAGAGTAGTCTAGAGAATGAGAAAAAGATAGTATCCAACTTTTCCAAGGTTGATACTATCAAGAGAAAGGAAGAAAATGGGTGGATCTCCCGAATTATCAATTCATGGAGAAATGGGGAAACGGTATTCAGACCCCCCCCCCCCACTCCAGGCAGGAAGGGTACTCATCATGCCCTCAGGTATGATCACAGGAACAACCGTGGTCACTGCAAGGGTGATCTGCCCTCATGTGGAGACACCCATAGTGCAAGGGCTGTCATGGCCACCCTTAAGAGAATACCTAAGGCTCATTCTGAACCCTTTGTATTCTCGGCCACTGCCCCAACTCGGTATGAATCTGCTGGTATCAGCTCTCAGTGCGCTTCTCACCACCCTAGGATACAGGAAAGGGAGGTTAGAAGTCATGCAGTTAGTTCTCATGGGGCCTCTGGAAGGGTGCTGACTGAAAGAAAGGCACCACCTCCCAGGCCTCATGACGCTCGCTACATGCATTCCTTCCACACTTCCAAGTGTCACGGTGGAAGAGGCAATTTTGTGAGCAGATCCGGCTCTATCCCGTTTAGAACTAGGACCATGACTACCTCAGTCACTGGATCAGGTCAGAAACGGAGGTACAACATTCACGCATGTTGGTGTTGTGGCAAGGTGAGACACTTTGCCATAGACTGTTGGCACAACCCCTCTGTGTCAAGGGCAAGGGCTTATCCACCTCTTCTGGGCAGAGGCAGTCTTCCTGACAAGATTTCTGAGGGAAGGCATTCGAGTTTTTATGCTAACAAGAACTTAGGACCCAATACATATTGGGTTCCTAAGGTAAGGTAACACTCTTTTGCAAGGTAGTCTAGGTTCCCGTAAATATGATGGGAACTAGACAGAAGATGTTTCAAGAATGAATTGGAACAAGTATCTGGAATAACAGAAGTACTATCTACAATGGTATACTCAAATTGAACACCTGGTATGCTTTAACCAGAGGGGCTAAATGATAAATCTTATAATCACAAGTATTTTTGATCAGCTCCAATACTTGAGTCATATTGTGTCGACATTTACATATATATATTTATATATACACATATATGTGTGTACACCTAAGGAAAGGTTAACACTGTAAAAATAACCCTTAGATACATTATTAAAGATTTATCTGTAAATTCACTGGTAGATTCAAGAATGAACCTCTACAGGCATAAATCAGTCCACTGAAAATTAAAGAAGATACGTCATTGGAAATCACTAAAACTTACAATTGACATCAAGAAATGTGTGGAAAACCCCTTTCAAACCCTAAATTGATTGGTATTAAGAAATATATATTTAGAAGATTTCTAAACCCTTTAATATCAGAAGATTTCGAGAATCCGACATGCCTCTTAACCCGTAGATTTCTATTGAAGAATCTCATCGATTTCTATTTAGAAAAACTCCCGCCGACTCTTCGTATTCCGCATTTCGCAAACAAACCCGTCGATATCCCGCAGGAATCCCGCCGACTCTTCATTCCCTCCTCCCGGCGACTTCCCGCATCTTAGGTTCCAAATCTCGTCGACCTCGTTCCGGATTCCGTAGACCTCTCTTCTCGTGTCCAGGGTTCTCGTCCAGGTATTCATTCTCCGTGGTTTCGATCAAACAAGGACGCGGGCTCCTCCAGGTTTTCCGTCGTCTCCGTCGACTCTTGCTTCCTCCGCTTTTGGGTAACCACCTCCTCTCCCTTACAGTGACTTACTGTTAGTGTAGCTTCCCTCTTGATTTCTGATTAGGCGTAGACTTGGGATTCCCTCCCTAGGTTTGCAATGGCTCCAAGGACCACCGCCGGACTGGTCACTGGATGTGAGTTGGTTCGAACCGGGTTCTCACATGCCTCGGATGAGTTCAGAAACATCATCATCATGCTTGAAGAGGCTGGACTCTCTTTTATACTGGTGCACCCCTGCAAAATTTTGGACAAGGAAGTGGAGTTCTTCGCAACCGCCAAACTTCGGAATGAAGACTCTATTATCAAGAGTAAGGTTGTAGGTGCAAGGATCAAGATGTTTGCAAGCAAACTGACCCAATACTTGCAGCTCACCAGTTCTGAGCACGAGGATTATCTGGAGGAACATGATAAAGCCAGGACATTATTATTCTGTGGACTAGCTAGAGGAACCAGATCGATAAAGAGAAAAGAAATGAATGAGGAGGGGAAAATCTTGTCCGACATCATTGGGAAAGTACTGATATGCAAACCCGGCTCACATGACCACATCTCAGCTGACATGTTCAAGATTCTTGTGGCGATTGTCTGCAGAAAGAGATTCAACTGGGGGGCTATGCTTTTTGAGAAGATTAAGGACACTCTCAGATCTCCAAGTTTTGGAAGAATCATCAGCCTATATCTTAATCAGTTGAACGGAGATAGGTTCGACATGAGTAAAGGAGTTCCATTGCATTATTTGAAGAAAATGGACTCCAGCGTATTTGATAGATGGGAGCGACGCATCGGGCAGGCTGCAGTGGTAGTAGAACAAGAAGAATCTCCTGTCGAGGACAGAACTATAGCAGATTCTGTGGTTATTCCCAGTGAAGTTCCTGATGCACTGACTGCAGGAATTGAGGGGGAGCCTCTACCCGCTTCTGCTAATGTCATATCTGGCATCTCTCAGATAGCTAGAGATGCAGTTGCGGATCTGCAAGAAGAAAGTGAAGATGTGGTAGAAAATGAGGCGGCCCTGAACATGAATGATCTAGGAGCCGGAGGTGATGTAGAGGAGAATGATGAGGAAGGTTTGGAAGATGATGCAGTTGAGAATGACATCATGGATGATAAGGATGAGGAAGAAGGAAATGAGAGACAGGAAGTAATGGAGCCTCAGGACGACACTGAAGTTCCATCTGAAAAGCAAGCTCCTGAGATAGTTCCTGAGAAAACTAGTGTAATAGTGGAGGGGGAGTCCTCTCAGCAGAGGCTGCTAAGTACTTCTGAGAAATCTACTGAGGCTGCAAATATTCCCCCTTTAGAGACTGTGCAAGTGTCCAGCTCTACAAGTGAATCTGCTGAAGAGCAAGGCCAAGGAATGCCTCAGGGTCATCCACCACGAGCTGATCTAGCTAATTACACAGTGAATGTTATTCAAGGTATAGTGGATGAGCTCAAAGTGTCTTTTGAGCAAGCTCAAAATAAAGTGTTAAAAGGAATTAAGAAATCTGAGAATCTAATGCTCAAGAACGTTGTGGAAATTAATCACAAACTGGATTTGATGGAAAAGAAGTTCGAAGACAAGTATACAGCAGCCGGCAAAGCTGTAACTCTTCTTATGGAAGGATTGAAAAAGAACACAGATACTCTCGCAGTAGTTAATCAGAATGCTCATGTAGTGGCAAATAACATCCAAAAATTTGATGCCAAAATGATGTTTCTTAACGGAAATCAACAAGCCTTGATTACCGAGTTCTCCAAGACTACAAAGCACATTGATGAGTCACTGCATTCTTATGCAAACTCCATTGTCGTCGAAGCCAAAAAGGGGGAGCAAGAATATACAGCTAAGATGGTCGGGCTTTAGGAAATCATAATCAAAAATTTTGACCAGTCAAACATATATGTAAATGACAGTTGTCGGTGGATGCTCAAACAAGTGTTAGGCACCAATATCCCTGAAAATCCCAATATCCCTGAAAATCCTGAGGGTAATCCTGCTCCTGAGAATAATACTGCGGCTGATGAGGGAGCAAGTGCTGAAGAAGTTCCTTTAAGTGAAGCTGATGCTCAAAGGGCTGCTAGGGCCACCTCCAAAGCAAAACTGATGGCCATGTTTGACCAAGAAGCCCTAGCAAAAGCTAGGGACAAGAGAAAAACTCAAGAAGGGACATCTAAGGAATCGCAAGCTGAAAAGAAAATCAGATTGAAGGAGGATGAAGTGAGGAACGAAAAGTGGAGTCCGGTATCAAAGAGTATTATCTTGGACACGTTCTGGCTACAAGAAAAAGGAGGAATCAATCGGAACGACGTATACAGCCAGCATGAGTGGGAGCTGCACAAGACATATGAAGCTAAACGGAACATCTTCTTCAGGACCAACACTGTGGCAGACAAAGCTCCTCCTCCCAGATACTATCCAAAGCCCAAGGAGTACGTTGAGAGGCAAAGAAAGAAGTTCCTGGCTCAAAAACACAAGGATGACCTAGCCAAAGAGAAATAGACATAAGTTTATAGCTTGTCATTTTCTCAAGAGCATATTTATCTTTTCTTATTGTTATATGAACAATTTTTGGGAATATATATATATATATATATTTATATGAATTTATGATTGACTCAAGCTTTGATCTGTTTGCCTTTATTTCTTTGTGCCGTATCTTTAAATTCTATATGTTGTGTATATTATCTGGATGGTGGTATTCATCTTAGCTAGTAGGATTTTGGCTTCGTCAAATAGGGGGAGATTGTTGGGTATTGTATCCACAATTACCTGGATTTGAGGAAGCCACCTGTCAAGCTAAGATGAATTCACAATGTATTTGATGAAATCTTTCAAGTTGTGCTTGCAGTTATTCCACGCTAAGTACACACCAATGTCGGGGTGCAGTAGGTCAATATACACGGGTCTGCGCGACGTAATCCCTTGTTGAGCAGATCAGTGTGTTGGCCTACGTGTACTCTCTCTATTGGAGCGTACTTATTTTCAAGTACAGGGTTGTGATAATGCAAGAGCAGGCAAGGATCAAGGATGGGTCAAAGATCAGCTCATGGGTGGAAAGACGAAAAATCGTCTAAGTAATAATCGACGAGAATCACTAGTGATTCTCGCCGAATCGTAGAGAATCACTGGCTGATTCTTGCCGTCTCTATCCGGCTAAATCAGAGCGTGCAAATCTGTCACTAAGACAAAATCGTCGAGAATCACTGGCTGATTCTCGCCGATTCGACGAGAATCACCTTCGATTCTCGCCGATTTTGCCTTAGGCGAATTTCTGGAACCCGCTGGACCAGACTCAGCCGCTGGCGCTGTTTTGAACCGGGCTTGGGGTTTCTTGTTGGTGGGGCCCACAACGGTCATCTTGAAGACCTAATGTATAAATACATCTATATTTTTGAACAGTAAGAAGAAGACAGAAAAACGAAAGCCGAGCGCCGACGTGACTTAGATCGGAAATCCTTCTCCTTCACCGCCGTCGTCGCTCGTGCCAGTTGATCGCCGGCTTTTGATCGTGGTTTCTTCCAGATCTCCCGGCGACAGAAGCTCAGCCAAGCATAGTGTCTCACGCGTCTAACCAGAGATCCTTTGTCTCTTGATTCGTTGATCGGGAAAACCTTCCCCTTTCGAATCGATCGAGACGATCGATCCTAGTGTGACCGTTCGAAGACCTTGCTAGCTTTGCTACGAAAGTTGAATCTCCAAAGTACAGCAGCAGCACTCTGTTGTCGCCACCGATCCCGAGAACCAAGCCGCCGCCCTTCTTGCTGCCGCCGGTTTCGGGAGAGATTCTCTCTAAGTGAGATTTAGGGGTGTGGACTCTTCGTTGACTTCAAGAACACGTCGTCGAACGAAGAGTGACACCTTATTCTCCATAAGTAGTTTGTATTTCTAATACACTCCAAATTCTATTTTGTTGTAAAGGAACGTTGGTTCCTAGTTGTAAGGGTTGGGTGCAACCCGTGTTGTGGGAGTGGTGACTCCTACGTGTGGAAGGGTTCCTTCTGTTAGTGCAAGGATTGGATTTCAATCCTGTTGGTGAAGTGACTGAGTCGTCCCTGGTTGGGAGATAGGTCGAAGGGGGAAAATGGATGTACCCAAATCGGGGAACCACTATAATTTGCTTGTGTCCTTTCTGTGCTGTGTTGTTTTGTTTTCTTGTGCAGGTACAACTTTAATTCCGCAAAAATTCTGCAAGACACCTATTCCCCCCCCATAGGTGAAGGTAGTTGACACTAAGTGGACTTTCAAAGACGATCGCCAGCCAACCACTCCAAGAAATCTCCTATGTGTGCAACATTGTGCAAGTCTTCGCCAACACATCTCTGCAAGCCTTGCTGTTATGCTCAACATCCGAGTGGGGTCCAAGAGCATCCGCCACCGCCAAAAAGTGATAGAAAACAAGCTTTGTGTGAGGCGGCCTATCGCCCACTGAGCATGAAAGGAGGGGAACAGTTATATTATTCCTTAGAGTTTTCTCTAGGGGGGTGAATAGAGAATAAAATCTATTTTAGAATTTAACTATTACACTTCATAGAATTTGCACATTCACAAGTTAATAACCAGGATGATATGCAGATGATTAAGATCACAGAATAATAAATGAACAATCACAAAAAAATGTAAAGCACAGGAAACACAGAAATTTATTGTGGTTCCCCAAAATCTGGGTACATCCACTCTCCAACCCCCTTAGTAGAAATTCCCTATCAATCGTGACTGAATCTTTTGATATGGAGAGTTAATGAGTCTGATATTTATAGTACTTTCGATCTCATTCGAGCTAGTTTTCACTCACACGCACTACACTTTATGATCATTATTTCTTATATTCGACGTGAATTGTATTTCACACAAAGTGCACTATTTAAGCCTGTTGTGGTGTGTAATTGCACAGTTCATTGTTGGGGGGTAAGCACTTGGTGCTTCCCATTGTTTTTCTTTGCATGGTTATGTTTCTGTGAGTGTTGGTGGCCTGTGCCCAAGCTGTGTTCTTCCTATGCATGTGGGCAGAGTTCCATTTCAGTGGAGTTCTTTCCTGTAGTAATCGCACGGTCGTGCAGTTTTATTCATGCACGGTTGTTGAGACCGTGCGATAACTACAACATTCTGGTGCTCGTCCCCGGGTCGTGCGATTTGCTCATGCACGGTTGTTTTGCCCGTGCGTGACCAAATCGCACGACCGTCTCTTTTGTCAAAATAATTTTAGAATTTATTGTTCGGTATTTTCCTCATGCACGATTGGATTCAACCGAGCGCGAAGGAAATCATATGTCCTCTGGTTTTGCCTGATTTTATTGCGATCTGACTCTGCCTGTGCGTTTTGTTCTCGCACGGGCTGGTTGTCCGTGCGTGGTCATAAATGCACTGGCGGGTTGTCTTCCTGGTTGGGCATTCTTGTGATGTTATTAACGAACAATGTGCGCACGTTTGTGCGTTCGATCATGCATTTCTTATTTTCTGACTGGGTACTATTTAAGCTGCAGGATTCCGCCCTAAGTGGATCATCACATTTTCGCGCCCAGAGCTCCATATTCGCTCCACTTCGCCGCTCCACCACCATCCATCATCCCGAGGTCCTCTGGCCACCGTTTTGAGCCAAATCTCAAGCTAGGAGTTCCTCTCGGCCTCCTCTAGTGTTCGCAAGCCTCCAAGGTTCATTTCGAAGGATTTTTCTCTTGGGTTAGAGTTCTCCGACGAGTTTGTAGTTGAAGAAGATTGACAGAGAAAACGGGTAAATTGGGAGAGAGTGGCAGCTCTTTTGTATCCCAGACGACAGTTGGAAACCGAGCTCAGAGAAGTATTGACAACCCTTGAGTCCCTCCATGAACTTTTGACGAGTCTCCGCCCTTCAATTGTGCTCTCTCCTTCCTCTTTTCCTTTGTAGAACTTGTTGTGAATCATTTGATGTATTGGATGTTGTGTAAACTCATCATTGTTTTTGTTTAATTTCATGTCTATGTGAAATGGTTCATGTGAGTTTATGCTTGTGAGGAGTATTGCACCACCAGTACATTTCCACCACGGCACGTGTGTACGCCGCACTAGCAATTACTAGTTGTGGGCTTTGCAAAGAGGTGCTTACGACCCTCAACATCTCTGACCTAGCTAATCGGACCTCTCACAAGCCCACTCGTCCATTCGCCTACCGAAGCAGAGCATAACGGCCTGCAATTTCCATCTTCACCTTATGAAGCGGTGCTGGCGACCCGCACTAGTGTAGTTAGTTTTTTTTCGTGCAAACCAAACCACCACCACCCCCCCCCCCCCCCCCGATTTTACATCCAAATCTTTATAATTATTTTTTAATAATTGAATCACACATGTATTTTGCGTTCCTCAAGAGATCGATACTTGGGGAGCTATTCTCATTTTATGTTACTTGAGCGACCGGTGCATTTGTCAAAAGCACGTCAAGTTTTTTGGCATTGTTGTCTGGAAACGTAGGCGTTATGTGAATCTTCTGTGAAGGAAATTTCTTATAAGGGCTGTTGTTTTTATTTTGTTTCGTTGTTGAAGTATATGCAGAGGCGTCGTCTAGTTGCACTAGCTGAGTTTGATCCTGAAGTTGAGTGGACGCTGCACGCGCGTCGCCATGCCGCTGCAGCTCTGGATGATTTAATAATCAATTGGAATGATCAAGGGGGAGAAGATGTGCCCCTAAACAGTCAAATTACTGATGAGTGGGATGTAGTCCGGCCAAGGCCCCGAATATTGTTTGATTACACCACTCCCACTGTGAGGAGTGTGTACCCCGATTTTGACCCAGCTATCACAAATAATCACTTCGAGATATAGCCGACTATTCTAAACCTTATCCGCAATAATGCCCAATTCTCTGGAATGGCAAGTGAAGACCCCCTATCTCCACGTGGCGGAATTCTCTGAAATTTGTGGGACGTTCTGATATGTTGGTATCCCTGATGGCATGGTGAAGTTGAGACTCTTCCCATTCTCCCTATGTGACAAGCCAAAGCTTGGCTCCACACTATTCTGCAGGGTGCTGTCATCACCTGGGACGCCTTGTCATCACTTTTCCTTACCAAGTTCCATCCAGTAGACATGGTTATGTGTTTGAGGAGAGACATTGCTACCTTCCGTCAGAACGATCAAGAAAACCTAGTTGAAGCATGGGAGAGGTTCTCGGAGATGTTGAGGAAATAACCCTGTTGAAGTATTAGACCGGGCGGCTTAGCGGTCTGTTCCAGCGGTTTGTTAACCGAGCGGTCTGGCGGTCTCTCTGGTGCCTGGAGACCGGGCGGTCTATCGGTCTTCCTCTGCGGCTGCTCTATCCTGCTGAGTTGCCGAGCGGTTAGCCCATCTGTCTAACCGCGCGGCCCTATGCGGTCTCCATTATTCTAGCCGCCCAGTACTGTAAATGTTTAGTCCCACATTGTTTGTATACTCTCTTTCTTATCTCCTCCATTCTATATAAGGGAGGCCATACCTTTGTAAATGATATCTTTTTTGGATAATAAAATTTCAATTATTCAAAAGTTTATTCGCTTGTCTTCTTCTTTTCGCTTCTTTTCTCTACTTTCTAACATGGTATCAGAGCACACGGTCATTTCCCTCTGATTCTGTGCGCTCTCTGTTGTTCGCGGCTTGTTTTCCGCATTCTGCGACTTGCTTCGCGACTTGTCTTCTCTCTGTCCGCGCGGCTTGTTTCTAACCGCACGGCTTGTTTCTGTCCGCTGCCCTGTTCGCGCAGCTTGCTCCTTCTTCTCTTCTCCTTCTGCTCTTTGTCGCAGCGACCTGTTTCCTTGTCGCCGCGCTTCTTGTTCTTTCCTCCCGCTCCGACTTCCTAGTCGTTGCGGTCTGTCCCTATCCGCGTGTGTTGTCTCTCTACTCGCGGCTTGCTGCTGTGATCTGCCTGACCGTGCGGGCTGTTCCTTTCTCACCCGCATCTTGGTCGCGGTCATCAGCTCTTCTCCTCTCTTCTGTTCGCTCGGCCTTTTTAGTCCGCGCGACCTCTTCCCCGCTGTGCCTTTGACCGCCTTCTCGCCGCTGCTGTGATCTGCCTGACCGTGCGGGTTATTCCTTGCTTACCCGCATCTTGGTCGCGGTCACCTGCTCTTCACCTCTCTGCTGTTCGCTCGGCCTTTTCAGTCCGCGCGACCTCTTCCCCCTGTGCCTTTGCCTGTTTCAAGCCGCTTCTATTCGGGCGGCTTTGTCTGTTTTTTCTAACCGCTTCAGTTCGGGCGGCTTCTTCTGCTTGCCGGATTCTATGACTACCTCCGGTCTCACCACTACTCCTGCAGCTCCTTCTCCTCCTCCTCCTTCGGGCAACCTTGGCACTCTGTCCAAGCTTGTTGGCTCCAACTATCCTGATTGGAGTGTCTCTTTCACCTTTCTCCTTCGTTCTCAACGCAAGCGTCATCACCTCACCGATGACCCTCCTCCTCGCACCTCTCCTGAGTTGATGACTGGGATGCGAGTGATGCTCTTGTTCGCACCTGGCTGGCCAACAGCCTTTCTGATGAGTTGTCTTCCCGTCATTCGCCATGATGAGACGGTCAAGGCTGCCTGGCTTCACCTCGCTGCTCTCTATTCTAAGGGGGGCCAGACGTCCCGCATTTATACTCTCTATGCGGACCTCTTCGCCCTCCCTTCCATGTCCCCAGCTGCGGCTTATCAGCAGGTTCAGGCTCTTGGGGCTGAAATCCTCCAGAATCGCCCTTCTCCGCGGACTTGGCCGACCAGCACAAACACTTCCAGGAACTCCTGGTTTTGTTATCTTCTTCGTCTTCCCGACTCTTATGATATGATCCGCCAGCAGATCTTGGGTGAGGCGGAATCTCCTACTTTGGATGCCACTGCGGCTCGCATTGCCGCCGTTACTTCTCTCCTCCAGCGGCCTCTGTTGGCCTCCCCTCCTTCCCAGGACTCCTTTGCTCACCAAGCTCAGCGGGGGGGGCCCTAGTGGCCGTGGCTTCTCTGGCGGACGGGGTTCCTCCCGCTTCTTCTGCTCTCACTGTGGTCGTACTGGCCATTCTGTTGACCGCTGCTGGCAGAAACATCCTCATCTTCGCCCTTCCAGTGATGCTCCTTCTTCGGCCTCCGCCTCTTCTAGGCCGTCTGCCTCTGTGGCCACGACGTCAGGTAGTGCCCACGTCGTTACCCAAGGTAAATGGCTGATTGACTCCGGTGCCACCAATCATATGACGGGCAACCCTCATTGCTTCTCCCGTCTTGAGACCCATGACCGCTTACCCCCAGTTCGTGTGGCGGATGGTTCCCCGTCTCCGGTTCATGGAACGGGCATGGTTCAACTCACTCCTTCGCTTTGCTTGGAGGATACCCTCTATGTCCCGAAGTTCCCGTGCAATTTGTTATCAGTTACTACTTTATGCCGGCAACTTCAGTGCTCCGTTTTATTCACTCCCACTACTTGTTCTTTTCAGGACCCGAGGACCCAGCGGACGATTGCTACTGGGACTGAGAGCGGCGGCCTCTACTTCCTCGACGATGTTTCAGCTCTTTCTGCCTACTCCTCCTCCACCGATCTCCTTCAGTGGCATCTTCGTCTTGGACATCCTCCTCCTCGGCTCATTCGTCAGCTTCTGCCCCACTTACCTCCCACCAGTTCTCCGCTCAACTGTGATGCGTGTCAGCTTGGCAAACATCATCGCTCCTCCTTCCCACCGAAGCAAGGCCGTGGCTCCTCTCGCATTTTTGATCTTATTCATTCTGATGTATGGGGTCCTGCTCCTACCCTCACAGTTGGTAGGGGCAGTTCCTATTTTGTCACTTTTATCGATGATTTTACTCGATGTACCTGGGTGTATCTATTAAAGGATCGCTCTGAGCTATTTTCTGTTTGGCAATCTTTTTACTTTATGATTAAGAATCAATTTGCTATTTCTATCAAAGTCTTACGTTCTGATAATGCCAAAGAGTATCTGTCTCATGAGTTCTCCGCTTTCTTTCACCAACACGGCCTCATTCATCAAACGACCTGTGTTTACACCTCCCAACAGAATGGGGTGGCGGAGCGTAAAAACCGTCACCTGCTTGATGTTGCGCGTACTCTCATGATGCAGATGCACGTCCCTCGCTCCTACTGGGGCTATGCTGTGCTTCTCGCTTGCTATCTCATCAATCGCATTCCCTCCACGGTCCTCCACGGCCGGACTCCCTTCTCCCTTCTCTACCCCCACCAGGAACCTTTTCCTCTTCCTCTCCGTATCTTTGGCTGTACGGCCTTTGTTCACGCTCCCTCCGCTACCCGCGACAAGCTTTCCCCCCGTTCCACCAAGTGTGTCTTTTTGGGGTACTCTACCACTCAAAAAGGCTATTGCTGCTTTGACCCCCCTTCTCCGCAAGCAGTTTGTCTCCGCAGATGTGACCTTTTTCGAAAATGCTTCCTATTTCTCTCCTTCCTCTTCTCTTCCTTCTCTTCCTTCTGATATCTCTGTTTCTTCCACACCTCTTCACGTTTTTCCCACCTTCGTCTACTCCTCCACCCACTCCTTCCCAGTCCGTCTCCCCACCCACCCCTCCACCCTCCTCTCCGTTGCCGTCTCTCTCTAGTCCCGGGCCAGCCTTCTCCGCCACGGACGCTCCGGTCGCTGACGCTCCTGTCGCCGACGCTCCCGATGATCTGGATGTTCCCATTGCCCTTCGCAAAGGGGTGCGGGCGTGTACTCAACACCCGCTCACGGCTGTTGTTTCTTATGATCAGCTTTCTCCTTCTCGCAGGTCGTTTGCCTTGGCTATCTCTGCTACTTCTACTCCCCGAAACTATCAGGAGGCTCTCGCTCTCCCTCATTGGAAGTCTGCCATGGATGAGGAGATGGCTACTCTTACTGAACGGGGTACCTGGACTCTGGTTCCTCCTCCCGTGGGCACTGATGTGGTTGGCTGTCGCTGGGTCTTTGTTGTGAAGTTTCGCCCCGATGGCACTGTGGATCGCTACAAAGCCCGGCTGGTGGCCAAGGGCTTTACTCAGACTTATGGCGTTGATTACTTTGATACCTTCTCTCCGGTTGCTCGCCTCAGCACCATCCGGGTTCTCTTTTCTGTGGCCGTTAACCGGGCTTGGGCTATTTCCCAGCTTGATGTGAAGAATGCCTTTCTCTATGGCGATCTTCAGGAGGACGTCTATATGGAGCAACCTCCTGGGTATGTTGCTCAGGGGGAGACACGTGTCTGTCATTTGAAGAAGGCCATTTACGGCCTAAAGCAGAGCCCTCGGGCATGGTTCGAAAAATTCAGTGGTATTGTGGCAACCATCGGCTTTCAAAGGAGTTCGGCCGATCACTCCTTGTTCATTCGCAAGACGGCCTCGGGACTGGTGGTTTTAGCCGTATATGTGGATGATATTCTCCTTACTGGTGATGACCAAGAAGGGGTGGACTTGACGAAGAAGCACCTCCGTCAGCACTTGGTCACGAAGGATATGGGCTCTCCAAAATACTTTTTGGGGATAGAAATCTCTCGGAAGCCTGACTCCTTGGTTCTCTCTCAACGGAAGTATGCCCTTGATCTTCTTCAAGAAGCAGGCTTGACAGGTGCCAAACCAGCTCATCTTCCCATGGCTGTTGGAGAGGACAAAACGTGGACGGATGACTCGCCTCCTCTATCTGATGTCACACGGTACAGACGTTTGGTAGGCAAACTCATCTATCTCACGGTGACTAGACCCGACATCGCCTACGCTGTAGGAAAGGTCAGTCAGTTTATGCAAGCTCCCAGGGAGTGTCATCTTCAGTCCGCCCTGAAGATTTTAGAGTATATCAAAGCAGCACCGGGCAGGGGGTTACTCTTTCAGAAGAATGGCCATCTGAGGGTTGAAGCCTACTCAGATTCCAGTTACGCAGATGACAAAGGCGATCGTAAATCCACGTCAGGTTTTTGTACCTTTGTTGGAGGAAATCTCGTAAGCTGGAAGAGCAAGAAACAGTCTGTTGTTTCCAGATCCAGTGCCGAAGCAGAATACCGGAGTATGGCGTCGACTACATGTGAGTTAAAGTGGTTGCGGGCTCTCATGCTTGACCTGGGCGAGGTATATGATTGTCCTCTCCCTATGTTCTGTGACAACAAGGCTGCTATACACATATCCAGGAATCCGGTCTTTCATGAGAGAACGAAGCATATAGAGGTTGACTGTCACTTCATTCGGGAGGAGATCTTGAAGAAACAGATTTGTACTCCTTTTGTCACTTCTGACAAGGAGTTGGCAGATATCTTCACCAAGCCGGTTTCTACTTCCTTCTTCCGCATTTGTGACAAGCTGGGCATGATTGATATCTATGCTCCAGCTTGAGGGGGAGTGTTGAAGTATTAGACCGGGCGGCTTAGCGGTCTGTTCCAGCGGTTTGTTAACCGAGCGGTCTGGCGGTCTCTCTGGTGCCTGGAGACCGGGCGGTCTATCGGTCTTCCTCTGCGGCCTGTTCTATCCTGCTGGAGTTGCCGAGCGGTTAGCCCATCTGTCTAACCGCGCGGCCTATGCGGTCTCCATTATTCTAGCCGCCCAGTACTGTAAATGTTTAGTCCCACATTGTTTGTATACTCTCTTTCTTATCTCCTCCATTCTATATAAGGGAGGCCATACCTTTGTAAATGATATCTTTTTTGGATAATAAAATTTCAATTATTCAAAAGTTTATTCGCTTGTCTTCTTCTTTTCGCTTCTTTTCTCTACTTTCTAACAAACCCCAACATGAGTTTCAACCACACCACCTTGTAGAAAATTTCTACTTTGCGATTGAACCGCATTATCATGTGATGATCGATGCTCCTTCTAGGACTCTAATGAACCACATTCCTGAGGAGGCACTCATGATTATTCAGAATATTGCTACTCACAGCTCTTATTGGACAGCTAGGAGGAATACCCCGAAGAATTCAAGGGGACTCTACAAAGTGCATACCATTGCTGCTCCAGTTGCTGCTGCCCCACCTCTGTATGAGAACATAACACTACTAACAACACCTACTTCTACTACTACACCGGTCCTAGCCATTTCGTGCCAAGGTTGTGGAAACATTGGGCACCATGCGTTTGAGTGCCCCACTAGTGAGTTATCTTCTAATTTCTCTTAGCTTAATGTTGAAGAAAGTGTTAACTATGTGAATAATCAAGGACACAATGTACCATTCTCCAGTGCGTATAACTCGGGTGTGCCAACCACACGAACTTCTATTGGAACCAAAACGTTGCTGGCCAACGATGGCAACCCGGCCAGCATCAATTTGATGCTCATGCCTCAAGGAGCCAGCTGAGGCCCCCGCAACCGGGTTATGCTCAAGGTGCCCCCATGCAAAGTAAGAGCGCGTTGGAAGAAATGATGGAGAAGTTTGCCGAAGTGGAACAATAAAACATGGCCAACCAGGCCGCCTCCAAGAGGAATTTGGAGAAGCAACTAGGCCAATTGGCCCATGTGCTATTTGAGCATGTTCAGGGAGCTCTACCAAGTACCACAGATAATAATCCTAGGGAACAGGTTAAGAGCTTGGCGGATTCTGATGGACGTCGTAAGGGCGAGCTTGTTGTGAATTGCAAGATTAATGATATTGACACCACTGCATTATCTGATTCGAGCTCAACTCGCAACGTACTTGCCCTGCAAGATGTTGATAGGCTTAATCTGGAAATTTATGTTGATGAGCGGACATCTCTAGTCCTCACTAACGGATCAGTGGTGATTTCTGAGGGTGAAGTTAAGGAGGTAGAGGTTATTGTGGAAGGCGCGGTGGTTGTCACTAACTTTCAGGTATTGGGACCCATGGATAACACTCCATCCCAATTTTAGGGGTCCAATTCTTTAATGAGAGTGGCGTCACTCTTCATATTGTTGATGGTCATGTTACCTTGCCTTCCAAGACAGCACACCATGGTTTTCTGCCCACAATAATTGAGGTTCTCTCTGACCCAGTGAGTGATTAATATTTATTTATTGTTACTTCTGATATGGATTCAAGTGATATAGAGTATAGGTCTGTAGCAGATGAGAATGGAAAGGCAAGGAGTGCTAAGAAGGCAAAGTTGGAAGTTGTTGTCGAGGTGCCGATTAATGTTGTTGAAATTGTGCAAGGCGATGAGGCCGTGAAGTTATGTGTTGATGTGGCGGGCTTGCCCGTGAACTCGTCAGTTGATTTTGTTGAGCTGAGTATGCCGAGTAAACTTTAAAAATAGGTTCATTGGGAGTATTCGTCGCCCGTCGTGGGTGAAGAGATGAATCCCCCCATTGCTCCCCTTTTAGACAATGCTAATTCTGATAGAATCGTTGGTGCCCAATGGCGCTCTCCCACCGTGGAGAAGCTGAAGTGAGAGATCTACTTGCATGATGATCGTTCTGCTGCCCTCCGGCGCAAGAAGACGGGGCTAGAGGCAAGGGGAGCAAGCTTCCCTTGGGCTCTAAATCTTTCACCTCCTGCCCACCTCGCGTGGCAGGGGAGAACCGCCACAAGTCAGCGTATAGTTGATGTGTGACGGTTCTAGGGGCTGTTTTGTTCCTTCTGGTGTTTTTTGTATACTTCTATGGTATTTAGCTATGTGTTTTCTTTTAGTAACACTGTTAGACTCTGTTGAGAACATTATTATTTTAACTACTAATACAAGTATTTGGTCCATCTTAAGGACGGTAAACAAAAGGGCTTCTGGGAGACAACCCGTATGCTTTTGTTTTATCTAACGCATTATTTTTTTCTTATCTTCCCTATTTTGTTGTTATTCCCTGTCCAGGTGGATTGGATGAAAGTAAATGCTTTTTTATGGTGGCAAATTTGGTGCAAATTTAACGTCAATCTTTTGTTATGCTCAATTTTGAGCATGGGTAACTCCTCCCCTTTCTTCTAGCTTATTCTCATTATTATATCATTTTGGGTTGCTTGATTAGATTAAGTTCGGGGGAAGAAGTGCATTGCATTGTTACCCGTGCACGTGCACATGGCACCGCATAATAGAAGTATCATTTTTTATATTTTGTTAGTTCATATTCACCGCACACCACTGCACCTAGTCAAGTGTGCGCTCGATCGTTCGCATGTGTCGAGCTTGTTCATTCTTTTGAATGTGATTTAAAAATCATCATGCTAGCATAGGATTGTGAGGCATAGTAAAATACTGACAACTATAGTGCTCCTAGTCGAGTGCTCGTGTCTCACTTAGAGATTTGTGTAGAGTTAATTTCTTTGTATGCTTTTAGTTTATATTTTTTTATTAGCGTAAACGTTGTTTATTCTACTCAAAATCTATGAATACGGTGTGAATCAAATGGTAGCGTAGGATTGTGTGTGTGCATTCGTAATCCTCGTATTGCCCGAGTCGGGAGAAAGGTTAATTTCATTTGGTGGCTAAGAACTTGCCCCAAGCTACTCTTGAAGCAAGCGTACACAGTTAGTCAAGTGCACAAAAGTGATTTAGGCCACCTTCTTGGATCGGTTGAGCTTTGTTCCTAATCCTAACGTTTACCTTTGTTAGCTCACTTTGTGCCTACCCATCCATTTGTTTCAGCTCCACTTCAATTCACCAAAGCCTCATTGTTGATCCTAATCGCACACTCAAGATTGAGCTCTAGTTTTTGCATCATTTTGTTGGGTAGTGATGTGGTGTTTTTGCTTGTGAAGTTGTGGTTGTTGTAACACCCCATCCGTCACATGGAATCAAACAGAAGGTCCGGCCGAGGCCCCATGCCATATTCCACGGACAGTCAGTGGAGTTACATATTAATACCAACATACTATAATAAAATTTCGAATCCTAACACAGAGCATTCTAGCGGAAGCTTTTAAAATAAGTTGAAAGAACTCATCATTAAACATGAATGTCCACTATAGTCCACTACAAGAATGAAAGTAAAAATACACAAAGGGTCTTGACTTTATGACCTTACAACTGTTTATTTAAACAATAAGTGTTTTACATACTTCGGCACACAGGCCGACCACACATGAAAATAGTAAAGGAAAACACTTCGCTCTGGCCTTCACGGGCTAGCACATCATCAAAGGCTTTGGCCCGCTACAGGCCACTTGGCTCACTTGTTCCTGCACAGGAACAATCAACCGAACAGTGGCAAAACAAGGCAACGGTCAGCTAAAGCTGACCAAATTATAACGACCTCACCCCTAACTCGGGGCGATGGTGCTCCTTCCCTGCATAGCATTAGCAAAACCAAACATGGTTACAAAAGTGTAATTTAAGCACACTTCACCACAGACGCTGGTGCTTCGACCACACGCCCCGTGGACTCAGGGTACATTCTCGGTGTACCAGACAAAAACTAGGGTCCCACCACCATACTCAATGACGACAAACATACATGAGCATTAAATAGTCTTTCCGGCTCAAGGCCTAAGACTCGTAACTATGGCTACGCCAAGTAACACTACCCACAGGTCGATCAGCATAGCTACTGGGTACAGTTCGGTCATATCCCGTTGCTCAAATCGCCAGGCGTAACAAGCCACGACGCGGGTCGACCTCTCCTTTCCCATTCCAACAGACATAACCGCGTTATGTTCACTGGCTGGCTCTCAGGCCACCAATCGGGCTCTCCAAGCACTTATCCCCACAACACTGGCCCACTGGTCTCGATGAGACAGGCCTCATAACAGCTCTCTCACGGAGGTACCGCCAGCGGTAATACTACCGCCGCACGATACCTGGCAAAAATACGATTCTGCCCAGATTTCCGGGTGCTCCTTGGAGTTAGTCCCCAAAGTTCCCCGCTGCAATCTACAGTGTAGAAACTCGAAAAACATACAGCACAGAGTCTTCTCCGGCAATACAAGCATAATGAAAAAAAATCACCAATCCAGACCAACCTATCTGGATGGGCTTCACACACCATGCCTATGTTAGTACTTCGATTCCGAACTCTAAATGCAAAGCTATGGGGATACATCGTATCTACCCAAAGGAAGATCTCAAGCTCGCCGTACACTCGTGGGAGAGGGTTTCCTATGCAAAAGGAAGAGGACTTCACATGTCCAAGCAGAGAATCGTTACCCTTTCCGCTCTTTCGGTATCATGCCAAAGATCTAGATGGATGAACGCGACCCCAACGATCTTGCCTCCACAGATCCGGACTCGTTCTGCGAATCGGAGCTTCGGAACTCCGACGGTGGCAAGATCTCCTTCCTCTTCTTCCTTCTTCACTCTCTCTTCTCTCTAACACGTAGAAATAGAAGATCCAAAGGAAAAATGAGATGAAAACCTACACTTTCGGCCATATACCTACAGGGGCAACCTCCAGCCGTCGAATCCCTAAATAAAACCAACGAACGGTCACAATTCTTTCAAGAATTCAGTTTACGAGCGCTACCGCCACACGGTAAAAAGTTACCGCTGCGCGGTACCTCAACTGTTTAGCTTCTTTAGGACGCCACCGCTCAGAACTCGAATCGGGCGTTGACACGTGGACGTGTCATAACTACTCTGCTACCGCCCCGCGATAAGGCTAACTCTACGCGGTAGCCATAAAGCGCTAAGTCAACCCCAAAGCATTGAGTGAGCTATCACCGCGCGGTAGTCACTACCGCCACACGGTAGTAACTACCGCTGTACGCTAACAAGCTCTGAGGTGTCGAGAGCGTCGAGTCCAAAGGCGCTAAGTAATCCGAGCTACCACTAGCAGTAGCTCTATCGTCGGGCGGTACCTTCCAGAAAACGTATCCTGAAACTTGGGGCATTACAGTTGTGCTCTATTGTGAACATTTTCTGAGTATATATTGTATTGAAATGGTAAAGAAAAAGGAAAAAAGAAGAAGGAAAGTTGTGAAAAAAAATTAGAAAGAAAAAATTCATTTGTAATTTTTGTTGAGATTTTTATTGGAGTAGGCACTGCACACACTCATAAAGTAAAATCCAAATCTGGGGGTGTGGTGCACCCGCGCTTCCATGTTGTGGTGCTATAGGTTTTTGTGCGTGAGCTCATTTAGGTTTGGTGTGTGAGCCTTCATGTTTATCTTCTTATACCCCACTGAAACCTAAGCCTTAATTTACACATAAAGTCCTATTGATTTGCATGCTTGAGTCAAATAGTGTCGTAGAGAGAGTGTGAACGGGCGTGCGTATGACCATCGTCATTGATGGATTTCTTTGGAGGTTTCCCGAGACCTGATCCTTGACAATGCCCATCTCATCGTTTGCCTGCTTTCGTCCTACGCGTGACCCAATAATACACAATGATTCAAATTTTGAGTATAAATAATATATTTATACGCTCCTAGAAATTATAAACTACTTTGTATACTTAAAAATTCTTCAACCACTTTTCTGTGCACGTGAGCATGTGACTTCACATGGTACTCCGTTTTACAATTTCTTTACCAGCTAGCTATTTTTATTTCCGTTGAGAGATGATTTACTCGGGACGAGCAAATGGTTAAGTCTGGGTGTGTGATGAATCTGATATTTATAGTGTTTTTCGAACTCATATGTGCTAGTTTTCACGCACTATACTTTATGGTCATTATTGTTTATATTCAACGTGAATTGTATTTCACAAAAAGTACACTGCCCATTGTGGTATGCAATTGTACACTTCATTGTTGGGGGTAAGCACTTGGTGCTCCCCATTGTTTTATTTGCATGGTTATGTTTCTATGAGTGTTGGTGGTTTGTGCCTCAATTGTGTTCTTCCTGTGCAGGTGGGCAAAGCCCAATTTCAATGGAGTTCTTTTCTGTAGGAATCGCACGGTCGTGCATTTTTTTCACACACGGTTGTTGCGACCGTGCGAAAACTAGAATATTCTGGTGCTCTGCCTCGGGTCATTTGATTTGCTCACACACGGTTGTTTTGCCTGTGCGTAACCAATTCGCACGACCGTCTCTGTTGTCAAAATAATTTTAGGATTTATTTCTCGTGCGTTTTCTTCATGCACGATAAGAAAATCGCACTCCCTCTGGTTTTGCCTGATTTTATTGTGATCTGACTCTGCCCATGTGTTTTGTTCTTGCACGGGCTGATTGCCCGTGTGTGGTCATAAATGCACAGACGGGTCGTCTTCTGGCTAGGCATTCCTGTGTTATTATTAACACACGATGTGTGCACGGTCGTGCGTTTGACCGTGTGTTTCTTATTTTCTGATTGGGTAATATTTAAGCCGCAGGATTCTGCCCTATGTGGATCATCACTTCATTTCCATGCCTAGAGCTCCATATTCGCGCCACTTCGCTGACCCACCACCGCCCATCATCCTGAGGTCCTCCAGCTACCGTTTCGAGCCAAATCTCAAGCTAGGAGTTCCTTTCGGCCTCCTCTGGTGTTTGCAAGCCTCCAAGGTACATTTCGAGGGATTTTTCTCTTAGGTTAGAGTTCTCCGACGAGTTCGTGGCTGAAGAAGATTGATAGAGAAGACGGGTAAATTGGGAGAGAGTGACAGCTCTTCTGTACCCCGGACGACAGTTGGAAACTGAGCTCGGACAAGGATTGACAACCCTTGAGTCCGTCCGTGAACTTTCGAAGAGTCTCTGTCTTTTGGTTGTGCTCTCACCTTCCTCTTTTACTTTGTAGAATTTTGTTGTGAATCTTGTGATGTATTGGATGTTATGGGTAAACTCATCATTGTTTTCGTTTAATTTCATGTCTATGTGAAATGGTTCATGTTAGTTTATGCTTGTGAAGAGTGTCGCACCACCACCACATTTCCACCACGGCACATGTGTTCCCCACACTAACAAAGCTTCCAGAATGAATATTTCAATATGGTTTTCAAAAGTATACCTTCAGAGTATCTACGCAATTACAACTCTTGTTCAGCTATCAGCAAGCTTTGTTAGCAGTTTCAGAAATAAACAACTCATGCAAATAACTGTATAGCTTCTCTAGCAGCTTGTCTTTTGCCAATTCAATGTACTGCTTTAGACTTTTGTATCTCCATTAATCAGGTTTTTCTTTAAGAAATTCTTATACTTTAATTAACCTTTCTCAGTCTTTCTGAGCATTCTGATATACTTCTCTTAGTTTTATTTTCCTTTTTACCAAATTCCCAATATATTTTTTGATTTCTTCCATTTCATTTGATAAATTTATCACACCTTGCCTTTGATAAATTTTGCTGCATCATCAAACTTTTGCTTCTTTGATCTTCTATCAGCTGGACGTTTTGGTAGTGGTATAATAGGAATATTGCAAGTTTCATTATACATAAAAAAGCACGTCTAGAACTTCTAGAGGAATAAGAATGATATATGGTAAAAATAATGATGTAGTACTATAGCTTCCTACACTAGTTATAAGAATTTCTTGAGATGGATGAGTACTGCTTACAATAGATTTCCTTGTTTTTACTTTAGATTGCTGGAAACTGGCAATAATAATAGGCTTCTTTCTTTTCCTTGATGACTTAAGTTGCTTTCCCTTTGAGTTATAAGGAACACTTACTAATCTTTTAGAAAACACTAAAGTTTCTTCTTCAATATCACCGACACTTTCTAACTGAACAGGTAACTCCCCTGACTTTGTGCATCCTTTTGTTCTTTAGTAATTGTAATTAATTCTTGAACAGTTAACTCCCCCTAGTTTTATGCACACTCTAATTCAAACCCAGCCAACACATTTTCATTTCAAGCAATCTTGAGTGAATCAGGTCTAAGTAAAGATGATGTGACCTCATCAAATTCTTCTTCTTTCTCTTTCTGATTCTCCCCCCTCTTGACCTCACAAGCTAGAGAGGTTAACAATGATCTGGTAATAGTGGAAGAAGAAATCTTTGCTTGCATGAACTGAACTGAAGTAGTATTCAAGTCTAGTACATAATGTATATCACTCACTATTATTTGAATTTGTGATACATGCGCATTGAGCATTGAGGACAAGGTATGAGTGGCTATCTGAACTACTTGAGTTATAACAGAAGGAGTGTTTATTTTTGTATTTGTTGTATCAGATTGACTGATATTATATGGTGTTGGGTGTACCATTATGGTATCATGAGTGACTTGAGCAAGTGAACTTGGTGGTATTATAGGCTCCTGTGGAATGGATGAAGTTGGTACATAGCTGTTAGAAGAAAGGAATAACATTTTGTGAAGAAGATGAAGGTGTAGACTCTTTTTGTGATCCAGTTTTAGTAATTTGTCAAATCCATTTTGAGAATGGGGCTATTGATAACTTCATTCTTAGAGTTATTAGTATTTCTTTTGATACGCACAAATAAAATTGTACAACAGAACTTGACTCATTATAGCAATGTAAGCATTTTTCTTCCGCTTATACTTATGTGCAATAAGTCTTATCAGCATTTCTCCCAAGTTTATTTTTTCCCTAATACCAGAATTCCCATCAAATTTAGTTGAACCTTAGGTATTGCACCATATGCTCAGGTTTTACAAACCAATACTTTCACAATAATGTCTGCCAGAAACTGATATTACTCTGATAGATCTATTTTCTTTAGTTCACTGACCCTGTCCTTTGAAAAGTTCATTATTCTAATACCTCTTTTTTCTCTTCTTCAGATTGTTCAGTAGAATCAAACCCAAACAAGAGATCAAATTCTTTTGTATCATTTCTATTGTTATATGTACCTTTTGTGTATCAATGGTTCTGATTAATGATCCATCGTCCTTGCACTGAACATTTGAAACAAACTCAGAAAGCTCTGTATCAAATAATCTGCATCGCGTTGAGATGAGCTTATTGAGGCCAGAATCAGTGAATAATTTGAGAATTATTTGAAACTTCCCAGCTGCTGCACTAAATAATTCTAGATCAACACTAAATCCCGAATTCGTCTTTGGCACCATTATATTTCCTGCAAGTGTTCTTGCTAAATAAGAGAAAACGTAAAAGCAAAAATAAAGAGTCAGGAAGATGATGATTTTTGAATGAAATACATATTATATAAAAGTAGACGAAACGTCGACAATTAAGGCATCAATAGTTTGGCGTGCCTTTCTGTAGTTGATGTTACGTCGAGTTATATTCGACGTATTAAGACTTTATCATAGTCGACGCAAGCATTGATATTTATATCGACATTGCGTCGATAAGATTCTGAACTCTTCATAGTCACCAACTCTTAAATGTTGTGCTGAATAAAATTTGAAATTTCATCGACTTCTATTCAACATTACGTTGAATAGAGACTTAAATTTTAAGTCTTTTGTTGGATTTCCCAGCAATAAATCCAATATATAATGTATGTTTATATCATTCATATAAGAAAATTTTCAATAGTTTTCATAATTTAAGAGTTTATTGGAACCTAGATTATCTTTGGCTCATTGCTTATTCTACCATTAAAAGGAGTAATACAAGTATATGAAGGTTTATTAAAATATTCATTTGGATGATAACAGATAGGTCTATCAATCCAATAATTTTTGGTGTCATGACCTTTTCTTACACAATTTGTACACATATTCTCATAGTTATGATAATCATAAATAATGTTTGTATCAAACTTATTGGAGTTATATTTTTGATGTTTTCTTTGATATGATCTAAATCCAACCCCTTTGAATTGTGTTTTTGATAAATTTGATTGATGTTTAGTTGACTCATATTCCCAGTGAGCAAGATTTGTGGTTTTCAAAGGTTGAATTTCCTGAGATTTCTTTTTCATAATTCTCTTATTGATTTCTAATGATGTTTCCATGTTAAACATAGTAGTTTTTATTAAATCATTTTTTCTTCTATTCATAGGTTGATTATCTTTGTTTTTAACCAAAATTACTGATTTATTGTACATTAAATTATTTGATACTTCATTTAGATTAATAGGTTTGTTACATAAATCTAGATGATTTACTTTCTTTGTGTGATTCTTATTTATTTGATTTTGCTTCTGATTCTCATCTCCTAAAATGTTATTTAAACCTTTTATTGTAGCTAACCTAGCTTATATTTTTCTATTCTTTATAATTAGATTTGATCTTTGTTTCTTTAAATTTTTTGTTCAACCCCTTAGTTATAATTTTTATAATAATAACTTTCACATCTTAATTCATCTAATTCTTTTTTTAAGTGTTTAACTTGCTGTTCAAATTCAAACTGATCTTCACAAAACTTTTTAAAATCTAATTTAAACTCTTCTGAAGTAAAATCTATACCATAAAAATATGTAGGTACCTCATTTGTATCGTGGTTTGATTCTGTCTTTAGAACCATGAGACATGCTTCTTCAGTAGCAATTTCTTCTTCATTATCTGATGAAAAACTGGATTCAGAACTTGTATCACTCTAGGTTTCAGCAATAAAACCTTTTCCCTTTTTCTTTTCTTTTCTCTTCAGGTAGTTTTTTCTTTTGATCCTTGTTACTTGATATTTCCTTTTGTTGATCTAGACATTCAGGTGCTATATATCTAGGCTTTATGCACGAAAAACAGATTCTCTCCTTATTAGTAGTTTTATCAAATTTTAGTCTAATCATATTTCTATCTTCTTTTCTAAAGTTTTCTATCTTGACCAATTTCCTGAATCTTCTTGCTAAAAGATTGAACATCTCTTGTTCGGATATGAATGGTTCATTTTCAGTAACTTCAAAAGCAACTGATTTGTCTCTAGATGTTGAGTCTTTCTCCTTTGCTTCTATTTCAGCTCTACTTTTTAGAAGTTGTTCATATGATTTCAACTTTCCTAGCAAAGCATATATTGTAATTTTTTGTGACACCTTGCTTCTCCGATGACCTAAATTCTAGAATCTCATGTACTTGGGAAGCACATGAGTAATTTATCATTTATCTCAGTAAAAGATATATCTTTATTCAATCCTTTCAACTAATTGATTATTGTGTTGATTCTGTCGTATATTTCTGCTACAGATTCATCAGTTTTCTTTTGAAAATTCTCATAATTAGAATTAAGAATGATCTTTTATCCTTTCTTTCATCAGAATTGTCATCTACAATTCTTAATAGTGATTCTCATATCTTTTTTGCTGATTGACATTCTGCAAACTTTTGAAATCTATTATCTAACATAGCTTAGACTAATATGTTCATTGTCTTAACATCCCAGTCTTTTATTCTCTTATCTTCATCATTCCATTCACATCTTGGTACTAATTCTATTATGATATTTCCTTCAGCATCCCTTTTATATGGCATTGGTGGTCATGTAAAAATTGACCCAAAAATACTTTTATCAATAGAATTCATGTATAATCTAATTCTGGTTTTCTAAAATGTAAACTTTTTAAGATTACACACTGGAGGCTTGTTGATGCACATCCTTTGAATGTATTAGAAGACATTTTTCTTTTGAAACTAAAACAATATATATATATATATATCTTATAAATATATATATATCTTATCTTATATATATAAAGCAATATATATATCTTGAGGCACACCATACTTTAAGTTTTGACCATTTGATCTCATCAAATAAATCATATCCGTACAGGAGAGAGAGAGGGGGAAGAGAGAGGAGGGGAAGAGAGAGGGGAGGAGAGAGAGAGGGAGAGAGAAAGGGAGAGAATATGAAGAGAAATAAGGCGAAAAATTAATATTTTTACGTCAAAACATAATTTTTTTTATAAAATAAAAATGGTAATATCGATTTATATTTTTACGGTCATTTTGAGTACTCATATGTATATATTGCGGGCGCTGCCTGGCTTGATGCGGGCACAGCCCGCAATGACACATCGAGCACTGGCGAAGCCTGTGCGGAGGCGGGTGAAGGTCGTGCGGAGGCGTGCGAAGCCCGTCTAGATGTAGCCGAAAGCCGCCCGTGAGCATCGAGCACGGGCGTAGCCCGTGCGAAGATGCTCGTGTGTGTATATATATATATAATATATATATATATATATATATAAATATATATACACATATATACACACACACACAAACATATATCTATAACTGTTTTGATCTTTATGACAAAGAGTTAACCGTTTCTTGATCAATCTATTATACATTAACCAATTCATGATTAACCTTCCTCTGATACCAATTGAAAGGAGGAGACCAATTATTTTATTCCTCAGAATTTTCTCTATAGGGGGGGTGAATAGAGAATAAAATTTATTTTAGAATCTAACTATTACACTTCACAGAATTTGCACATTCACAAGATAATAATCAGAATGATATGCAACTGACTAAGATCACAAAATAATAAATGAACAATCACAGAAAATGTAAAGCATATGGGACACAAAAATTTATAGTGGTTACTCGAAATCTGGGTACATCCACTTTTCTATCCCATTGATAAGAATTCACTATCAACAATGCCTGAGTCTTTTGATAAAGAGACTCTTAGAACCAATCACTAGATCTTTTGATAAGGAGATCTTGAACCAATATAATGTCTGAGTCTTTTGATAAGGAGACTCTTAAAACCAATCACTAAATATTTTGAAGAGGGATTCTAAAAACTCTTTTCTCAAAGTGAATAAGATTTGAAATGAGAAAATGGAAGAAGATTTGATGTCGATCGACTGATTCAAGGAAGAACTTCAAAACAAATGATAATCCTCATATCTTTCTCTGTTGAATTCAATCTACCAAAGCCACGATTTGATCTATCTGTTATGATCGTATTTCTATTATACCTGTGATTGATTCTTATGTATGTATATCTTTGTTGATGTCCTTAAGTATCTATGTATATATATAGCTGAGAATCTAACGACTCTAAAAAGATAATTAATCAATGATAACCTTTCTTGAATTAACTCTGATTAAATCCTCAAGACAATCTCTGTTCAGAAAATTACTCGACGTAACATCGAGTTCATATCGAAGTAACGTCGACTTCTGGCTTCATTCAAACAGTCTGTCAAAGCAAATCTATAATTGACTGTGCGTCGACATCATTCTCAAAGAGCGTCGACTTCATCATATATTGATGCACTGATTTCTATTCGAAGTAGCGTCGATTTCTAGTCAGTGTTACATCGACTTCTAGTCGACGTATGTTGATAAATTTTAACTTTCCTCTTGAATTCAGTGTGTTCTTCTCATGTCTTTATATTATTGACATCATAGGACTTCTTAAGACCAAATTTACCCTCTCTATACAACGTAAGTTATTGCCCTAAGTTGTAAAATCATTTAGAGTGATTTGTTAAGGTAAATCATAAGGGTTTTCCAAAAAAGAGCACCTGTAATCTCTCTCATCTTCAAGTTATAACGAGGAACGACATGTCGCCCTCGATTCCATCGACAATCTGTAAACTGCCATCAATAGTGAAGTTTGACTGACACAAAACCGGTCACTTGATTTTTTACCCGATTGAGGGGTTTTTTCACATTTAAATCGCTTTGTGTTATACTCTACTTATTCTATGATTGTGCGTATGCTCAACCGCTCTACGGGCTAAGACGGTCTAGTTTAGGCCAGTATATGAGGAGGATTGAGTTGCCCGTAACATGTATGTTGTTGATGCGAATCCCTAGTGTGCATCCACAAATACTCCAAAATGGGTGGTGTGTGGTCAACAGCACACAACGGATCTTTGATCCACGCCTCCAAACCCGACCTAGGAATTAGAAAAGTTAGGGTTTTGATGATTTTTAGATTGTTATTTGATCGCCAATAGTGAAATTGACCGTCTTATAAAACAAGTTTTTATTTTCCAAACTTACAAGTATCTCCATTCTCAACCCCGTTTTCCACTTGCTAAAAGACGAGAAAAATGTTGGCGCAGTATCGTACGTAAGATCCCGCTGTATATTTCTGGTAGTATGAATTTTCATGCATGATTGAGGCTTCATTGTGCAGTGTTTGGAGGCCCTGTTTGCGGCAAATACCGCCGCACGGCGGGTAACCAAATGCCCGAAGGCGGCGTTTGCCGCGTTTCCTCCCTTGTGCCATGAAAACGGAGTGAAAAGCCCCGTTTCGATAGGCGGCTCCCCCACCAGTTCGAAAGCCGGTTCGTCTCGCCGGTTGCGCAACACCGCACCAAAGGATCGGGGGGTGTAAATGCACTCGCTGCACTTTAGGGTGCAGTGCGGCATCCAACTGATGCGGACACATCACAGCAGCTCGCGTCAAAACATCTCAAAGCAAGTTGAGATGTGCACGCATCTCCACGCGAGCTGTGATGTTCTCTGTACCGTTGGATGCAGCGCTGCACCGTAGAGAACATCAAATGCACTAATACAACTAGTGCACTTTACACCCGCCGAATCCGTGCCAAAACGAGGCCTGAATTAAAATACCATCATTTTTCAACATATCATGTTACACAAATATTCAACATAATCAGATTACAAAATATCAACTTATATTTTGCAAATAATTTACCGACTAAAAAGACGGGTGGGATTGAGCCGGCAAATCAAACGGCCCCACTCTTTCCAAAAACATAGGAAAGAAGCAAGCGACAGAGGCGCGGCGAGGAAATTGTCGTGTATATCACGGGCGCGGCGGCGGCGGCGGACGACAATCATCTAATACCACCGGTAAGAAGATGCCTAAGTCGAAGCGCAACCGTATCGGTGAGTCTTCATTGTAGTATCCTATTTTGCCTGTCCATCGCCGCTTAAACCCTAGACATCCTAGTAATCCGCGCCTGCTCCAAACGCAGTCACACGGTCCATCACCAAGAAGAAGGGGAAAGAACGAAAGGAAGTAATCGTCAATTCCATTAGGAAGGCGATGGAGGATTACAGCTCCGCTTATATTCCACATTTGAGAATATGAGGAATCAGAAGTTGAAGGAATTTAGGATGGAGCTCAAATCTAGCAGCAGGTCCAATATTCTATCTTGTCTGTTTTAACGAAATCCGTAAAGTGCTGCCAGCTTATTGTCCAAAGTTATTGCAGTTTTTTCCTCGGATCCAACAAGTTATGCAGGTTTCTTTGGGCCGCTCTGATGCAGATGAGGTCAAGCCCGGTGTTCATAAGCTTGCTAAGGTAGTTTTAATTTCCCCTTCCTTGTTCGAGCACAGTCGGTCTAAATTTTGGAGGTTTATGTATTTTACTTTTTTTTTAATAGTTTCTCCGAGTGTGGTCTGGTCTTTTTGCACTAATCTTCCCAAGGAAGAGGTCGAAAGGTATTTAATCTTAGCAGTTTCATTTCATTCCAGATTTACTTTTTGCTGAACTAAGCATTGTTTGTTTAAGCTTATTTATTTAACTGATGCTGGATTTGTTGAAGTTTTATCACTTAGGCTCTTTTTGTTTCAAAGAGTTGAACTAGGGGAAATGAATTAATGAAAGAAAATGGAAACTATTAATTGAAATATGTTTTCATGTATTTATTGAGAATTTGTGGGAAGAATTTAAATTTCTTAGAAAAGTGAGCATTTTTTGAGTTTGGTATGCAGATAAATGATAACTGGTAAATTTTCTTCTCATTTTCCCCTACCCGGATGAATTTTCATTGAAAAATACATTTTTTTTACATTTTATATTATTTACAGTGGAAACAATATTAGAAAAAGTATATTTAGATTCCTTCCCTTCAATTCATTCAAGCCAAACATACTCTTTAAATAAGGAATTCAAGGGAATGCAAATATACTTTACATAGTAATTTCATAAACCTGTCTAATAGGTAATTGAATTACCTAGAAAGTGCAAAAATGCAATTTTTTCATTTGAAATTTCCTACCCAAACCATGTTAAAAATTTTGTAAGAAAAATTTACCAAAGCAATCATTTTGACTCATGTCCATCCTCCCAAGAAAGAAAAGTCCATTCTGATCAACCAACTAAAAAAGAAGATTCATCACATTTTGTGTGTAGCAGAGCAAATGGGTGAAACCAATGTTATCTCACTCAGCGTTTTCTTTTCCGTTTTATGTCTTCTCATTTTATTACATACAAATCCATTAGCACTTATTGCTTAATACCAGGGAGCATTGCCTTTACTATAATATGAGAAACTATGGGATGATAAAATGTTTCATCTATCTCTTCACTCTTTAGAGATACGTTAAAAAAGTTCATTGAGTTGACTGCCATCATGAACCTCCTTAAGTGTAAGTAAAATAGTAATAATGACAATGGTAACATAGTTGTTCATGCTTCACGAGGGATTAACATATTTTGTAGTTGAATAAATAAATGTATCCACTTACATAAGCAGCTCCACACAACTCATTCTGAAAGTAAGCTTCAGATTGACTTGGAAAATACAGCTAACCTAACCTATTTTCTTGAATTTGTTCATTGGGCATGGTGGGTAGGATCTAAAAATTGCAAAATTAATGATAATTAAACTAAATTCCTATAGTTATGCTTTGATAGTAATTAAAATTGTGGTTATATTGTGCCATTTCTAATTAAATCAAGTGATATTTTATGTTGATTTTTCTGATTATTTATTATCCATTTTTCAGTATGGTCGTTGCTCAAGCAATTATTTCTTTGATTTCATACATTCACAAGTCCCTACTCAGTAGATTCCTAGTTTTCAGCTATTTCGGCTTAGGTTGATATGTTATATCCTTTCCCATTCTCAACTTCATTTATGTTATTAATCTCTCATGAATTTCTTATCAGTAGTATTTACTATTTTGTCAAGCATTTATGAATTTTACAAGAATGTGCTCAACTGTCAGTTTGTGTTGTACTCACGAAGTAATTTTAACAGAGAATGCACAACAATGCTGAGGTCCTAGAGAGGGGCCTTTTTGTAGGATGAAGCAAAGAATGAGGTAAAATAAGATGGTGGTACATAGGGTATGGAAGATGAAACCTAGTCATCAATAAAAAAACTAAAGTGATAGAAAACGTTAGATGAGCCATAACCTCTATATAAAAGATAATCCATATTGAAACGATAATGTAATTTTGAATAAATGAAATAAAGACCACCAAGAACTTAAATAACTTTGATATATATCAAGTACTTATAACCTACACATTATATACTATTTTTTGATGGTCCTCATAGTTTCATGGGGTGCAAAAGTCTCCATTATGTTTGTTGGGGCCTAAAGTGTCCCGAACCTCCACACTCAGCCACGAACCTTTGAAGAGCGGGGGATCAGGGACTGTGAGCAACTGATTACTAGACACGGGGAGCCAGAGCTAACAAAAAGGGGGAGGAGAAGTCTGCCGTGAGCGGCTACACCAAAATGCTCGTAACTACAACTCTTGTTACGAGTGATTTTATTACTTGAGAAAGAGCTATTACAGAGCTAGTACAACCGAAGGGATAAAAAATCCGGGCAACAGAGAGTGATGTGCACTTGAGACCGCACCAATAGGGAGGAGCAAGCTCAAGTTTCAGCAAGCCTTTCTGGGTACTCTGGTCCTCAATTTATACAAAAAGGACCTGCTCGAATGGGCAGGTGCAAAAAATGTGAGCTGCTTGGGATACAAGAGAGACAAGCAAGAGAGAGAGAATGTGCGGTTACAACAGACAGTAATCACCTCTACTAAGGCTGCAAAAGAGAAGGAGCTGGAGCGGTCACTCGGAGAGTCCGCCCAATCTTCTTGAGACTGACGCTGCTGCTTCTTGGTTCAAAGACTCAGAGGGTGCAAACACTCTGGGAGTAACCGCCCGAGCTGTCTGAAGCTCAAAGGCCTGCTCTGGTTTAGGATGACTCGGTTCTTGCGCGGTCCATGGAGGAATGTGTTCTTCACATCAAGTTGGCATAGTTGCGAAGATTTGTGAGCAACAATAGATAAGAGAATTTTGACGGAATTAAGTTTAGCAAGAGATGAAAATATCTCTTGGAAATCAATCTCATCAATTTGAGTAAACCTTTGACAACCAAGCTTGCTTTATATAAATAAAGAGTGTCATCTTGAACATTCTTGACAGTGTATATCCATCTACACCAAACAACATGATGCTTGTGGGGAATTGGAACAATCTCCCAAGTATTTCTATCTGAAGGACTTCAATTTCCACTTCCATAGCTTTCCTCCAACAAGGATCAGACATTGCATCTGAAAAAGTATTATGGATGGTAATAGAAGAAATAGAAGCGATGTAAAATTTTAGAGATAGGGAGATAAGAGTGATACCCAACATATTTCTCATTAGAGTATCTAGTAGACATATCTCTCTAAGTGGTCTCAATGTTCAGACTTGGCGAGAAGGAACCGACTCCCGAGAGGATCTCCTCACTCAGGCTCTCGGGGGTCGGTACCTTCTTTCCACCGAGGCACATTCGACCCATCCAGCTAGTGAGAGCCTGAGTGAGGAGATCCTCTCGGGGTTGGAACCTTCTCTCCACCAAGGCACATTCGACCCATCCAGCTAGTGAGAGTCTGAGTGAGGAGATCCTCTCGGGGGTCGGTTCCATCTCGCCGCCGAGGCACATTCGACCCATCCAGCTAGTGAGAGCCTGGGTGAGGAGATTCTCTCGGGATTGGAACCTTCTCTCCACCGAGACACATTCGACCCATCCAGCTAGTGAAAGCCTGAGTGAGGAGATCCTCTCGAGGTTGGTACCTTCTCTCCACCGAGGCACATTCGACCCATCCAGCTAGTGATAGCCTGGGTGAGGAGATCCTCTCGGGGTTGGAACCTTCTCTCCACCGAGACACATTCGACCATCCAGCTAGTGAGAGCCTGGGTGAGGAGATCCTCTCGAGGTTGGTACCTTCTCTCCACCGAGGCACATTCGACCCATTCATCTAGTGAGAGCCTGGGTGATGAGATCCTCTCGGGGGTCGGTTCCTTCTCTCCACCGGGGCACATTCGACCCATCCAACTAGCGAGAGCCTGAGTGAGGAGATCCTCTCGGGGTTGAAACCTTCTCTCCACCGAGGCACATTCGACTCATCCAGCTAGTGAGAGCCTGGGTGAGGAGATCCTCTCGGGGGTCGGTTCCTTCTCGCCACCGAGGTACATTCGACTCATCAAGCTAGTGAGAGTCTGGGTGAGGAGATCCTCTCGGGGTTGGAACCTTCTCTCCATCGAGCCACATTCGACTCATCCAGCTAGTGAGAGACTGAGTGAGGAGATCCTCTCGGGGGTCGGTTCCTTCTCTCCACCGAGGCACATTCGACCCATCCAGCTAGTGAGAGCCTGGGTGAGGAGATCCTCTCGGGGTTGGAACCTTCTCTCCTCCGAGGCACATTCGACCCATCCAGCTAGTGAGAGCCTGGGTGAGGAGATCCTCTCGGGGGTCAGTTCCTTCTCTCCACCGAGGCACATTCGACTCATCCAGCTAATGAGAGCCTGGGTGAGGAGATCCTCTCGGGGGTCGGTTCCTTCTCGCCACCGAGGCACATTCAACTCATCTAACTAGTGAGAGTCTGGATGAGGAGATCCTCTCGGGGTGAGATCAGACACGTCATTCGAACCATACTAAATTCAACATCCTCAAACGAGGAAATTTTTAGGATACATGACCTCCTGACTCAGCTGGTTAGGGGTAGAGCTCATTACAAAAACATAAGAGGAAGAAGACTTCACTAGAACAAGATTTCTTCAGGCTGCTTGGGTATGATGGCCGTCATTCGCCTCCTTCTCCTCTGATAACTCTATCCTGCTCAAGCTCTCCGTGATCTTCTGCATCTCCTCTACCCTGACTAGGCAGGAGATGGTGTTGACGGCTGTGACGTAGCACTGCCTTGCCATCGTGGGGTCTCCCCTGATCCTGACTTGAATCCCTCCAGTGTTAATCTTGAGGCACTGGTGAAATGATGATGACACACAACGGAAGGCGCTGATGAGGGGTCTTCCGAAAATGACGCTGCGACTGCTTGGAGCATCAACAATGACGAACCGACAGTTCCTTGAGCCCCCCAACTTCACCTGGAGTCCGACTCCACCTTCTACCTCCTTCCTTTCCCCTGAAAATCCGAACATGGGTCCGTCCGAGGCCAACACCCTCCTTGGTTCCACCTTCATCTCGTCAAACGCCTTCGTGAAAATGACGTTGACGGAGCTTCCGTTGTCAACCAGGATCCGGGAAACAGTGTAGCCTTCGATGACTGCCTGGATGACCAACGCATCGCAGAACGGATCCTCATGATCCGACATGTCCTTCATTAAGAAGGTGATCTTCTCCTCTGGGGGTGGGGTCTGGGATGTCGTAGCGACGCTCTGACGGTATACAACATGGAGGCTTGCCTTTCAAGTGGTCTCGATCCCCACTCCACCGTGGATCACTCCTATACCTCCTCGGGGTCCTACATCGACCCGGTCCTCACATACGTCATCTCCCCTACTCTGGGTAGAACTTCTTCAATCCGTATCGGTGGCTGCTGTCGGGCTGGGCCTCTCGCCTCTCTCACTTCCAGGAATTCGGGGCAGGTAGCTGTGGCGTGACCCTCTACCTGGTGGAAGTCACAGTATGACAACACTCTTCCTTCCCTTCTTTGACGGGCCGAGTGATCTCTCCCGTTACCTCTTCCCCCTCTTCCTATCGCCATGACTTGCTGCGGTAGGGGTAGGATCTGCCTAGGGGCTTGCCTCTGGAAGTTGAACCTCCCTTGGCCCGCATGAAAGTTCCCCCCACCCTAGACGAGACCTCTTCCTGGACCCTGAACGGACCCTCCCTGTTGCTTCCAACCTGGATCCGGACCTTCCTGAGGTCCCTGGAATCCCTGAGCTCTCTGCTCTTCTCTCCTTCTTTCCTCCTAATGCCTCGAGCCACCTTGCTCCTTCGACTCTGCCTCTGTTAATCTTGCCAACTTTTTGACAAACGTCGGGCTGGTTGTCTCAGTTGCTATCTCCTCTGCCGCCATTTCCATCAGGTCCTTGAAAGATAGGGGGGCCTTTCGGGTCATACTCATCATGACGAACCTCTCACGTAACCCCACTGTAAACGCCATCTGGAGGGCTTACCCCGATCCCTCCTGGATGTCCAGGATCTCTTCTTGGAACCTGTCCACATATTGGGCCAACGACTCCTACGCCCTCTGACTTATCAAGAAGATGGACTCGGGACTCTCTTCCTCCTTTTTTAGAAGTGAAAAAGCGAAGCTGAAAACTGCGGCTCAAGTCTTCGAACCCGTAGATTGATCTCGCTGGGAGTTGATGGAACTAATCCCTTGCCTTGTCTTTCAACGTGATTGCAAAGAGGCGACACTTGAATGCTTCCATCATCGGTCTGATAGAGACCGTATCTTCGAATCACTGCAGATGCTAGACGGGGTCATCCTTCCCGGTATAGTAAGTCATGTCGGGTTCTCTTAGCCCCTCGGGAACGGGAGCTGAGAAAATCAGCTTTCTGAAGGGTGAACCCCTACTTGGTGGTCTCGCATACTCCGCCTCGCGCGACCTGCTCGCCTGGGAGGCTAGCACTCGCCGGGCTGGGGAATAACTCCCGACGGTAAGGTCTCGCTCGAACCCTCATCCCATCCTTTCCTTCCCGGGCCGTCTTCCTGTTGCACTTTCTTCGACCCCTCCTGGGGTCATCTCGCCTAGACCCCTGGGAGCTAGTTCCTGGGGGGTGGGAGTTGAGCAGTCACCCCGAGGAGCAATACTTCGCAGCATCTCCATGATGCCTTGGATGGATGCCATGAACTCTTCCCTCCCTAAAAAGGGTACTGGGTTGGGGAGCTGGTTGGGGTCATCACCACCTCCATGATCTCCCGCCATGGAACTTGCTCAGGAACTTCTGTATGAGCCGCGATCCACACTCACCGCACCAAGATGTTGAAACCGAGATTCGGTTCCACCTAGAGTTCAGACCTAGGGGTGCGACTCACACCTACTTCTCCCAAGCCGTCCCTTGGTGAGAAACTTGAATTTGGAAAATGACCACTGGCTCTAGCGTAGAGATCCCACCTCACACCCGGAAGACCTTTGAGATCTCCCCCTCCCTAGCCAATGCTGAGCTAGGTGCCTTGGAGGATAAAGGAAGAAGATGAAGATTGGTTAAAACGGATCCCTCTCCAAGGCACCCCAAGGGTCTATTTATAGATTTTCTGGGGATGGTCTGCCAATAGCGCAATCCCGCTGCTCTAAAATTACTGAAATACCCTGGCAAAATAGCAGACCCTCAAGGCAGGCAAGATCCTCGAGCCGGGCAAGAACTAGGCCGGGCGAGACCTCAAGGGGTCGGGGCGGGTGCTTGCCTCCCGCCGTACCCCCACCTGAAACAAGGCCGGGGAAGGTGCCGGCCTCCCGCCGCACCTGCCCCTTGAAAATGAGGTCGGGGCGGGTGCCGGCCTGCCGCCGCACCCTTCCCCTAAAACAGGCGGGGCGAGTGCCAACCTCTCGCCACACTCGCCCACTGAAGAGGGGCCGGGGCGGGTGCCGGCCTCCCGCCGCACCCGCCCCCTAAAACAGGCCAAGGCGAGTGCCAGCCTCCCACCGCACTCGCCCCCTGAAGAGGGGCCGGGGCGGGTGCCGGCCTTCCGCCGCACCCGCCTCCTAAAACAGGCCGGGGCGAGTGCCCGACCTCCCGCCGCACTCGCCTCCTGAAGAGGGGCCGGGGGCGGGTGCGGCCTCCCGCCGCACCCACCCCTAAAACAGGCCGGGGGGAGTGCCGGCATCCCGCCGCACTCGCCCCTGAAGAGGGGCCGAGGCGGGGTGCCGGCCTCCTGCCGCACCCGCCCCATAGAACAGGTCGGGCGAGTGCCGGCTCCCGCCGCACTCGCCCCCTGAAGAGGGGCCGGGGCGGGTGCCGGCCTCCCCCGCGCACCCGCCCCCTAAACAGGCCGGGGCTAGTGCGGCCTCCCGCCGCACACTCGCCCCCTGAAGGGGCCGGGGCGGGTGCCGGCCTCCCGCCGCACCCGGCCCCTAAAACAGGCCGGGGCTAGTGCCGACCTCCTGCCGCACTCGCCCCTGAAGAGGGGCCGGGGTGGGTGCCGACCTCCCGCCGCACCCGCCCCCTAAAAAAGGTCGGGGCTAGTGCCGGCCTCCCGCCGCACTCGCCCCCTGAAGAGGGGCCGGGGCGGGTGCCGGCCTCCCGCCGCAACCACACCTAAAACAGGCCGGGGCGTGCCAGCCTCCCGCCGCACTTGCCCCCTAAAGAGGGGTCGGGGATGGTATCGGCCTCCCGCCGCACCCGCCCCCTAAAACCGACCGGGGCGAGTGCCGGCCTCCCTCCGCACTCGCCCCCTGAAGAGGGGCCGGGGAGGGTGCCTGCCTCCCGCCGCACCCGCCCCCTAAAACAGGTCGGGGCGAGTGCCGGCCTCCCGCCGCACTCGCCCCTGAAGAGGGGCTGGGGCGGGTGCCGGCCTCCCGCCGCACCCGCCTCTAAAACAGGCCGGGGTGAGTTCCGACCTCCCACCGCACTGGCCCTCTGAAGAGGGGCTGGGGCGGGTGCCGGCCTCTCGCCGCACCGCCCCCTAAAACAGGCCGGGGCGAGTGCCGACCTCCCGCCGCACTTGCCCCCTGAAGAGGGCCGGGGCGGGTGCCGGCCTCCCGCCGCACCCGCCCCCTAAAACAGGCCGGGCGAGTGCCGGCCTCCCGCTGCACTCGCCCCTGAAGAGGGGCCGGGGCGGGTGCGGCCTTCCGCCGCACCCGCCCCCTAAAACAGGTCAGGGCGAGTGCTGGCCTCCCGCCGCACTCGCCCCCTGAAGAGGGTCCGGGGCGGCTGCCGGCCTCCCGCGCACCCGCCCTAAAACAGGCCGGGGCGAGTGCGGCCTCCCGCCGCACCGATCCTTTGCCCTTAGCCTTTGGGCTCACTTGTCCCGGATCATTCTCTGGATTACCATTGCGCTTGCTTGGGGACCCCACTCCGCGAATACGGGGTTGTCAATTATATGATCAGAGATCCTATAGTTAATGATCTAGGGTGGATCCTTCTTCTCTCCATTTGGGGCACAAATTGAAGAAAGTTGTCGTTCCTGAAGATTTGAGTGACCAGACTAAATTCTATGATGGGGAAATTTGAATGTAGATTTCTCATATGACGTGACTCACATCATATTGACTGATAGGAACTTTCTTCTATAGTCTCAATCTATGCTAATATTTATTGGGAGTTGTAGGAGACTTGGATTTTTCACTGGATCTAAACTTACTTCTACCAAGACGAACTACCCTTGTGAGGAATGAGAAGGAGAGAACCTCACGATGATCAATTGACTCATCGCTCCGCAGAACCTAAGATGGCTAGCCAATTCTTGTTCTGTCAATCTGCTAAGGAGATGTGAGAATTAATTGAAAGAAATTATTCTAAAAAGAATGACTTGCCAAAGATCTATCAACTTCATACAGAGCAGACAACCAGGTCACCCAAGGCTATAAAAGGAGCGTAGAGGGGAAAGAAGAGGTGGATCCACGAGAGAGAAGAAAGAAGCGGTTATAAAGTGATGCAGAATCCAGCGTCTCACCAGGCCTGCCACCCAGCCCGGCGTCACACCGTCTGGGGGCCCAACATGGCGTCGCACCATGTGGGCTTTATCAGGGCCGCGACCCATGCACCCAAACCCGTCTCGGGGTCCCACCACAGGAATACCGAAGGTTTTTGAGGTCGGGTCAGTTCGATCCGACGACCCCCTTGATAAGAAGTCCGCCTGAGGACTTTCATCACCAACATGGCGTCGCACCATGTGAGACGCTGGGTTCTGCATCATAAAGGAGGAAACCACAGACGCAATGCTGTCAAGCATAAGCATAAGCCGATCGGTTAGAAAACGAAAAAGTGCCGCAAGGGTGCGGTCAGGCCGACAAACAAGCCGCCCGGGTAGCCGGAAGACTGGGCGGTTAGAAAATAACAGGCCGGACCGTATCCTCTGATACCATGTAGAAAAGTGGTTCAAAACTTGTATATACTTCTTGAATACAAAAAAACAAGTATGAGTACATATATATTGGAGAGAGGAGAGAAAGACCCAGCTATACAAATAATGTGAGACTAAACACCAAATCCTACATGGGCCAATACATTATTTTTCCTAGTATTCTCTAGGTAAGAAATTTTTCCTATATGAGAGCATATGTTTTAAAAAAACACATAAATTAATGAAATTGAAAGTTGAATGTTTAACCAAATGATGTTTTTTCCTTATAATGTAGTGTGTTGTGTGTGTATATATATATATATATATATATATATATATATATATATATATATATATATATATATATATATATATATAGAGAGAGAGAGAGAGAGAGAGAGAGAGAGATGTACAACCCCGTATTCGCCCCTGAATATTTTTAAGCTTTTGGGAGATTTTGCACTCTCGGTGGCCAATTTTGGCTCTGGCTTGGAAACATACTAGTAGGGGGAGGAAAAATCTACCTCCCCCCAGTGACCCTCTCTTGGGGGGCAGGTGCGACAAGATTGGCTAACACCCGCCCCGTCCCGATAGGTGCCTGGCGGCCTGGTGGGGCGAGACCGGCCGGGGGCCAGGGTCTCGCCCCCTGCCTCCTGCTTGGCGGCCTGGTGGGGCGAGACCGGCCGGGGGCCAGGGTCTCGCCCCCGCCTCCTTCTGCTTGGCGGCCTGGTGGGGCGAGACCCGGCCGGGGGCCAGGGTCTCGCCCCCGTCTCCTTCTGCTTGGCGGCCTGGTGGGGCGAGACCGGCCGGGGGCCAGGGTCTCGCCCCCGCCTCCTTCTGCTTGGCGGCCTGGTGGGGCGAGACCGGCCGGGGGCCAGGGTCTCGCCCCCGCCTCCTTCTGCTTGGCGGCCTGGTGGGGCGAGACCGGCCGGGGGCCAGGGTCTCGCCCCCGCCTCCTTCTGCTTGGCGGCCTGGTGGGGGGACGAGACCGGCCGGGGGCCAGGGTCTCGCCCCCGCCTCCTTCTGCTTGGCGGCCTGGTGGGGCGAGACCGGCCGGGGGCCAGGGTCTCGCCCTCGCCTCCTTCTGCTTCGCGGCCTGGTGGGGCGAGACCGGCCGGGGGCCAGGGTCTCGCCCCCGCCTCCTTCTGCTTGGCGGTCTGGTGGGGCGAGACCGGCCGGGGGCCAGGGTCTCGCCCTCGCCTCCTTCTGCTTCGCGGCCTGGTGGGGCGAGACCGGCCGGGGGCCAGGGTCTCGCCCTTGCCCCCCCTGTTTTTACCGTTCTGCCCCCCCCGACGTGGTCGTTTTCTATTGGGCCAAGGTTTTTTGGGCGTAAGAGCATTTCGGTCTTTTTACCCCCCAAGACTTGGAAAAACTATAAATAGACCCCATTGGGTGCCTTGGGGGGGGATCTTTTTTCTTAGCTTCCTCCTCCCTTAGCTTCTTCTTGGTAGAGTAGAGAGAGCTCTCCAAGGCGCCCAGCCTAGCCCTTTGGTAAGGGAGGGGAAGAGCTCAGGTAGCCTTCCGGGTGTGAGGTGGGACCTCCGTGTTAGAGCCGAGGGTCTGTTCATAGTCTCCTAAGTGTCCGGTCCGTGACGTTCTCTCGAGTGTAGTAGGTGTGAGGTCACCCCTTTCCAGGGACCCCGAACTCCACAGAGGTCAATTTTGGATTCAACACTTTTGGTGCGGTGAGCGTGGAGAGTGACCAGCACAGAAGATCTCGGGAGAGTGTCATGACAGGAGGTCAAGGAGGTAGTGATGATCTCGGCGAGCTCCCCAGCCCAGGACCCTTCGTTGGGAGGCAAGAGTTCATGGCCTCCATCCAGGGCATCATGGAGATGATGCTGCGAAGCATCGCTCCTCAGGGTGGCAGCTCACCCCGACCCCCCAGGAGCTAGCTCCCCCCCTCGACGAGTCGACTCCCAGGGGTCTAGGCGAGATGACCCCAGCAGGGGGAGAAGGAAGTGCACCAGGAAGAAGGCCAGGGAAGGAGAGGATGGGAGATGGGGTCGAGCGAGACCTCACCGGCCGGGAGCTGTTCTCCAGCCCGGCGAGTGCCAACCTTCAAGGCGAGCAGGTCGCACGAGTGGAGGTGGCGAGACCACCCCTTAGGGGGTCACCCTTTAGCGAGCTGATCATCTCAGCTCCCGTTCCCGAGGGGTTCAGAGAGCCTGACATGGCTTACTATACCGGGAAGGATGACCCCATCCAGCATCTGCAGTGGTTCGAGGATGCCGTCTCCATCAGGCCGATGACGGACGCCTTCAAGTGTCGCCTCTTTGCGATCACGTTGAAGGAGAAGGCGAGGGACTGGTTCCATCAACTCCCTCCGAGGTCGATCTACGGGTTTGAGGACTTGAGCCGAAGCTTTCAGCTTCGCTTCTTCCCACCTCCAAGAAGCGGAAGAGGAGTCCCGAGTCCATCTTCCTGATAAGGCAGGGGGCCAAGGAGTCGCTGGCCCGTTACGTTGACAGATTCCAAGAGGAGATCCTGGAGGTCCAGGAGATGTCAGGGTACGCTCTCCAGATGGCCTTCACCGTTGGGCTGAAGGAGGGCTTCTTCAAGATGAGCTGACCCGGAAGGCCCCCCTTTCCTTCGAGGAGCTGATGGAAAGTGCGGCTGAGGAGATAGCCATGGAGGCAGCCAACCCGGCATTTGTCAAGAAGTTGGCAGAGCTAACAGAGACGAGGCTAAAGGAGCAAGGTGGCTCGAGACATCAAGAAGGGAGAAGGAGAGAGTTGCGGAGAGCTCAGGAGGGTCCTGAGCCAGGCTGGAGGCAGCAGGAAGGACCTGCCCAAGGTCCAGGAAGAGCCCTCATCCACGGAGCGGGGAATTTCCAGGGAGGCCAAGGGAGATATAACTTCCAGAGGCAAGCCCCAAGGCAGCTCTTACCCCTCCGCAGCAGGCCTTGGCGATAGGTGGAGGGAGAAGAGGAAACAGGAGAGAACACCCAGCCCGCCGAAGGAGGGGAGGAGCACTACCATACTGTGACTTCCACCAGGTGGAGGGGCACGCCACGGCTACCTGCCCCGAGTTTCTGGAAGTGAGGGGGGCAAGAGGCCCTGCCCAGCCACAGCCGACAGTGCGGGTTGAAGAGGTTCTACCCAGAGAAGGGGAGGATGACATATGCGAGGACCGGGTCGACGTGGGAACCCGAGGTGGTATAGGAGTGATCCACGTGGAGTGGGGGGTTGAGGCCACTCGGAAGGCAAGCCTCCATGTCATGTACCGAAGGAGCGTCGCCTCAACCTCCCAGACCCCCGCCCGAGGAGGAGAAGATCACCTTCTCGATAAAGGACTTGCCGGATCATGAGGACCCGTTTTACGATGCGCTTGTCATCCAGACTGCCATCGAAGGCTACACCGTCTCCCGGATCTTGGTTGACAACGGAAGCTCCGTCAACGTCGTTTTCAAGAAGGCGTTTGACGAAATGAAGGTAGAGCCAAGGAGGGTGTTAGCCTCGGACGGACCCTTGTTCGGATTTTCAGGAGAAAGGAAGGAGGTCGAAGGTGGAGTGAGGCTCCAAGTGAAATTGGGGGGAGTCTCAAGGAACTGCCGGTTCGTTATTGTTGACGCTCCAAGCAGCTACAACGCCATCTTCGGAAGGCCCCTCATCAGCGCCTTTCGTTGCGTGCCATCTTCCTTCCACCAATGCCTCAAGTTCAGCTCAGGAGGGATCCAGGTCAGAGTCAAGGGAGACTCCAGGATGGCAAGGCAGTGCTACGTCACGGCCGTCAACACCATCTCTTGGTTGGCGAGGGCGGAGGAGATGGAGAGGATCATGGAGAGCTTGAGCAAGATGGAAGTCTCCGAGGGGAAGGATGTCGGCGATCATGCCCAGACCCCCTGAGAAAAACACGCCCCGGCTGAGTCATGTATGTTTCTTATGTTATAGTGAGTCCAGCCCCCGACCAGCTGAGTCGGGGGGATCATGTAACCCAATATTTTCACCTTTTGAGGATGTTGGATTTGGTAGAATTTAAGTAGCACACCTGGTTTCCCACCCCCGAGAGGATCTCCTCAGCCAGGCTCCCATTAGCTGGTTGGGTCGAATGTGCCTCGGGGAGATCAAGTCCCACCCCCGAGAGGATCTCCTCAGCCAGGCTCCCACTAGCTGGTTGGGTCGAATGTGCCTCGGGGAGATCAAGTCCCACCCCCGAGAGGATCTACTCAGCCAGGCTCCCATTAGCTGGTTGGGTCGAATGTGTCTCGGGGAGATCAAGTCCCCACCCCGAGAAGATCTCCTCAGCCAGGCTCCCACTAGCTGGTTGGGTCGAATGTGCCTCAGGGAGATCAAGTCCCACCCCCGAGAGGATCTCCTCAGCCAGGCTCCCACTAGCTGGTTGGGTCGAATGTGCCTCGGGGAGATCAAGTCCCACCCCCCGAGAGGATCTCCTCAGCCAGGCTCCCGCTAGCTGGTTGGGTCGAATGTGCCTCGGGGAGATCAAGTCCCACCTCCGAGAGGATCTTCTCAGTCAGGCTCCCACTAGCTGGTTGGGTCGAATGTGCCTCGGGGAGATCAAGTCCCACCTTCGAGAGGATCTCCCCAGCCAGGCTCCCACTAGCTGGTTGGGTCGAATGTGCCTCGGGGAGATCAAGTCCCACCCCCGAGAGGATCTCCTCAGCCAGGCTCTCACTAGCTGGTTGGGTCGAATGTGCCTCAGGAAAAGTAAGCCCCACCCCCGAGATGATCTCCTCAACCAGGCTCCCACTAGCTGGTTGGGTCGAATGTCCCTCGGGGAGAGTAAGTCTCACCCCCGAGAGGATCTCCTCAGTCAGGCTCCCACTAGCTGGTTGGGTCGAATGTGCCTCGGGGGGGGGGGGGGGGTAAAAGTCCCTTTGCTCCAATGAGGATCCCGCTGCCAGGCTCTCACTAGCTGGCAGGGCCGGTGGTACCTCTCGTGGAGGCTAAGTATTTTTTACCTGGAGGGGGTCTCGCCACCCAGGCTCCCATAGCTGGCATGACAGGTTGACCCCTCCGGGGGCCAAGTATTTTTTACCTGGAGGGGGTCTCGCCACCCAGGCTCCCATAGCTGGCATGGCAGGTTGACCCCTCCGGGGGCCAAGTATTTTTTACCTGGAGGGGGTCTCGCCACCCAGGCTCCCATAGCTGGCATGGCAGGTTGACCCCTCCGGGGGCCAAGTATTTTTTACCTGGAGGGGGTCTCGCCACCCAAGCTCCCATAGCTGGCGTGGCAGGTTGACTCCCCGGAGAGGCGCGCAAGGAAATTGCACTCAGCGAATACGTTGTGTTGGACATTTCTTTACGAGTTTGTGCCAACCTCGAAAAGAGCGGGGATTGTGTACAACCCCGTATTCGCCCCTGAATAGTTTTAAGCTTTTGAGAGATTTTGCACTCTCGGTGGCCAATTTTGACTCTGGCTTGGAAAACATAATAGTAGGGGGAGGAAAAATCTACCTCCCCCCAGTGGCCCTCTCTTGGGGGGCAGGTGCGACAAGATTGGCTAACACCCGCCCCGTTCCCCGATAGGTGCCTGGCGGCCTGTTGGGGCGAGACCGGCCGGGGGCCAGGGTCTCGCCCCCCGCCTCCTTCTGCTTGGCGGCCTGGTGGGGCGAGACCGGCCGGGGGCCAGGGTCTCGCCCCCGCCTCCTTCTGCTTGGCGGCCTGGCGGGGCGAGATCGGCCAGGGGCCAGGGTCTCGCCCCCGCCTCCTTCTGCTTGGCGGCCTGGTGGGGCGAGACCGGCCGGGGGCCAGGGTCTCGCCCCCGCCTCCTTCTGCTTGGCGGCCTGGTGGGGCGAGACCGGCCGGGGGCCAGGGTCTCTCCCCCGCCTCCTTCTGCTTGGCGGCCTGGTGGGGCGAGACCGGCCGGGGGCCAGGGTCTCGCCCCCGCCTCCTTCTGCTTCGCGGCCTGGTGGGGCGAGACCGGCCGGGGGCCAGGGTCTCGCCCCCGCCTCCTTTTGCTTGGCGGCCTGGTGGGGCGAGACGGCCGGGGGCCAGGGTCTCGCCCTCGCCTCCTTCTGCTTCGCGGCCTAGTGGGGCGAGACCGGCCGGGGGCCAGGGGTCTCGCCCTTGCCCCCCCTGTTTTTACCGTTCTGCCCCCCGACGTGGTCGTTTTCTATTGGCCCAAGGTTTTTTGGGCGTAAGAGCATTTCGGTCTTTTTACCCCCCAGGACTTGGAAAAACTATAAATAGACCCCCTTGGGTGCCTTGGGGGGGGATCTTTTTTCTTAGCTTCCTCCTCCCTTATCTTATTCTTGGTAGAGTAGAGAGAGCTCTCCAAGGCGCCCAGCCTAGCCCTTTGGTAAGGGAGGGGAAGAACTCAGGTAGCCTTTCGGGTGTGAGGTGGGACCTCCGTGCTAGAGCCGAGGGTCTGTTCATAGTCTCCTAAGTCTCCGGTCCGTGACGTTCTCTCGAGTGTAGTAGGTGTGAGGTCACCCCTTTCCAGGGACCCCGAACTCCACAGAGGTCAATTTTGGCTTCAACAAGAGAGAGAGAGAGAGAGAAATAAACACATACACACATGTAGGCGCGCGCGCGCACACACACACATATATATATGTATGTATATATATATGCATGCACATCTATATGCATGTATACATATATATGTGTATGCATGTGTGTATAGACATATATAATGCTCATGTATATGTGTGTGTATATAGAATTCACAATATTTCACTATTCACATTATACAATGGGTAGCAATCTGAATACCGTGGCAATCCCATTTATGCTCATCATCATTTATTAGCTTTATCCCAACTATGGCTCTGTTTGGCGCAGCTCTGGCGGCTGGAAAAGTTCTTTTCCAGCCGCCAGAGCTGCTTTATATTTGTTTGGGACAACTCCTTATGAAGTGCTTTTCATAAATCTGGAGTTGTTTTGATGTTTTTCAGAAATCCCCCCCAGCTTCTGCTCTCCTAAAATAGATTTTCCTCATGGCGTAAAAAAATTCTCTCTCCAACTTCTTCCTCGCGATCTTCGACGGCCATCTCCGACGCCATCTCCAACAGCGATCTCCGGTACTATCTCCGACGGCGATCTCCGACGCGATCTCCGACGCGATCTCCGGCGGAAATCTCCGGCCCGATCTAAAGCGAGGCACTTTCCCCAATTTCTCCTCCACTTCCGCCGCCGTCGGAGGCAGACATCTCATCCCTCATCATCAGCAGCTTGCCATGCTTGATGGCGACACCCTGTTTTTCTAGATCGTCGTCGATGGCTGGAAGCCTCGCCCCCACATGGACGGCGGCGACTCCCTTGTTTTCCTTGCCGTTAATCTCCCCAATGGCACCTATAGAACATGGTCGGCGACGCCTATAGAAGCGGCAAAACCACCTGTTGCGCTGGCACATCTCTGATCGGTTCAAATCCGGCGAATTTGTTTTCCTGTAAGCTATTGTTACATCCAAACAGTGCGCTGCTTTTCAAAACAACTTCCTAAATAGCTCTATTTAGGAAGCTCTGCTTCATCAACAATTTTTTCATCCGCTGGAGCTGTCCCAAACAGAGCCTATATGACACTTCCTTTGAATTCTCTTTTCTCAGATCATTATGCCGAGTGTTGCATGTGATATTAACGGATGAGGATTACGATACACAAGAGTCTTCATGACGATCAGAATATTTCATTTTGTGCAGATCGACGATCTATGATTTTTAGTTATTTTTAAATTTCTTCGTGTCTTGAAGCGGTTATGATCAGAGAAACATGTCCGTCTATGATGGCTCCTAAGTCTATAAAGAGAGATAGATAACTCATTTTGATGGGATCAAATGTGTAAGTGAATATTTTGCTTTTGGTCACCCGATGTCGAAGCCTGAACTAGGCGCGACCATAGTTGTCAAGGAGCGCGCCTAGGTGCGCCTGAGGCGCCGGGCGCACCAGGCGCAGCCCGCCGCGCCTCAACACAGCTGAGGCGGGCGATGTGCCCCAGGCGCGCCCAGGCCCGCCTAGGCGCACGCCTTACAGCTCCTAGGCGCGCCCGGGTCTTTCAAGTATTAAATTGTTTTTTTGATGGGCAAAAACATGACCATAGACGCACCCGAGGCACCCCCAAGGCGCACTTGGGCGCCCAATTCGCTGAAATTGAGCGAATGGGCGCCCAATTCGCTGAAATTGAGCGGATTGGGCGCCCAACTCGCTGAAATAGAGCAAATTGGGCTCCCAAATTGCTGAAATTCACCATGAATTCGCTCAATTTGAGCGAATTGGACACCCAATTCGCACAATTTCAGCAATTGGGCGCCCAATTCGCCCAAATTCAGCGAATTGGCGCCCAATTTCAGCGAATTGGACGCCCAATTCGCTCAATTTCCCTTTCCCCCCATTTTTGCGCCTCACGTGCCTCAGGCGCGCGCCCGCGGCTTGCGCCTTGCGGCTAGCGCCTAGGCTCCAGGGGCCCTTTGCGCCTCAGTGCGCCTTGCGCTTTTGATAAATTAGGGCGCGGCGCCTAGAAAGCTCTCCCTCCTCTTATTGTCCGACCATCCCTTCCCTCCCCGATTCCCCTCTCCCGGCCACCACTCCAAGCCTCGGATCACCTCCCATGGCTGGCCCACACTTCTCCACCCTCCCATAACTACCTAATAACTTACCAGTCCCCTCAAAACCACTATAACAACCTGTAACTCTCCACTAACTTATAACCACCTTGTTCCATTACTAAAACTCTCCATAACTTCCACTTATCATCCTCCATCCTCATAAACACCTGATATCTCACTGATGAGAATCCTTCCCTACCATCTGAGCACTGCCCCTTGCTGTTACCCCTTTCCCACTCTACTCGCGCCCCATTTCTCAGAGTCACTTAAACCGAGCCTCTCCTCCCAATTCTTCCAGTCAAATACTTCCCATCCTCCTGGAAACCCTCTAAACTACCGCCACTCCCATACGTCCCTTGTTCCTGTCCTCCAAATTTACTCGGTCTGAAATCTGACTTCTGGAATTAACTCCTGGACTCTAATTAATCCCAAATCCACTCCAAAACACCTCCAGCCTCTTCCACGACCATCCATCACTAGGCAGCCCATTCTGTAATCATAATCCTGCCCGTGAACACCCTCTTCCAGCCCTCAGAATCCCTTTGAAAGTTCAATTCCAGCCAATCATTGTTTCTCCGATAACTAGACTTTCATCGGATATCCACCGAGCCTTGTATGGCATAATCATTGTGAACTTGTTATGGTTTTAAAATTTTATTATTGAATCTCGTGATTATTTTCAGTTTATTGGGATATTCTCTTGTCATTGTTGTGCCAAAGTTTCCTGTGACTTGTTGAGTCTTATTTATTTGTGTTTTTTTGCTCTCTCGCATGCGTAAACCATACTTGTTTCCTCAACAAAATTTTTACTGCAATGTGATTATTGTGTAATATTATTTATAAGTTCTTTTATTGTAAGTGTAGTTACCAGTTACATGTCTTCTTAGTTATTCTTTAGTACTCTCTTGACAATTTGTTAGTCTCATGCCATTAACTCTATTCAATTTTGTTAGAAAAGTATTTGTAAAGACCCATATTAGGGCCCATTTGTTGGCTTCTTCCTCTTCTTGTATTAGTCCCACATCTTGTAATTCTGATTTTAGACTCTCCTCTCTCTCTTCTCTCCCTATATATATGTATTCATACTTGTATTCATACACACAAGAAGTATATGCAAAGGTTTACAATTTTTCCAAGTATTTGTGCTCTTTTCTCTACATGGTATCAGTGCTCTCGATCCCTCTGGGCGGTCTCTGATTCTCTAACCACAGCCCTCTGTGCGGTTTGCTAACCACAACTTCTCGGCGGATAGACATCTACCCGCAACCCTCTGTGCGGCTTCCTATCCGCATCCCTCGACAGATAAATTTTTTTTCTGACCGCACGGTTCACCTTGTGCTGCTCCCTCCTCTTTTGGTCTCGTGTCTCCTCGCTTTTATAGACTTCCCTGCTGGGACCCACCGTGCGGTCTGTTCTGTGTCCGCCACGGTCTGCTTGGTTCATCTCATCCCGTCCGCTGCTTTCTTGACGCATCAGTTTACCTTTTTTTGGTGCAGTGGTTTATGTCTTTAGCCGCAACGGTTTGCCCTTCCGAGCCCACAACGGTTTTGCTTGTCGGTCTCTGCTTCTTAACCGCACTCGTCTTTTCTTCAGCGGTCTCTCCTAAGCCCGCCTCGGTCTTTTCTCAGCTCGCTTGCTCCTCAGCCCATCGCGGTCTTCTTCCCAGCTCGCTGCTCCTTAGTCCGTCGCGGTCGTTTTTCAGTTCACTGCTCCTCAGCTTGTCGTCCTGTTTTCCCAGCTCGCTGCTCTTCAGCCCGCCGCGGCCTTCTCTCTATTAGTCGCTCAGTCCGCCGCGGTCTCTTCTAAACCCAGAATACTATCGACGGTTGGTGGGAAAACTGTTATATCTAACAGTCACAATACCAGACATCCTTTGTTGTTGGGGTTGTCAGCCGGTTTATGCATTCTCCTCGGGTGTCACATGTACAGGCTGTCGAACGCATTCTGTGATACCTAAAAAATGCTCCTGGTCAAGGGCTGGTATACCGAATTTCCTCCTATACTCCAACATTGCTTGCATATTCAGATGTTGATTATGCTGGTTCCCTGGATGATCGGCGTTCCACCAACGGTTTTTGTACTTACTTCGGAGGTCATCTTGTTACCTGACGCAATAAGAAACAGGCTGTAGCCTGTAGTTGTTCGATCTTCGACCAAAGTTGAGTACCGTTCAATGACGTCTGTTGTATTTGAGCTCACATGGCTTGAGAGTCTCCTGAGTGATATGAGAGTAAAACTTTCCTCACCAGACACCTTACTCTGTGATAGTCAAGCTGCGATTCACATAGCCAAGAATCCTGTCTTCCATGAAAGATCGAAACACATTGAATTTGACTGCCACTTCATTCGAGAAAAGTTTAAATGAAGAAGCTGGAATTGAAACATGTTCCGACTACTGACCAAGTTGCCGATCTTCTCACTAAGGCCTTGCTAAGTGCTCTATTTTATCAGTTCTTGTCCAAGCTGGGTGCCTACGACTTTTACGCTCCAGCTTGTGGAGGAGTGTTAGAAAAGAATTTGTAAAGGCCCATATTAGGGCCCATTTGTTGACTTCTTCCTCCTCTTGTATTAGTCCCACATCTTGTAATTGGGACTCTCCTCTCTCTTCTCTCCCTATATATGTATTCATACTTGTATTCATACACACAAGAAGTATATGCAAAGGTTTACAAGTCTTTGTGCTCTTTTCTCTACAAATATAAAGCTGTTTTGTACAATTGTTCCCATGCTAGCTTTTATCTGCCCTCTTTCATGATTCCACCTTCATAATACCGATCACTCATCAATAATTTTATTTACCATCACATTGGTGTTTTTCTACCATTCAATAAATGATGTTACTCCACCATCCCTCAAGTATAATCATCACTAACCATCCTTCCCAGTTTGACCACACATCAATCTTAGGCTTCATTTGGTTCGGCGGTGGTGGGTCGATCCGGCGGGTGGAAACGGAGTTTTCGAAACGGAGTTTTCGAAACGGAGGGGGGAGGTGGCTGCTCCAAACGGAGCTTTTTGGGGCGTTTCTCAAGGCGGGCGGGTGGAAACGGAGCAAACGCCGCCGGAGGTTCATTTGTTTACCCTCCTTCCGACGGCGTTTGCCCAAAACGGTGCAGCGAAATGCCCAAACAAATAGAGCCTTTTTTACTGCCCGTCAATATATAGACTTATATACCGCCCAATTTATATATTCATACAACATAGACGAAAGAATTGATTTGATATCATCTCACTTTTCTGCATAATAAATCCAGGATAATTAATCAGTTACACCCAAGTTTCACTTTATGTTCTAGTGGTAACATCCACTTAAATTATATATAATATTTGCTCCGTATTCGAACTTTATTCGTATTATAGTAAATGCCTCACCAATTAGAACAAATTTGGCAATGACCTGAGTTGTGTTTAAAAAATAATAACACTAACGGTCTGCTCGGCCCCCTGGAATTGGGATTGGGATTGGGATTGGGATTGGGATTGGGATTGGATTGGGATTGGGATTGGGATTGGGATTGGGATTGGGATTGGGATTGGGATTGGGATTGGGATTGGGATTGGGATTGGGATTGGGATTGGGATTGGGATTGGGATTGGGATTGGGATTGGGATTGGGATTGGGATTGGGATTGGGATTGGGATTGGGATTGGGATTGGGATTGGGATTGGGATTGGGATTGGGATTGGGATTGGGATTGGGATTGGGATTGGGATTGGGATTGGATTGGGATTGGGATTGGGATTGGGATTGGGATTGGGATTGGGATTGGGATTGGGATTGGGATTGGGATTGGGATTGGGATTGGGATTGGGATTGGGATTGGGATTGGGATTGGGATTGGGATTGGGATTGGGATTGGGATTGGGATTGGGATTGGGATTGGGATTGGGATTGGGATGGGATTGGGATTGGGATTGGGATTGGGATTGGGATTGGGATTGGGATTGGGATTGGGATTGGGATTGGGATTGGGATTGGGATTGGGATTGGGATTGGGATTGGGATTGGGATTGGGATTGGGATTGGGATTGGGATTGGGATTGGGATTGGGATTGGGATTGGGATTGGGATTGGGATTGGGATTGGGATTGGGATTGGGATTGGGATTGGGATTGGGATTGGGATTGGATTGGGATTGGGATTGGGATTGGGATTGGGATTGGGATTGGGATTGGGATTGGGATTGGGATTGGGATTGGGATTGGGATTGGGATTGGGATTGGGATTGGGATTGGGATGGGATTGGGATTGGGATGGGATTGGGATTGGGATTGGGACTGGGATTGGGATTGGGATTGGGATTGGGATTGGGATTGGGATTGGGATTGGGATTGGGATTGGGATTGGGATGGATTGTTTTTAACTATGGCTGTCCGACAACGCACGCGCAGCGGACCAAGCGGGAGATTAGGGCGCACGCACAGTGGACAGCGGACTGGAATTTAAAGAAACTGGCCGCATGCGCACGACCAGTGGTCGTGCGATGATAAGTAGTGCGCACGACCAGTGGTCGTGCGCAGTGAAATTTTTCACACCCCCGAGTTTTTAGTCTATTTCACACTGCTGTCCACGTGGTGCAACAGAGAGCTCATCACGCAGCTGGGCTACCACACCCATAATTAAATTCAAACAAAAATTTAAACAGAAGAAACACTATCCTAGATAACTGTTGGGTTTATTGTCTCCCAACAGGACTTATTCAAAATCTGAGCATTTCCTAACTGATGTGCGAATGAAATTGGAAATGCTCAGGCAGAGGTTCATGGTCGCGCTGCGGTAGCGGGTACCGGAACAGAGATAGAACATAAGCCCCAATACCTGTATACGTATACCTATCGTAAGTGTCAGACATGGGCAGACAGTAACTTGGGAAGCTCATCGGCTCCAACTCCACCTGCATCTGGTCACAATAAGTCCTAGGCCGCATTACAGGCCCTTGCACTGATTGGACCAATTCCACAATGTGGTCCTGCATGGAAGTAGACACGAGAGCATGGTCAAGAAATAAACTAGAAGAATAACATAAACGAACCTCGATCTTGGGGATGATCCCGGAGTCATCCCCCGTCGGTGGAATTGTGGGTGCTTCCAAACAACTGTCTAGGCTGATGCAAGAATGTTCTAAAGCTGCATCTGCCTCGTCCATGCCTCGGGCATCCTCACATGGGGTGAATGTCACAACCTCTGCCACAGAGTCGTCCTCCTCGACTGGATCTAATAGAACGCTGGAAATGCTAATTTCCACCTGCGATTCAACCTCAACAGCACTGTCAGAAGAAGAAAGAATGTTATGCAAAGAAGAAGGTGAAGGCACGAGGCTCGGGAGAACGTTGAGCGCTGGCTCTCCACAACTAATAGATTCTATGCTAGGTGATGTATGCACTTCAGGAGGATAAATAACAGTGTCGGAATGGGGATAAACACATGTATCGGTGCACATACCTGGGATGCCTTCTTCATAACATAGAGATGACAATGGTGCATACCCCGATACAGAAGGGATGCTGCCCAAGGTTGAAGTGGAGACAATCCGAAAATCCGGCTCGTCATCCACCTCTAGCTCAGCTAGGTAAGCGACGCAATCCTTCAATGCATGATCCCAGCTTCGACAAAAAAGGCACTGCTTAGCCGGCTTCGGCGGTGCAACGGGTGCTGAAGCTGAATAAAAGTAGTGCGGCAATGGCTCCGCAGGTCGGTAGCTAACCGGCTTATGTCTACGATATGTAGATTCCCGAATTTCCTGGCTACTATACTTCTGAGGGCATCTGTCACTAGCATGAGAGATGTCTCCACAATGACGGCAACAGATATTGAAATTGGCCAACATTGCAGAGATTTCAAATATAAAGGATACAACTAGTTGGCATAGATTCTGCGAATAAAACTAACAATTCCATCTGACGGAATAACAACACAAGAGAAAAGAGATCAAAACAAAACAAAACAATACAACTCTTATAACGAAATTCTCAGTCATCCTGCGTCGCTTTACAGTTGCATTCCCCGACAACGGCGCCAAAAACTTGATGCGTGTAAATCGGCAAGCGCACCGGTCGCACAAGTAATAAAGTTTTGGGAATAAATCCCCGAGTGTCGGTCTCTTGAGGAATGCAATTAGCGTAGAGCGGCAACAGTACATAAAATATTTTCGTTATGAGAGTTATAAATATAAAAAGAGTAAAAAGAGGACTTGAGAGATTGTGGATGTTTGATCTACTAAACTAGTAAAAGCTATGCGGGTCGAAGGCACCGCTTCGCAAGGTGGAGTGGGTGTTTCGGCCGCGATGCCGAACTTCGGTTGGGCGAGTGGACGGAAAGCTAATGGATTGAAGTGTTCTTGTGTGGAGTGCAATCGGGTGAGATACGGGAATGAAGTGGATGTGGGGTGAGCAAGGCGCATTCACAGACACTACTCACAAGCATAAGAAAAATACTAACATTCCATTCTGGAGATTCATCTTGCAGCCAAACAAACTTGATGTTCATGGATGGAAGTGTTCATTACAATGTTTAAACCATTCCATACTACAGAGGAAGGGGGAGAAGAGTAAACCAAAATTAGAGTGAAGATTCACCGCGGTCGTGGCCGGAGTAGCGAGTTGTCAATCCGCTTCCGGGCTCAGTCCAAGGAGGCTTCCGGTACCAACGAGCTGTCACCTCGGAGGCCTTTAAGTCCGTTCTCTAGGTTGTCTTCTTCACCAACTCCGGTGGAAAGCTTGGAGTTGAAGTCGTCAATGGCCGAGGGCTTCGCCGGAGAGTTTGAAAAGCTTCGGAGTAGTTGACAATGGCCTCCCGACGAAGGTGGAGGTGATGGAGCAACTGGAGAAGTGAAATGGCGATTCCCGCGCACTCTCCGATCGCAGCAAAATGACATGCGTTTTCCTAAATCGCGGAGCAGGGCCTTAAATACGGAGGCAGCAAAAGCAGTGCGCACGATCAGTGGCGCACGACCAGTGGTCGTGCGCACTGATGGTCGATGATCGTGCGACATTTCCAAATAGACCTGCAACCTGGATTGAAACAGCATCAGCATAAACGCGCACGATCAGTGGCGCACGACCAGTGGTCGTGCGCACTAAATCCACTGATCGTATAGCGATTGACATGGACAGATTTACAGAAAGCAAGGGGTAAACGCGCACGAGCAGTGGCGCACGACCAGTGGTCGTGCGCACTATGGCCAGTGCTCGTGCGGTTACCCGGGCAGGATCAGAAAAATGAGAATGTAATGCGCACGATCGGTGGCGCACAACCAGTGGTCGTGCGCAATAAGTCCAGTGGTCGTGCGCAGAAATATTCCTGCATCGTCGGGGTCTCCCGAGCAGTTCCGGAGCACGCGCACGACCCCTGCACCAGCAGAAGAGGCAGATAGACCACCAAACGTGCACACCACATTCTCAAGACAGGGTTATAGAACAACAAAAACAAAGAAACACAAGAAGCACACAGAAACGGGCCTACAGTGCACTTAATCGTGAAATAGGCACATAAGCAAATATAAGCAATAAAGGCTCTCAAGTGTAGTGCTAAGACGATAAAACTGGCCCAGATGAGTCCAAAAATCAGTATAAAATGTGGACTCATCAGTTGTCTTTGTTTTGCCTTACCCATATCCTAAGTTTGGTTTACTCTTGACAATTGTACATTTGTAGGTTGTTGTAGACATGTTGTTTCATTTACAAATCAAGGATAAATTTTCTTGTATGATAATGATTTTTTGATGAAAAAATGTCCTCAATTTTTATTTCACATTCTTTTAATTTTATATTTTATGAGGCTAATCTATTTTGGTTTTTCTCACAGGTTATTTAGACAATATGTCCAACATGATTTTGCTAGGGTAGGAAATATTGCAATTGAAAAGGTTTGACTCAACTCCATTTGATTAGTTTTATTATTTAAGTGTAGCGTCTTTCCAAGTAACCATTGTTTTAAAATTGAGGAATGGCGATGATGATGCATTTGAAATTGAGAACTCTGCCTCACCTATGAGATGGAGATTACATGATCTGAAGATTAGATCTTATGAGAGATTAATCATAGACAGCTAATAACCCAATCAGAAGATGGAAGTTTCCAAAGGAATTAATTCGTAGACCATGCCCTTGAAATTGAAATAAAGATTAGATGCCGTGCAAAGATAAATCATCAATCAAATAATTGAGGATCAAGACCGAGTATCAAGTAATCAGGATAATCAATAACGAAAAATCAGGACTATCATACCATCCACCTTAATTAAGAGAGTTTGTTATGTATTTAGTAGGATCTATACATATTTTAATACATATAATATAAGAAACTAATTCATTCCTCCAAAAAAGAAAACATACACCTAATCCTCTCTCTATTTCCCTCTGCTTTTATTTCTCTCCTCTCCCTCATCGATGTCGGCTCCATCAAATTGTCATCAAGCCGCCGATCCACTTTTATGATTTTCTAATTGCGACCATGTGTGTGGTCTTGAGAGAGAGGGAGAGAAGTCTTGGAGAGGATTGTATTTATCCTTCCTTGACCTAGCCTTCCCAATGGTGAATGATACAACGGGAGCCGAGTTCAAGCGAGAGAAAGAGGGGAGCCTAGCTCAACTGTAGCCCTAGCTTGAGAAAATGAGAGGGTGGAGATGAGATTAAGAGGAGAGATTCAGGGTGTAATTTATGTTCTCTTCCAAAGCCCCTCTCACTTATATATGTAGTGAGAGGGAAAAATTCCTCAATATTTCCGTTGTTTCCCTCAACCAGTCTATATGACGTGCGAGTAAATTAAGGTGCACGAAAAGATAAAAATTAAAATGTGAGAAATGAAAATACAATGCAAAAATAAGAAGATACACGTAGTCCACGACCACATGTTGTCGCCTCTTAAGTGGGCTCATAACATCACCGCCTCTGTGCTGATCAAGCTTGCCGTCAATCTTGGGGTATGTGGTTCTTGCCATCCTAGCATCTTCATCGACACCGTTGTCTGGGGGATCGTCAACTGCTAATCAAAAAAGACATTTACACCAGTGTCCGACTGTATATGGGTCATCACAGTTGAAACAAAGCCCTTATGCACGTCATTTTACTACTCGTGGCTAGTTTTTGATTGCTAAGGTACCGATAAATTCCTTGCCCTTCTAGTTGGTGGAAAAGCTACTGGGATGAGATGAATGGGTGTCCTTCTGCCGACTCCCCCCCATTCTCGCTGTGGAGGCTGCCATAAGGGTTGTCCATGAGGAGTTGTTTCTCACAGATACATGTTAGGATCATGGCTGTGCTGAGATCCCGCGAAGCTTGGAATTTGATATCGAGACCCATGTAGGCTGATAGTTAAGATATGTACCTGATGTTCTGGCAATGTAGAAGGGTCACAAAGTAGTAACATTTGAAAACTATTCAAGTGATCATCGACGGGCCCAAATTGCTTGAGAGGGAGGTCACATGGGTCGAAGCACATATTGTAGGAATGTTTTGAAGGTTGCTCAATTTTAATTATGTTTATTCAGTGCAGGTTGGACGAACCACAACTATGACGAGCTCAATGTATCACTGTCATGAGTTATTAGCGTACTGATTACGGGTGAGCCGGGCCAAGGGGGTCCCTCTTACCATCAAATATGGAAAAATTTAGCTTCGCATGGCGGTGAACGCCGCCTCCCGCGGATCGATGTTCATGATAATAGAAGTGAATGGTGTCTTGCAGACCACCCTTAGTGAAACTTGTTGTGGGGTTGTGTCTTGGTAGGGGTGACAGATGCATGCCGTTGAGGCGATAATCAAGGAAGCAAATGCAAACTGTTGTTGAGGTTGGACGGTCATCACCTTTTGCATTGTCTCCATAATCTGAGCGAGAGTAAGACCGCCTTCGTCCATATTTTTTATAGGTGCATGGGAGTTGTCCGGAGGTGGTAGCAATGGAGGTCAAGGTGTGGAAAGCCCGTTTCAGAGTGTCAAGCACTTGGGTGGCTGAGGTAGAAGCGGGAAAGCGGTGTAGGATGGATGGGAGGCCCTTTGAAGTTAGGTGTGGGTTGGTCGACTAGCTAGTGGAGGAGGAACAAACACTCAGAGGAACATTTGCTACAGAGCGCAACTGGGTCAACCGATACATGCGTTGGAGAAGTGCCGCAAGTGATGGAGTCATGGGGAGGGTGAAAATTGTGATTGTAGGCGGGATCATGCTTGCTAGGGGGGCTTCGGTCATAGGAGAGCTTGTCGTAGAAGGAGATGTCGTGGGAAGGGATGTTGAGATTGTGCAGGGACGAGGTGGACTATTGCTATTGGAAGATCTCTTGCAGGCGAGTGAAATTGATGGGGCAACGAATGCGCTATTTCTTGAGAGTGGGTTTATGGATCTATTCGAACACAATTGCTTGAGGAATAATACTCTAATACCAGCATGTTAAGCCCTTTTGATTATGAGCGGGTGTGCGGTCTTGAGAGAAAGAAGTTTCAGAGAGGATCATCTCGATCCTTCCTTAACCTATCCTTCCCAATGGTGGAGGATACAACAGGAGCCAAGCTCGATTGAAAGAGGAAGAGAAAGTGGAGGAGCTTTGCTTAACCCTAGCCCTAGCTTAAGAAAATGATGAGGGAGGGAAGATTAAGCTGGTGGATTTAGGGTTTAATTAATGCTCCATTTCAATGCCCCCTCAATCACATATATAGTGCGGGAAAAGTTCCACAATATTTCTCTTATAATGCTCATCCAGGCTACATGATGTCTGAGTAAATTAAGGTATGCAAAAAGATAAAATATGAGAAATAAGGATACAATGCAAAAGTAGAAGATACACGTCGTCTGTGGATGCATGTTGTCCATGGATATACTTCGTCTGTGGATGCATGTTGTCCATAGATATACGTTGTCCGTGGATCAAGGTTGTCAGGATCGAGATCGTAGGGGGGATCGTTTTGAGGTTGGATCAGATCTGATCGTGGGATCGGATCGAGAATCGCAAGATCCTATAACATTAATAAATTAAAACTAAAAAATAAAATTGAATTTTGTATCATTAAATTACATGCTCAATTAATTAAAAAAACAATAAATTGAGCATTATGCGAATAACTATATTAATTTTTTTTTTGAATAACTAAATAAAAAGATAATATCATATTAAGTTCAATTTCAGTTTCAGATAAGACACTCAATGTTTACTAATAATAAAAACAAATCTGAACTGAAAGCGACCGAAGAAGCCGCTCTTGGCCTCTATTTGCAGTCAGCAATCAACACTTGGGATACGGTAAAGCAACATGATATAATTCTGTGATGGGGTATGGGTGAGAGATTAGGATAAGGTTAAACAATGAGTTATGAGCGTTGGACCGATTGAATAGGGTTGAGATATGATTGGACATGTTTCTAGTTACCTTTGAGCATACCGGTAGAATCGGGTCAGGATCACGATCCTAAAGATCCTAAGATCCGGATCGCTATCCCAGTCGTAGATGTGCCTATTTAGATCCTAGGTAAGATCTGAATCAATTTACACAATCGGGATCGTAGCCTGATAACCATGCCGTGGATACATGTAGCCACCTCCTACGTGTTGCCCATACCCCCCTCATTCCATTTGATGATCATCCTAGCCACATCTTGGGGCCGCCTTTCAGCTATTGATAGCCTTCGGCAGTTGATCACCATTAACACATGGGATGCACTTCCATTGTCTATCCAAGGTCATTAGAATTTAAAAAGTGACTCCCTTGAGGGAGTATAAAAAGAGCGTTTTCTTTAATAATGACCCAGCACCCCTCATCTAAACCAGCCCACATCTACCCTAACCAAGCCTCTCTCGTCTCTCCTACCCAAGCCTTCCGATCCTTAATTTCTTTTTCCAGCACACTAGTCACCCCCTCTCCAAACTTTACAAAATAGCAGCCACCTCCTTCCATATACCAATCACACTCTGGTTCCCACTACCCTTGCTCATCCAGGTCCAGATTAATCCCTGTTTTGGCAGCTGACCAGCATACCTCTTGCAAAAACAGCGCCAGGCAGTCCTGCTCCCAGAGCCTTGCCGACCCTCCTAGTCCCTATATCTTGCAGCTCAAACCCTCCCAGTCCCAGTCCAGGGTCTGCCTGCCTGTATTCAGCCCCACCAAACCCCAGACTCTCGCAGTCCTGCCCCTTCCCAACTCCAGGCCTAGCCGAGCACCACCAACCCTCTTTTACAGCCGTATTGTCTCTTTGGGCAGCCCCCACACCCATCCACGACCACTAGATCTTCATATTTACCTCTTCGCCTGCGGCCCTTCACTCGTGAGTTTTTATTGTTTGGTGTTATTGATTTCAGCGTTGTTGTATGGACATAATCACTGATGTCTTTCTATGCTGGTGTGTTTGTTTTTGTGACTAATCATGTTTTGCAAGATCTATTTGCTCCCGCATTTATATAATGACCCTCCAACTGCTTCATGCATGCATACATACATCATCCTAAGGTTAGAAAGGATTTTCTCCAACTCCACACCTAAGATTTGCATTGTGTAAAGGTCCACTTTCGCAGCCCTACCCCGCGTCAGTTTGTGTAACATTCAATGTTATACTTAGCGGTTTCTATTTTAATTTTTGTTGTTGAAAATCAATTGTTATTCTTTTGTAAAGTATGTAGATATACTCATTTGCAGTATGCTTTTGTACATACATGGATTTGCCAATATGCATTTGCACATACAATGAAGTTTCAAGGATGTTTTTGTATATAATGTCATACCGAGTTTGTTTTACCTACACGATCTTCATTAGGCATGCAAACTTACACATATCTGTATATGTGTGTGCATGTGCATTGTGCATTGTGCCAGCTCAACGTCAATGCCAATCCATGTGTTTGACTTAATGGAAACATAAGCTTTGATGTTTCTTCTTTCAGGCCTCTAAATGCTAGTGTTATGGGTTCGTCGTAGAACGTCGATGAAGACTTCGAAGAGGTGGCCGAAGGTGATGTTGATGGAGATGTGGGGATACTATGGAGGCGGAACGTCTATTTAAACGGGGTGTGCTTGGGAAAGAAAGAACTACAATCTCATAGCTTGCGTCAAGAGAGTAGATTTAATTCATGTATACTCCTTAAGTAGACTTAAGGGGCATTTAAATAAGAAAATACGGGTTGACGCTTTTAATCTAAGGTCCTTATATTCAGGCCAATGTTAACTTACACGAAATATAATAACGCAAATAAGGAAAAAGCATGACATATAACAAGGCTCGATTGACTTGTGCATAATGAGATAACTCTGCTTGTAGCCCATAGCATCAGCTCTGTCTTCACCCAACTCCTTCGTTGGAGTCTTCCACTTTAAGATAAAAAATTGTTTGCAGTGATGACCTTGGGTATACTGCATATCACTGTTGTAACATAACCTCTTTTAGCAATGTTTAGCGAGTGATGTCAACGCCATGTGTTGGCGTTGGGCATCCTCGAGTTGGTCTGCTGGTGTGTCTGGGATGTTGCCCGCGGGTCTATAGTTTCTGTGATCCATGTGCAATTGGCGCTCACAAAGCTTGGCCAAACTCTTCACAGCAATTAAATCTCATGGTCTTCAAACTTGAAGTCCACCTGTAGGCATTCTTGATGTCCTGCCATAAAGATTGCAATCTGTTGCTCTGAGTGTTTCATGACATAAGCTAGAAGAACCCTGAAATTGTTCTAGATATGCATCCAACCATCCACAACCTGTTTCACACAAAGCAGTGAGTGTCGAGGAGATTGCTTCTAATTGGAGGACTGAATCACATGTTGCAGAACCTTTTGAATTTGTCCCAAGACATCCCTGGTTTTTCGAGTTGCAAATGGGAAACCCTAGTTCTGCTGAATCGATAAAGTTGAACGGATGCCAAACTGATCCTTTTTTCTATCAGTGTTTGTTAGTAGACAAAAAAATGTTCGCACCGGGGGAGCCATTTCAACAAATCTGTCTTCTCATCATAAGGGTCCAACTTATTGTAAGAGGGAACAATATTAACTTCCTGCCGTAAAAGTCGAAGTCTCAATGGGTAGGACAGGTGGGGGATATTCCTGGCAGTTGCTGGCTTGGTCCTATGCTGGAATAGTAATGACTTGGATGGCTGGTGTGAACCTGTCGAACCTTGTATGAATGACTGTAAGAGCTTCTTGGTTTTCTTTTTTCAACGTCGATCCGAGTCGCGACAAATGTCTGCATTAAGACAATAAGTTGATTCATTAGGTCGGTGGAATCCACCAAGTTGGTTACATGTCGGCTCGAGTTTCTGGGAACGGATGTGGATGACGTGCTTGGAGTGCCAAGAGATCTTCGACGCTTTACGCTGATGACAAAAATGACGGAACACATTTTTTGATATAATTAATCAATTAATCACTGTAGTAATTAATTAAAGCAATTATATATATATATAACAACCAACGTCATTTTGCCAGAAATTGAGGGTACGAGGTTCAATAGAATGTCATAGCGTTCAACTCGAGTGAGGAGGATGGTGCGCGACTCAAAGACTAAAGGTGTTGGGCTTGATATCAAAGAACAGGCACGCGAAGACTTTGGGAAACCAGGGCTCGCTGTGGGTAATGCCTCGTTTGCGTTGTTTGACTGCTCCGTCTGGATGGGGGGATCTATCTTGATCTATGTCGGTGACAGAAGCAGGCTGTAGGGCTTAGTGTTGTGGGTAACACCTTGACGATGTGATTTGACGACTGTGCGCGCGTGACGAGTGCGCTCGGTCTACGTCGATGAAAAGGAAGCAGGTTGTCGATGGAATATCAAAGAGGTCGAAGCATGTTGTAGATGGAAGTGGACAAACGGTTAATGCTCGGTCTGCGTTGATGGAAGATCGATGCTAACGGTAGATGGGGCATAGACTTCCGGGAAGATGGAAAAGAGCTCACAATGCTTTAAAATTGAACGAGGGAGAGAGCAATGCCAAAGCTGTAGGGATTGGTTCCTGACTTCACTTGCACGATTATGCATCAAGGGGTTAAACATGAGGACTAGATTTTGCATAGTTCGGTGGATCTATGGGCTACGATCGATGAAGATAGGGACAATGTTAGAGGAGGCCAAAGGGGGCGTTAGCTATGATACCAAGTTGTTACAAGCTTGTTGATAGAACGTCTTTGGCGTCGCCAAAGAGGTGTCCGAAGGTGAAGATGATGGTGAAGGTGCGGGGATACTATGGTGCAGGAACCGCAACTGCCTAAACGAGGTGTGCTTGAGAGAGAGAGAGAGGTAAAGTGTTGTCACAATCTCATAGCTTGAGATAAGTGAATAGACTTAATTCATGCATACCTTATCACTAAACCAATGGGCTTTTGCATAAGAGAATCCAAGTTGATACTTTTATACTAAGGCCCCTATACTCGGGCCGAATCCAACTTACACAATATAATAACGCGAATCAGGAAAAGTCACGACATATAACAAGACTCGATTTATTCGTGCATAATAAGATAACTCTGCCCGACGCATAACAGCTAGTGACTCTTTCTTTGTTTTTGTAGCAAAATGTGGATTGGATTTAACAAGTTATTTTCATCGTTAACCAATATGTTCTCTAATTTGATACCATAAATTAAGAAATGTAATTGATTACACAACAATTTTATCATTATCATTATCATTTTTGTTGTCCTATTTATTTAGACATCACTTTATGAATCCCCTGTTAAAATGAATTAAAGTTAATAAATGTATTCATCTTATATATAAGGGGTTCTAGTATTGAATAATATTTGATTATTATTTTGCTTATATTAACATGGTATCGGAGCCCTAATTGCGCTTCTCTCACTCGCATTTATCTCGCCCGCCGCCTGCCACTCGTCCACCTCTAGCCCTCTCTCTCTCCAATGCCGCGCCTCCCTCTCCCTGCGTATTCCTGCTACAATGCTGATTGTCGCTCGACGCACCCGTCGGTTGATCTGCACTGGGCCACCTGGATGACTTCTCCGACGACCTTTCAACGGTCCAATTGACTCCAAACTTTGCAGAAAGTTTCACTTTGGCCCTTTTATCCTCCACCTAAATTATTTTGAGATTCCGACGGTTGAATTCTTCTCTATCTCAGATCTTGTGTTTCCTTTGTTCAAGAGGACTCCTAACTCTCTGATGATGCTCTTTCTTTCTTTCGTTATTTGAAGGGGTGTTCTTCTCTACTCACCATTCTCATGGCAAAGTTTGGTTGAAATTTTATTATGTCGGACATCATTGATTTGGTAGCTCTGTGACCCCCCGCTGAGTCTACCTGGGCTGATTAGGATCACCATTACCCTCTGATTACAAAGATCCGACTTGATGACACCAATTATTTGTCTTGGTAACCGCTTCGTTACTGTAGACTTACAGAGTTGGCATCTCTTTGTCTATATCAGTAGCACCACCGCCGCTCTAGCCACCACCTCTATTGCTTGGCCTCAATGGGAGTCAAAAAACTCCCTTGGCATGTCATGACTCACAAATTCAATGCAGGAATCTATTGCTCAGAATTACCTTTTTCTAGACACTATTGCGGAAGTATGAAAACGTGTTGAGTCTGCCTACTCCCGTAAGGGGACTGCACCCCAGATATAGCAACTACAGCACAAGATTTTTCTTCTCCGACAGGGTGATCGTCTTTTTTTTCCTATTACCTTGAGTTTACTCAGCTGTATCAGGAGTACGATCATTTTGACTCGTTCATCATTGTGTGTAATGCGGTTGCGCTCTTTTTGAGGGTGCACAAGGATCGTAATCGGGTATTTGAGTTCCTGCATGGGTTGCACCGAGATTTTTATCAAATTATTGTCAAGATCCTGGGGAGTGTCCCTATTCCTTCGCTTCCTGAAGTTTACAACATTGTCCAACATGAGTTTGACTGAAGAAAGTCCTGGAACACCATCACCCTTTCAGAAGGATCCGCTTTAGTGTCTCTGTTATAGGGGCACATTCGCTCAAGTAGACCCCCTCATCAAAATTTATGGAGCGTGTATATGGAAGCCGTCATGGTCGCGGGCACATTCACTCAAGTGGACCCCCCTCGTCATAATTTATGAAGCGCTTATATGGAAGCCACCTTGGTCAATTTTCTTGTAATTATTTTGTATGAATTAATTACTGAATATTAATTAATATTAATCAATTATGTAAATTATTTTATATTTCCTTGTTTGGTTGCTCTCCCTGGGGGAGCTATTTATGGGTGAAAGTATCTTGGATGAATGAATTTTTAGGGCTGCTCCCTAAGTGTTTCTTCTCAACCCTTGCCTCTTCCTGTCTCCCTCTCCTCCACCGACCCTCTCTCGCCGGATTCCTCTATGGATAATCATATCAATTGGTCCGACCTTTCCCCACCGCCCAGTGATGCTTCTGGTCTCGTCTCCGGTCGCTTTCCGAGACTGCCCAGCCACTGCCACGATAGCCACCATCGACCACGCCGGAGCTTGGTCGCTGTCCTTGCAGTCGTCGGGAACCAGCCCGCAGATTGATTTCTCCGTCCTAGCAGCGCAAATCCTAGCCACCTGCGCCTCGGCCCACGCCAAAGTCGATCGCCTCCTCAAGTTACACAGACTGCCTGCCGCGACCAACCCACCTGAACTTCCAATGCTTGTCACAGGTCTCCATTCCCACACGACCCCATCGACTTCCACTAGAATACCCAGAACGCAGGATCTACCGTCGATGGTCACGAAGAATCTGCTCGAGCCTACCACTTCTGATTCCTTGCCATCCATTCTTGATGTGTGTCGTGTGTCCCACCCTTCTCCAAGCTCGGACGAACACCCTCGGCCTCTAGTGCTGCCACCATTCATTGACATTGACCCACTTTTGCTTACTTTGTCGCTCTTCCTCGCCGCCAATTGAGACCTCTATAGCCACTCATCCAGTTCCCATGCACTCGGCGCAACCCCTCTAGGTTATCCTCGGCATACTCCTTCACCGAGCAGCCGAGCTCCCTCGAAACTCTCACCTGCGCCTAGTCGAGCAACCCAACTTTCCACTCGTGTCCAGCCCTCTTCATCTCATCCAACATCGACGCCCTATGGCCTCTTATTTCTCGACGTCGTTCGCCACAACCTTCTGCTGTTTGATCTCCTCGAGCCCCCCACCTTCCCACTCCTTAACAACTCACGAGTTTCTATGTCTCCAGTTGGCCCTCTGCCACACTATCTTCCCACATCACCTCTTTCCCTTGCTTGTCTTGTCCTATCCATCTTTACCTATGCTTTATTTTTTTCTTTTTCCTCTCACTAGCCACTTATTTCATCCTCCTTTTCGTACATTAGGCTAGAGCCCGTCTTCTTCGTGTACCCATTTAATAACAACATTTACTTCTGTAGGCCCACCAACTCCGATTATCCATTTCCCTTCTCACCACTTATCAATAGACCCAAACATTTTACCCATACTTTCCTCTTCCTTTTCAGCCCTACTTCTTTTCTTCACCACCACATTTAATTTTTCTCTTGCCATGGACCACACTTTCCTTCACATTTATTCCTCCCATTTCTTCGTACAGGCCCCATCGGTCTTTCCACATGCCCTACCTTTTTGTCTCCATCTACCCAAGCCGCCAAACCCCTCTCTTCGTGTCTTGCACCCTCTTCATCTCTGTCATCGCCATTATTATAGATCCCCGAACATATTGGCGGCTCGACCTTGGGGGCAAGGTCGATTATCAAGGGCGGTATAATGTTATGGGGTCACATTCACTCAAGTGGACCCCCTTCATCAAAATTTATGGAGCGCGTATATGGAAGCCGTCGTGGTCGCGGACACATTCACTCAAGTGGACCTCCCTCATCATAATTTATGGAGCGCGTATACGGAACCCGCCTTGGTCAATTTTCTTGTAATTAATTTGTATGAATTAATTAGTTAATGAATATTAATTAATATTAATCAATTTGGTAAATTATTTTGTATTTACTTGTTTGGTTGCCCTACCTCATCTATATAAGGGAGAGAGGTTATGGGTGAAAGTATCTTGGATTAATGAATTTTTTGGATTGCTCCCTAAGTGTTTCTTCTCAACCCTTGTCTTCTCCTCTCCCTCGCCTCCATCGGGCCTCTCTCGTCAGATTCTTCTATGGATAATCGTATCAGTCTCATTAACCCAATTTTGTATACCGAGTTTCTCATGATTTCAAGCTTAAATCTACAGATAAGGATCACATCATTTGTGCTTATTGTGTCAAGCTTTGTCATACTCGAGATACGTGCTTCAACCTACATGACTTTCCTCCTCCCAAGGGCGGATTGATTTCATGTAGTGGTCGCGGTCGTGGTAGAACTCATGGGCGACCCTATCACTCTGATCATCTGGTTGAGATTCCGGAGAGTTGTCCCCCTTTGTCGTCCTCCTCCTCTGCTGAAGAGATGCAAGATTTTCGTCGCTTGATGCATGACCTTATTGGTAGAGCTGTCGCGGTTCCTGTTCGGTTCCGGTTCTACTAAAATCATGAATCGAACTGCTAAGGTAACAATTCTTCAAATTATAACCAAAACTTTATTTGGTTTGACAATTCTTCAAATTAGAATCAAAACCTTATTTGGTTTGACAATTCTTCAAATCGAACCGCTAAAGTAACAATTCTTCAAATTAAAATCAAAACCTTATTTGATTTTACCGGAGTAGTTCTAGTTCTGGTTCCAACTTAATTTTTGGAACCGTTGTGTCAACAGTTGCGGTTACGATTTAACAAGAATCAAAACCAAACCGTCCACTAACGGTTTGATCCGGTTCTATGCGGTTCGGTCTGGTTCCAATCGGCTTCAACCAAAACCAAAACCAAACATGACAGAATGAAATAAAAACGATATGCAAATAGTAAAACTCAAACAACATCGAAATAGAAACAATTAAGTTGTCCACTACTCGACGGTCTTTTCCACAATCAGTGGGCTAGTATCCGTCGCCTTTCTACACGTGTAGACTCACCACGACGTCTAGTCAGCTTGCGTGCGTCTCGTCGACATACTTCTATACGATTTGGTCTGGTTCCAATTGGTTCCAACTAAAACCAAAATCAAACTTGTCGGAATGAAATAAAAGTGTTCTACAAATAGTAAAACTCAAAACAACATCAGAATAAAAAAATTAAGTTGCGCACTCCTCGACGTTCTCTTCCACAATCGACATGCTAGTATCTGTCGCCTTTCTACGCATGTAGACTCGCCACGACGTCTCGTCGGCATGCACAAGCGTAACAATCAACTACAATTAGTTTTGTCTTTCATGATTACTATTAAATAGTAGTTGTATATCTTTTATATTTTTAAAATAAAATACAACAACACTCAAGCCTTTATCCCACTATAGTGGGGTCAACTATATGGATCCTTTGTCGCCATTGTGCCCTATCTTTTTCTAATGATCCATATTCATACGGGTTACTAAATTTTACGTTGGCCGTTTATCTAAAATAAAATATTTCAAAAAAAATAGGTGAGTAAAATTGAAAATACATTATATGACTATATAAAAATCAAAACTGCACTGCAAAAACTGACTTCAAACCACACTAATGTCAATCATACCACGCAGTTTTGGTGCGGTGCGGTTTTGTTCAGTCCAAAACTGACCCCCTTTGGTGCGATTACGATTTGAGTTTAAACTGCATTAGCTTCACCCCTGATAGTAAGTATAGATATTATATATAGATTATATAATAATAAAAATATTATAATAATATTAATAATAATAAACGAGTTGCCGTTCGGTTTTACTTCGGTTCGGTTCAGATCGGGTCTAAAAGTCTTGAAACCGCTTGAGACTTGTATGTTGCAGTTGCGGTTTCAGTTCCGGTCCGGATAATAAAATTTAAGAACCCAACTTGGACCAATTTTGTTCACGGTTCCAAAATTCAAACCGGAACCCGAATAATTTGCGAACGGTTCGGTCCGATTCTTTGCGGTTCCGATTCGGTTTACGATTTTCGGTTTTAAGTGACAACTCTACTTACTACTGAGCCTACTACTGCCTCTACATCATCCTCTACCCTTGCCCATATAGGTACTCTGGGTGCCCACTCTGCTACTATTATTCCTAATTGGATTATTGTTTTCGACGCCACTGATCACATGACCGGTTCTGCTTCAGATTGTGTCATATTATCCTCTTTCAGGCAAAGATAAAGTGAGCATTGATGATTGCTCTTTCTCCTCCATTACTGGGAATGCTTCATCTCTTGTTTTACTCTCACTTTATATTTTGTGCTTCATGTTCCAAATTTTAGCCGTAGTCTACTTTATGTTAATCATTTGACAAATCCTCTTCATTGCTCGGTTATCTTCTTTCCTTCTCATTACGTTTTTCAAAATCTGAAAACGGGGAAAGTAAATGGCTCTAGTAGCATGCTGAATGACTTGTACGTGTTTGACTCCTCTTGTGGGACTACCTCTCTGCAAGCTCTCCACCCTTCGCAGACCTCCACCTTGCTTACCTGGCACCGTCGGCTTGACCATCCTTCTGTTGCAACCATGCAACGTTTATTTCCTGTTTTTTCTTTGAGATGTTTTAAAATCTTGTTTGTGATGTGTATGTTGCCAAACATCGTCGTATTCCTTTTAATCATGTTTCTTTACCTAGTACAACTCTTTTTCATAATGTCCATACTGATGTTTGGGGCCCCTGCTCTGTTGTCTCTATTTCTGGATGTTATTGATTTATTATCTTTATGTAATGTTTTTATCGCTTCACCTGAGTTTATTTGATGAAAAATAAGAATGTAGTGTTTTCAATCTTTCAAAAGTTTCATAAAATGGTTGACTCAATTCTCTATTACTATCAAAATTCTTCGTAGTGATCATTGCCGGGAGTATGTCAACGCTCCCTCTGCACAGTACCTTGTTGATCATGACATCCTCCATCAAACCTCCCGTGTTCACTCCCCGTCTCAGAATGAGGTTGTTGAATGGAAAAACCCTCATCTCCTGGTGGATGCTCGATGCTTGCTCTTCACCATGAACCTCTCTTAAATACTAATGGGGTGATGCGGTTCTTACTGCTGCATACCCATTAACCGCCTTCCATTTTCGGTCTTGTGTCATCAGACCCCTCTGACAATCTTAGGGGTTCCACCGACCTCTCTCCACCCAAAAACCTTTGGTTGTGTCTGCTTCTCTCACATACACTCTCCGGGCCGGTCTAAACTTAACCCTTGTGCTCTTAAGTGCGTGTTCATTTGCTATTCTCCCACTCATAAGGGGCATACATGTTGTCATCCCTGCACTAAGAGAATTTTTGTTATGACGGATATCACGTTTTGTGAATCCGAACTTTATTTTGTGACCTCACTTCAGGAGTCCACACATACGAAAAAAGTGAGCTCTCGTACTCTATCTTTATCGATTCCTCCATCATACTCCATTCCTCCACATACCCCGCCTCATGACAAGACCCCCAATCAGGGGGAGCTTCATCGTAAGGAACATGAATTACAGGTGTACACCAGATGGAGTAAAGCTCCTAACACACAAGCTCATCCCATGCTATCAGCGCCAGTGCCAACTTTGTCAACAGATTCTTCCAAACTTCCCTTTGCCCTTCGTAAACGTATCGGATATTGCACCCAACATCCTCAGTCTCATTATATTTTCCTCTTCCACTCTAACTCTTTCACATAGAACCTTTGTCTCCTCTCTTGCATCTGTCTCTATTTCGTCGACATGGCGGGAGGTTTTTGGGCATCAAAAGTGGAAAAAGACAATGATTGAGGAAATGAATGTCTTGGAAAAAATTGTACATGGGATCTAATACACCTTCAACACTGAAAGAAGATCGTTGATTGTAAGTGAGTGTTTACTGCGAAGCAAAACTTTGAAGGCTTTGTTGAATAGTTTAAAGTGAGGTTGGTGGCAAGGGGACATACTCAAACCTTATGGATTGATTATCAAGACACGTTTTCCCCTGTTGCAAAAATGAACTCTATACAAGTTTTGTTATCATGTGTTGCTTGCAAGGGTTGTTCTTACTCAATTGTACATGAAGAATGCATTCCTTCATTGGAATCTAGAAGAGGAAGTATATAGATTTAAATGGAGTATTTTCATCAGAGAGACATATACTTCCTCGATTTGTTGGAACAATCCGGTATGAGTGGGTGTAGACCCGCTACTATGGAGGTTAACCACAACCTTGGTTGAAATGATGGTGATCCTATTGAAGACGTTATTGGATATCAACGACTTGTCGAACGGTTAATCTATCTATCCCATACTCTCCCCGACATAGCCTATGTCACGGGGGTCATTAGACAATATATGCACTCCCCTAAAACTAGACATCTAGATGCAGCTCACAGAATCTTGAGGTATTTGGAGACCTCGCTAGGAAGAGAGATCCTCTTCACTCTCAATATAGATTTGAAGATTAAAGTTTATACTGACGCAGATTTGGATGGATCCATTGAAGATAGACAATCTACATTTGGGTATTGCTCATTTGTTGGCGGAAACCTAGTCACTTGGAGAAGTAAAAAAATAATGTCATCTCAAGGTATAGCGCAAAAGTGGAATTTAGAGCTATGACACATGTCACGTGTGTGGGGTTGTGGATACGTTCCCTTATGTGTGATCTGGGTTTAAGTAAGTGTATTCCTATCGAGTCGTACTGTGACAACAAAGACAATCAATATTGTCAACAATCCCGTTCAACATGATCGCACCAAACACATTGAAGTGGACACACTTCATCAAGAAGAATATCAAGAAGAAAATTATTTGTATTCTATTTGTTCCCTCAGAGGGGCAACTTGTTGATATTCTTACTACGAAGAGTCTTGGGGGCAATGCTTTCTGTGTTTTTATCGACAATTTGGGTATGAGAAATATAACATATATAAGGGGGAGTGTTAAAATGAATTTAAATTAACAAATATATTTCTCCCTTATATATAAGGGGTTTCTACTATTGAGTAATATGTGGTTATTATTTTACTTCCATTAACATCCTCACACATCATTTGTTCTTGTTAAGTGGCATCATAATTGTTAAACCTAGAGTTCCTTTGTCACAGCGGTGACGGTCGTGAGCGCGGTGATTATGAGCCATCATTTGTGAACGTCCGACCTAACCTAAGGAACTCCATCAACTTTTGTGTTCAAAATTAGTATTTTTTTCTTAGTGGCGGTCATAACCGTTGCCATGCCAAACTTCATATTTTAAGATTGTGGCGTTTTTTTTTAAATTTTCCGGAGCAAAAATGCCGTGCAAAACGGACCCATAGTCTTCATACTTCTATACATATTAACTTTATACTTTCTCTTTCCAGATCCTTGAGCACAAAATCACATATTATCTTATTTTCAATAGATCTCTTATGTGCCTCTAATATAATAATTTCTTAATGTTCTCCATTTCACTTTATTTCCAAAATCTCAAAGTTATATACTCTTCTATATCGTACCCATTCTTTTGTATACTTAAATTTCACACATATTCGTCACTATAATTTATTTTTATATATTGATCGATAATTTCAACATCATAAACACTAATATTGCATGATAATGATATATTTTATTTTATTTTGACACCACCTGCCCTAGATGTTTTCTGAGAATAAATGTGGGACACATTGAATGCGCTATTTTTCAAATATTTGTATATCTATGCCTTCTAGTTGATCTACTAGCTCAAAGCTCTTAATCGTTTGACATTTTCCCCCATTGTTTTTAACTTTTTTACTTATTTAGCAGTTATCTCTGCAATTGGAACTATAGAGTATGTATAAGTCGTACACCAATGCACTAAAATTAGAGAGCTAATAAGAGTGTTCTTGAGTTGTCTTCCATCTCTTTCTGGTTTTTTGTTCTTCTCTAGTGAGCTTGGGTAGGAGCATAGGATTGTAAGGTAACATGAAATAGTTTTATAGCAAGTGTCAGTTGACATTAGAAATAGTTTGTTGGCACTCTCACAACCCGTGAGAAGCTTGGACATAAGAATGACCTGCGATCAGTGATGTTCTTAATGTTGTGTCTTTTTTCTACCTGTTGAACCAATCATCAACGTCATTCTCCTTATCCTGGCCTATTTGAAGTCAGCTTATTATTTTCATTTACCATTCATCTTCACTGACTGTTATGGATCCATTTTGCTGTAGTGTTAAACATATATTCTTCAAAAATAATTTTAAACTATGTTTATCCATTGTTTCCGACCCCACTATAGTGGGATAAAGGCTTGAGTGTTGTTATGTTTATCCATAGTTATTTTTGGTTTACCTTCTTTTGTAATCATTCCATCTGATCTAATGCTCATCAAATTGATGCATTGTATATCCTTGGTACAATTTTTACCATTCAATGTACATATTCAAACCGCTAAAGTTCTTTTTCAAATCCAATTTTCAATGGATTTATATCAAACAATTTGTCGACCTAAAATTGGTCATCATGTGGATCTAGGATGACAATTGATCATGTTATGATACATATGACAGTTGTAACACCTCAATTTTCAGAAGTTAAGGGGATGGAACCTGGGAGATATCGCGCCGCGGTTGCTGGTATCGTTGGTACAAATTAATTCAGAAACCTGTTTAAATTTACCCATTCCTTTGATTGCTACCACGAGCTGGGCGGTAGTGCCACCGCTGGCGGTAATAGTTATTTTGAATGGTTTGGGTGGAATGAGGGATATCGTTGTGCGATAGCGCCCTAGTGGACCGACCCATTTTAATCTCGAGATCACGACCGTTTAAACCCTTTAAAGATCGGTCAAACGACCATGATTAGTGCGCCTGAGGTGTATTAGGTGGACCAAAGGACTAAAATGAATCCAGCTGGTTGATTTCCTTCGCTTAGGCCATGCAAAAGAGAAAGGGAGCAGTCACCAAGTGTGAAGGAGGGATTGCCAGAACTCCCAGATAGCACTATAAACATTTAAATTGGAAATGTAACAGTGAGGGGGAATTTGTGGTTAATGTTGTTGTATAGGTCAGGACCTTTACTCAGAATGCTTTCGTATGTTCAAATTTGATAGAGTTCCAGAGGTGAGGGAGAATTCATTTGTATATGCCGCCAAGAAGGCCAAGAGTCTTTGCACATTATGCCTTCGCGCATTAGTTTAATAATAATGCAGAGGGAGAATTCTTGGGTACTGTCTCCATGATGGACAAGAGCCTTTACCCTTGATACCTACATGTAGCTTGAATAATATGATAGAGAGTTAGTGGTCGTGGGACTGTATTGGGATATATTGCTGCCTTGCCCTTTTTATGATATATGATTGTGTTTGATGGTCTGTTAGACTCATACACGTGCTTATGGTGCTGTGGGTAATACCCGGTTGCATTCATGCTACATGATAGACCCCATCACTTTGATGCTCAACCTAGAGACGTGGTTGTTGTTTGTGACATAAAATAGTGCTTGATATGTTTGTTTATATGTTTTAGACGAAGTGTTGACTTGCAAGGTTATGTGGTTTCCCGGGGTCTGCTAGGATAGCCGGCAGGAGGGGTTTTGTTACGTAATTGTGGTCAGCTCATAGCTGACCCTCGTGTACTGCTTCAATTATCATGGTTGCAGGACAAGATTTTCACGCTGGAGCACGCTAGCCGGCTAAAAAGCCAAAGCCGTATGAAGTGTCATCTTTTTCCTCTCCTCTTATGATGTAATTTTCCTTTGCTTTTGATCCGGCTTGCGAACCAAAGTAGCTTATGTATTTTGATGTATTGATTATGTCATGCATGATATGCATTATGTATGACCATAAGACCAAATACTCTTTTGATTATATGTTGGAACGCGAACACTTTAGGTTTACCAGTTATTTAGTTGTGTGGTATTTGTTCTTATATCATTTTATAATGCTAATATTATGGTATTTATATGTTGTGGAGCCTCGCCGGATCCATACTATATGGTTGTTGCTATGGAGGTGTTACAATTTGGTATCAGAAATAAGTTTAGAGGTTTTAGACCGATAGAGACTAGCTTAGTGCATCAGACTGTTAAGAAGAGTTGTCTACATAAGATAGATTGTTTGGACTGTGAGTGTTCATGTGATTGGTGTTTGATTATTGAATATAATTTGACTTGATATGTTATCTATGCTAGGGTGCTCATGACAAACACGTCTCTTGCAGTTCCAGAGCGCGTAAGGACCCTGCCCTTGGCCTCTTGACGAACACGTCTCTTGCAAGCTTTTATCGTATGATAGAAGATGCAGTGGTGGCAACTCAGGCCACGAGAGTGCTATTGGATGTGACACCTGTCACACCAAAAAGGATTGTAGGGCGTGCAGAGTCATTGACAGAGCATGTGGCTGGGCAGAGAGACCAACAGTTGAAATATTTTTTGAGCTTCTATCCTCCTATACCGATGCAAATAACTGGTTAGCGAGGATTATGGAGTTGTTGGAGGCGTCAGAGACCTCAAAAGAGAGAAAGTTGTCTTTTGCAGCTTTCTTACTGGAGGGTGACACTAATTGCGGTGGTTGGAAGAGCACGGTAGACGGTTCCCTAGACATCTTTCCACTCAAATTATTCTGAGAGAATTTGCGGGCGCTTTTCTAGAGCATTACATTCTGGCTACAACGAGGCTAGCCCTTCAGAGACATTTTTTTGAGACTGGTTCAACAGGACATGCCCGTGTATGAATACCTGCATGAGTTTACTTGTTTGGTTCGTTATGCAGGGATGACTGCGGCCGACCAATAGGAGAGGCATAATCATTTCTATGAAGAGTTGCGGGACAATCTAAGACACTCGCTTTTTGAGTTGAGGACGACCGTCTTTAGTGTGCAGGTTGAAGCTTCCAGGGAATTAGAGAATGATTTTGAGTGGACCTAGTGCCGCAAGGGATATGCAACAAAGCAAGGAGAAGGGAAACCTTCTTAATCTTAGTGGAAGTTCGTTGGGAGCAAAGGAAAGAAGAGATTCCGCCCTCAGAAATTGGGCGAGAAGAGCATAGTTTTTTTGATGATGTTTGTACGAGGGGACCTCCAACTTGTTTCAAATGTGACAAGCTAGGCCGCATAGCTCGGAAACTGTCCCAATGTAGTGATCGAGGAAGATCGAATGCAAGAGCCCATAGTTTATTCGGGTCTTAGCTATTATGAGAAAGAAAATGCGGTTAAACCAAGTGCTTCATGATTTCCACCAGTGCAATCAAGAGCTTATAGCCTTGGGCAGTATAAAGCTATTCGTCAATCCGATGTGGTGACAGGTATGGAAAATTAGAATATGTTTTATGTTCAAGTACTTCATATTCTATGTTGTTAGTTTGCAACCAACTATGTTTGTTGTATGTTTGAATAAGCATCATTCTAGTCTTCAACGTACCATCTAAGATTTTATTTGATGTGTGGGCGTTACATTCTGTCCTCGCGGATAGCTTTATCCGGAGTATTGGTGTGAAACCATTTGATTTAGGTTTGAAGCTTAGGGTGCGGATGTCAAATAATTTTTTCATGAACACGGGCAGAAATGGTCGTGTTATCCTAAGGATAATGTATCAAAACTTCAGCTTGGAAGCAACGATCTTGCCGTTAGTGGAGTTTGACGTTATTTTGGGAATGATTGGCTACCAGAGCAAAGCCAATATTGATTGCAATCGAAAGATAGTGACTTTGTGGGGTGGAGGATGAGAGGAAGTTCAGTTTCAAGGTCTGACCTGAGTTACTAGCTCTTTAATTTTCTCCATGCAAGTTATACGTGCGGTGAATCAAGGAGGCGAAGCGTTTGTGGTCTTATTGGAGACTCACTCCACAGAGTTATCAATTAGAGATTTGTCATTGGTGACAGTTTGAGGATGTGTTTCCTGATGAGCTTCCTAGAGCACCTCCTTAGCGGGAGATCGACTTCACGATAAATTTAGCACCAGATGCGAGGCCAGTGTCACGTGCTTCGTACCAAAATAGTTGGCCTAGTTGAAAATACTACTGCAAGAGATTTTAAAGCAGGGGTACATTCAAACGAGCTCTTCTTCGTGGAGTGCACCAGTGTTGTTTGTGGAGAAAAATGATGGAAGTATGCGTCTGTGCATAAACTATCGTGAGTTGAGCAAGTTAACTATCAAGAATAAGTACTCTATTCTGCGCATCGATGACCTCTTTGATTAGTTGGTTGGGTCGACGATGTATTCGAAGTTAGACTTGAAGTCGGGGTACTACTAGTTGAGGATCTGAGAAGAGGATATCCCGAAGACTACCTTTGGGGCGAGGTATGTACACTTTGAGTTTTATGTTATGTCATTTGGGTTGACAAACACGTCGTGTGTGTTTATGGATGTGATGAATTGTGTGTTCAGAAAGTACTTGAATATGTTCGTAGTGGTCTTTATAGATGACATACTAGTGCACTCTAAATCGAAGGCTGAGCATGAAGCTCACTTAAGACTAGTTATGCAGACTGAGGGAGAACCAACTCTATGTCAAGTTCTCTTAATGTGAATTCTGGATTGAGGAAGCTGCATTCTTAGGCCACGTGATTAGCGGTAATGGGGTGACGTTGGATTCGATGAAGGTCGTGACCATTACTGTTTAGCCTGTGCTAATGACCGTTGCGGAAGTCAGGAGCTTCCTTAGGCTAGCCGGTTACTACAGAAGGTTCATGGAAAATTTGTCGCGGATAACATTGCACCTCACCTCGCCCTCTTGCAAGGATCATAAGTTGATGTGGACGTGTGAGTGCGACCAAGATTTTGAAACTTTGTAGTAGCTGTTGTCTTCTCCGATCCTAAGTCTTCCAAGTGGGATTAAAAGATTTCAGATCTTCAGTGACGCGTCAGCGGTTTGAGATGTGTTCTAGTGCACCTTGGTAGTGTGATAGCTTTTAGTTTGAGATAGCTTAAGCTGTACAAGAAGAATTACCCCTTTCACGTCTTGGAATTGACAGCAATATTTTTTGCTTTGAAGCTGTGGAGGCATTACGTCTATGGTGCAAATTTTGAGATTTTACATACCATAAGAGTTTGAGGTATCTTCTGAATCAAAAAGAGCTGAATATGAGACAACACATGTGGGTTGAGTTTCTTGGGGACTACGACATGTAGATTCAATATACGCCAGGAAAGGTGAATGTTGTGACCGACGCGTTGAGTAGAAAGTATTTAGGGCAGAGCAATTGGATTGAGGCGCACAACGAGTAGTTGGTATGGAACTTCGAGTAGCTAGATATTACTTGTGTTGTGAGAGACAATGCTAGAGTAGCTTGCTTGCACTGGATCGAGCTGCAGTGCGACATAGTAGACATGATTCTGATGCAACCAGTGTTTGATTAAGAGCTACAACCTTTGGTGTTGTAAGCTCAGGAGGGAGGGAGCAACGAGTTGGAGATTGTTAGTAAACTCTTGAAAACAAAAGGGAGAGTGCGTGTTCCACGCTTGGCAAGGTCCGCAAGAAATTGATGTTTGATGCTCACTTCACGAAGTATTCCATTCATCCAAGCAGTGCGCATATATATATGGATTTAAGGAAATCCTTTTAGTGACCTGGTATGAAGAGGGACGTAGCTTTGTTTGTGAGTATATGTCAAACTTGTGCTTTAGTGAAAACAGAATGCCAAAAGCCTGGTGGGTTTATACAACCTCTACCAATACCCGAGTGGAAGTTCAACGATACCTCTATGGACTTCATTCATAATTTTCCCCGATCATAACATGGGAATGTTGCGATTAGGTTGATTGTGGATTGCCCGACCAAGGTAGCCCACTTCATTCCAAATAGGAAATATGACTTGTGTTGTCAGCATAATTAAGTGAATTACATGACGTCTTCCACATCTCAGTTTTGAGGAAGGCTTTGGTGGAGCCTAGCATTGTGATTGAGCGGACGGCGATGCCGGTGGATGAGAATTTGGAGACCATGATGCGTTCGGTGTGCATTGAGGATACAAAGATCCGGTTACAAAATAAGGAAATCAAGCTTGTGAAGGTATGTTGAAACAATTGGGGGCAAGATGTGTTCTTTTGGGAGCGAAAACAAACAATGCTTGAAGAGTATTCAGAGCTTTTCGTGTTAGGTTTGATTTTAATAAAACGACATTTCAATTTCAAAAACAAAATTCTTTTAAAGGGGAGAGTTGTAACACCCCAATTTTTACAGGGGGATGAAACCTTGGAGCTACCGCGCCGCGGTAGTTGGTACTGTTCGTACAAATTAATTCATAAACTAGTTCAAAATTATGCATTCCTCTGTTTGCTACCACGAGCCAGGTGTAAATGCTACCGTTGACGGTATCAGCCATTTTGAGCTGTTTGGGTGGCCTGGGAGATATCGCCGCACGATAGCGCCCGGGCGGGCCGACCTATATTAATCTCGAGATCACCAGCATTTAAACTCTTTTAAGATCGATCAGACGACCATGATTAGTGTGTCTGCGGTCCATTAGGTGAACCAAAGGACTCAGTTCAAATCAGTCGGTTGATTTCCTTCGCTTAGGCCACGCGCAAGAGAAGTGAAGCGGTCACCTGGCGTGTGGAAGGAGGGATTGTCAGAGCTTCGCCACGAGGATCGATGAGTCGTTCGTTGTTGGAGAAAGTTTCCTTAAATCGTTGCGGTCGTCTTCATCCCATTTTCTCCGTGAATCATGGTTCCAAAGCGCGCTCCAAAGGTAACAACCATTTTCTTCCAGTCAATAGAGCACACATTTATTTTCTTAATTCTTCCTTTGCATTTTCCCTTAAATTGATTTTGTGCGTGAAGCCAAAACTGCGGTGTGTGACCTATTTTGGTGATGTTTATGCGAAATCGTTTGAGAGGGAGTTCCTTAGGGACACGTGATACCCTAATGCCATTAGGTTGCATGGACATGGGGTAGAAAGGTGTTGAGATGACTTGAAACTGAATGATTTCTGGGAGATATCGTCGGGCGGTAGTGCTACCTTCGACGATAGCTCCCTGGTTGCCAATGTTGGGCACTTCTATACAGTGAAAACGTTAATGAGAAATATGTTCACGCTTATATACCATAATAGGAGATTGATTATAGCGCAAAGATGTGATTTTTTGAATTCAGGGAGGTACTGCTAGTGGTAATGCCGCCGCGGTCGGCAATAGCTCCTAGACAACACTATAAACTATTTAAATTGGAAATGTAATGGTGAGGGTGAATTTGTGGGTATTGTCGCCGTATAGGTTAGGATCATTTACTCACAATACCACCGTATGTGTAAATTAGATAGAATTCCAGAGGCGAGGGAGAATTCATGTGTATATACTGCCAAGAATGCCAAGAGTCTTTACACATGTTGCCGCCGCACATTAATTTAATAATAATGTAAAGGGAGAATTCTTGGGTACTGTCGCCATGATGGCCAAGATCCTTTACCCTTGATGTCAATGCGTACACTTGAATAATATGATAGAGGTAGTGTCCGTGAGACTGTATTAGGATATTCTGCCGCCTTGCCCCTTTTATGATATGTGATGTGTGTGCGTTTGATAGTCTGTTAGACTCATACATGTGCTCAATGTACCATGGGTAATACTGGGTTGCATTCATATTGTGTGATAGACCCATTTACTTCGATGCTCAACCTAAAGGCGTGGTTGTTGTTTGCCACATATAGAATAATGCTTGATATGCATGCTTATATGTTTTCATGTTTTATACAAAGTGCCGACTTGCAGGATGATGCGATTTCTCGGGTTCCGCTAGGACGACAGGGAGGAGGGGTGTTGTTACGTAATTGTGGTCAGCTCTTAACTGACCCTCGTGTTCCACTTATGTTGTCTTGGTTGCACTATAAGGTTCTCATGCTGGAGCATGCTAGCCGACTAAAAATTCAAAGCCTCACGAAGTGTCATCTTTTCCCTCTCCTTTTATGATGTACTTTTTCTTTGCTTTTGGTTCGGCCTGTAAGTTGAGGTAGCTTAGGATATTTTGGTGTACTGATTGTGTTCTGATTTATATGTATTATGTATGTGGCCATAAGGCTAAGTACTCTTTTGATTATATGATTGAATGTTGACCTTCTCTGAGTTTTGTTTCTAGTTTTCGTTGTGCTAGTTGTTTAGTTTTGTGTGGTATTTGTTCTTACGTCATTTTATAGTACTAATATTATGATGCTTATATGTTGTGGGGCCCAGATGGACCCATACTATATGGCCGTTGCGATGAAGGTGTTACATCAACTGCATCCATATAAGCATCCAATGCTGATGCTCCTCAGGATAGAACTCAAGTCTGGGAATGCAAGCCTCTAGACCAAGCCACATGATCTCAATTAACACAAGTCTACCATGAAAACCAATCCACAGAGTCAAACATTAGTACCAATCCTGTGGAATTATCCAATGAGTCACTCGTTAAAGACAGACAATTCCCAAGAAAGATGATATCGCTGTTAAAGTAGACATTATTAGCCGGGACACACCCCCAGTGGCCATGTGCTCCCGATAAATAATGTTATCATAATTGTAAATCGAGGAGGAACAAAGCATTCCGTTGTGTCTATAAATAATTGCAGAGGTGAACGAGGATTCATACTCGCACATTCGGTTTCTTCATTCCTAAACTTAAACTGTAATCATTTGTTTCTTGAAGGGGGAGTTTTCATCTGGTTGGTCATTCTACATTGTAATACAATATTTTTTTTAAAAAAAATGAGGCCTTAGTTGATCTTAGTGATAAGTAATAGTGTTGCTGGTAAATTTCAATCCTCTGAAAATTTAGAATTCAACAGTGTTCTTTTCTGTAAAATTCTGGACATCCTTAAATTCCATTCCACCAAAATTCCCCCTGATTACTGACCTACTAAAATTTACAAGCTTATCTTCGAGCTTTCATTGTGGGAATATCCAATCTTTTATATCCATCAATGCTTCTCTTACTACTACTATCCATATATTAATACTTGCAGGCTATCTATCTAAAGCTAGTTATGGTTGTTACCACTGAAGATATTGGAGTTTTGTATATTATATTTTTACTTGTTTATTGATTTCTGCAGAGCAAATTGTTTATGTTCCTAGCTTCTTTCAGGTGGAGTTAAAAGAGGGTCCTTTGGAGCAGTTTACACATGAAATGGAACCATTTCTAAGAAAATTAGGCATACCTGTTCGTTTGAACAAAGGTGTGAAGTCTCCTACTGTCAGAGTTATATTGCCAACGTTTAAAATTACAAGAAATTTGATAATAATCTTTCATAATTATTCAAAGTGCAGGAGTCATAGAGTTGATTTCTGACTACACCGTTTGTGAAAAAGGGCAACATTTATCTCCTGAATCAGCACGAGCTTTGGTATGCCACTGTCCTTGTTGTCAATGCTTTATGATATGATTCCTGTTTCTTTTGAGGTGAAGAAAAGGACGTGGAATTTCGCCAAAAAGTCGTGTTGAGTGTGGATATTTCTTATTCCTAGCTAAAATACAATTTTTAGATTTTTGTTATTTCGGGCCTCTTTTGATGCTGATTGATCTCAACTTGCCCACTTCCTGCATTATGAGGCCATGTAAGGCAACATTTTCAGTTGTGCAAATAGGAATAAGTATGTTTTGATACGAAGTGATTTGATTGGACAACGGTTGATAAGAAACTGGGTTAATAAGGAAGAAGATATGCCTCAGGAAGCTTCACTGCATTGGGAGTCATGGTATATGAGAGGACAAGAGAATAGGAAGGTGGAAAAACACACGAGATGAGCTGCCAAGACAAAAAACACTAATCGTGGGAAAGAACTCCTACACAGCCAAAGCGAATACATGTTTTGATACGAAGTTGTACCATAGAAGTTAATTTTCGTGGTGTTGAAGGGCGTGGGAACATACTGTTTATTTTGGTCAGGTAGCATGGAGAGAGTTGCAAATGAAATGACATGGCAATTATAATGAAGATGGATGCATGAGTAGTGTGATTAGGTGAGGAAGATGCTTATCGTGGGGATGTGTTTCAGTAGCATAGACTGTGTGGGAGTACTGACAAAAGAAGGCGGGGACTTGGAGGGTAGGAGGGCATAGATGGCTTAGGAAAGTAAGCGATGAGCTTGGTTAACAATCGATGCTCTGCTCAGATGCAGGGTGGGCGATAAGGCTGGATATTAGGCGGGGATGATACGGAGGAGCTCACGAGTTGAGGGTTCTGCATCGTCATACGTGGACAGAATCAATAAAAACTGTGAGGAATGGTTGTGCGAGTTGACTTCCTCTAGTGTTGAAGAGAGTGGGGTTTGATGTGTTAGTTTAAAATAAGCCATCGTCGTTTTCGTTTCTGTAGAAAGAAATGGGCAAATCTTGTAGATACTTCTTTATCTGTAAAATATAATAGAGATTACAAATATATAGGGGAAGAGAAGGAGAAAGAATCCTATGCAAAGGACGTGGGACTAAAGGAGAAAAAAGAAATGGGCCTATAAATGGGCCTTTACATCATTTTTCCCTATATCATCTAACACTCCCCCGCAAGCTGGAGCGTACAAGTCGTAGGCACCAAGCTTGGACAAGAACTGGTAATACAACTTGCGAGGTAACGCCTTGATAAGGATATCAACAACTTTCCCAGAGGCAGGAACATGTTCAAGCCTTAGCTCCTTTGATTGAACCTTTTCTCGAACGAAGTGACAATCAACCTCAATATGTTTAGTCCTCTCTTGAAACACATGATTTTTTGCAATGTGTATTGCAGCTTGACTGTCACAAAACAATATCGATGATGAGGACAATTTAACTCCCAAATCCATTAGAAGGCGTTTCGCTGCTCCGTTTTGGGCAAACGCCACCGGAAGGAGGGTAAACAAATGAACCTCTGGCGGCGTTTGCTCCGTTTCTACCTGCCCGCCTTGAGAAACGCCCCAAAAAGCTTCGTTTGGAGCAGCCACCTCCCCCCTCCGGTTCGAACACTCCGTTTCCACCCGCTGGATCGACCCGCCACCGCCGAACCAAATGGAGCCTCAATCAAATTTTGAACACCGAACAAGCCATATGATCACATTTAGTAAAATAATGGACGACATTATATATGCTTAATTTGATTAGATTTGTTATTTGATTCTCTTTCATAGTTATTAGTCTTTTTAATCAACTTTGTATAATCATTTTGCACCCTACATTTATTATTTTATATTAAACAAAATATTAAAGCATTCTACACGTTATTAGTTAATGATTTGAAGCTTTTAACCCAATTCTATTAAGCATAAAAACATGTTATAAATAAAAGACATTTAAGTTTTATATCTTCTTTGTGATAAAAATTAGTGTTGCCTGTTATCTGAATAAAATTATTATATAATGTTAAATATATTGCACAACTTATTTATTTATGTTTGTTTTAAATATTTGTTACTAATAGTCATAGTGTGTTAATAATATTTTAATTTTGATATTTTTCGACTTATTTTGGGATACATATGCATATATATATATCAAAAATATGTATATCCACGCAACGCAGATATACAATATTTCAGCGCTTTTTTGTGGCAGCCATTGGATCTAATCCAACGGCGGGATTAAACACCAGATCGGTAAAAAGGGGTGGGAGCCCAGGCCCAGATCACCCAGGATCACTCGCGAGCGCGAGAGAGTGGTCTCGCACGCGCGAGCTTTTATTGCTTCCAGGGTGCTTTGCTATATAAAGAGCAAAACCCCCATTGTTCCAAGCGGTGGGGGACTAAAGTCCCGCACCGCTTGGAACAATGGGGGCTTTGCTCTTTATATAGAAATCTCCCCTGTTACTTGCAAAGCGCTCGCGCGCGAGCAAGCTGTTTTGCGTGCGCGCCAGATCCTGTTTGGACCAGGTGTGATAGGGCTCGCTGCTCCCTTTTTACTGATCCGCGTTTAATCCCAGCCGTTGGATTAAATCCAACGGCTAGAAAGCGGAGAACGTATATTTATGAAAACGCATTGCGCGTACCTCGAGCACCCCGTGTGTGTGTGTGTGTGTGTGTGTATATATATAATAAAGATATATATAATATTCTGATATGTATTCAACATTCAACATTTCAAATTTAATTCCAACATGTAACAAAAATTTTATATTTACAACCTTGGTTTACATTATAGGCACCTCTTGTACTTTTGTTAATATTGGTCCTGCGCTCCTGTACTAATAACCAATTAATTTTAGGTTGGATACCCTATGCTTTGACACATACTGTCCCCCGAACAAACTTGACATGTTACTAATCAGTTGATTTGATTTCATTTTGTTTGCTTTGCAAATACATCAATCTTATCATTTCATTATCAAAATGAACTTATACGGACTCTTCTTCTGCCAGCTTTATAAATCCTCATTTTCTAACTCTTTCTACGTTCTACGAGTTTACTTGAGACGTTAGTCCTATTTTTCGTAATCCATTTTGCATGACTTTCATAATCATTCCATACTATTTTTTCTACCCGACCATTGAAGTTCTCTATCCTTCATTCTACATTTCTTAGATGGTTGTCAATGTGGTTCCTATAATATTCATTTTTAACTTCATTTTTCAAGTTTCGCCGCACATTTATGCTAACATTTTCAGTTTTATCATGCTAGTGTCGAGGAGGCTCTCCTCTATGAACAAACACCCTATAATTTGGTTAAATTTATGTTTTATGTTTCACACTAAACCTCTCATAAAACAGTATTATTCCTAATTCGTTTTTGCTCATTTTCTACATTTTATTTTTTCTAATTTTGCAGCGTTTGCTTGGCATTGAAATGGCTACCCTACGCCTCCGTCTAGTTTGCCGATGGAGCCCGGATGACTTTGAAGTTTACAGAGAAGGATTGGATGTGTCCGACATCGAGTCCTCCTAAAAATCACCAACAAAGTTTAGCATACGTGGGATTGGGGTACCCTATCGCTGCTGAGTTTGGGGGACATTTGGAGCAGGAACTTGGCCGAATTTTTGGACAATTTTGTTCCTTATGGCATGCAAAATTAGAAGAACATTCAATATTTAAAATGTTAGAAATAGGTGGAAATTATTGTATGAGTTATATATTTGCTGAAGACTTTGTATTAGACTGTTTGAGGGCAGTTTGTGTGGAATTGTTATAGGACTTTCATGACAGATTTTTTTAATATAAAATTTATCTTTTGATTCCTAGGCATTCACAACTACTAATATTTCATTGCAACTGATAGAGCACTCAAAGAGAGGAAAGTGAACAATGAGCAAAAGAGGTGGAAATTTTATACTAAGAATGTGTTTATCATAAAATGTTTTTCCCGCTCAACATTTTCGTAGGAGCGGAAGAGGCATTGAACATGTGAGGAAGGCGTCGTTGCGCGACATTGGAGGATTGCTGAATCCGGGTTCTGGTCGATAATGGAGGATCGTCTTTTGAATGAGGAGACCCAAGGTATACCCTCATACAAGCTCATCTTTAGTGCAGTACTGTTCTGTGCCTAGGGTATCAAATGCTTTGATGTTTTAAGCCACCATTTTACGCCCTGTGATTTGATTGCAGAATACTATTTTACCAAATTTGTGATATCCAGGTTACACAATTTTACATGTAGGGATATCATATATGCTATCCAGTTTATCAAATTTGTGACATATTTGCGTACATTTTTGTATGTATGGATATCATAAATGATATCAAGGTCACCAAATGTGTTATATCCAAGATATCCAGACATGATCAGAATTATGTATGTATGAATATCAAAATGATCGAAGTAGTTCGAATAGTTCTATTAAGGTAATATTATTATGTTCGAAGTCGAATTGAAGAGCAAAGCATATGAAATGTACAATATTTACGCCCGCGAAGCGAGTTTGTGTTCGAAAGGAGCACATAATATGTTGGCCCGGCACGAAGAAAGTGTTTACATTTTTTTCTCTTCAAGGCTATCCTTGCTATTGTGGCAAACAGTTAAGGTTTCGTTTGGTTTGATGTTTTGCTCAGGCGGACGGACGAGAAGGAGCGTTTTTGGAACCGGAGAGGGAAGGCCGCGGTTGGAATCTCTCCGTTTTCCTCCATTTTCAGTGACGCGGCAGGTGAAAACAGAGCAAACGTCGCTGGCGCCCATTTGGTTATCCATCGTGCGGTGGCGTTTGCCCCAAACGAAGAGCTCCAAATGTTGTGTCAAACGAAACCCAAGTCTTAATTATTATTTCTTCACCTCGGTTCAACAAATCCATGATTTTTGCAACTTCGTTGACATTAAATGTAATCGTCTTGCCGCATAGAGTACGTGAACTATCATTGACATTGATTCATATTTCGAGAGCGTATATAAGATGGACATTTTGAGGTAGTCTTAGCAGGTCAAGTAAGAGTGAAATGCGGCAGTCGTCGGGTAATTTCTTGATATCACCCTTCCAACTTGGTATTATATAGAAATTTGCTAGTTCACAAAAGGTTGACAGAAATCATGTACTACATAGAATGTGTGTTCTACTTGTCATGAAATTCCTCTCCATATCTGGAAAATACTACATAAAAAAGAAATGTTTCCAGGAAATATAGAATTGATTGCAGGGTGAACTAGGATTTTAATCTAGTTCGAGCACAATTAATTAAAAAAAATTTGTTAAAACTTATGACTTAACAAACCAAAGTCATAATTAGACTGACAAAAACAATAAAATAGCATTATTAGGTCTGAGAAGAGAGTGACATTGTGAAAATTAAAAAAAAATTAAGGAAAAAAAATATTATTAATACATGCTTAAAAAAACTAACTATTAACTAACTATTAAAAAATTCAAAAATGGAAAAATAGAAATAATAAATGCTAAAAATGGACCATAAATTTAGGCTCCGTTTGGAAGGGCTTTTTTCTTCCTTTTCGTTTTCTGAAAAACATTTTACCGACGGGTGACTTTCTAAAAAACAGAATAACTTTTTTGTGAATGTGCTGTGTTTTTTGTTTATAGAGAAAACAAATACAATATTATGAATGATGACATTTTTCAGAAAATAAAAGAGGAAAAAAGTCCTTCCAAATGCGAAAGTTTCACCTCATTCTCCCTCGGATGCCACCTTTGAACTTAATTCGAGATATTATTACCTGTAGAAAAACCTTCAGTAGAGAGAGAAGTTAAAGAGAGAGGGGGGAGAAAAGAAAGAGATTGAAGCATAAAGAGAGAGAGAGAGAGATAGTGGGCACTTGAGTATCAATGCATCAGCTACAGGGAAAATAAATGTCCTAAAAAAAGCTTTTCCACACAAAATGACAACTAAGCGGCAACGGTCATAGTCCTTGTTTTCCTTTCTCCCTCTACACAGCCGGCAAAACAAGCCCAGACGAGAGACCTCCGCAATCCTAGGCAGAATTTTTCCAAAAACACGCCCGGGCACTTGCCTGTGCGTGTCTCTACTTAGTTCCTCCCATGGCAAGGTATACAAATATGATCATAAGGTATACAAAATATGATCACATGGTTTACATAATCTGATCGCATGGTTACAAAACTAATCGCGGGAAGTTGTTAGGAGTTAAAGAGATCAACGCCTCAGATTCTCCTGCTTTATCCAACGGTCCAGTTTCATCAGAAACTATTGTAATCCAGCGGCCAGTATTTCATCATCCAGCGGCTCAGTTATAAAAGCAGGATATCATCATCGGACGGTCAGCAGTTATCAAAGCAGGATATCATCATCGGACGGACAGCAGTTAATCAGCGGACAGCAGAGGCGCCAGCAGTTAATCAGCGGGCAGCTTTTAATTAAGAGTAATTAGTAGGTTAACGGTAGCATTGTAACGGTCAAATGATGGGCCTCTATTATATATATGTGTTTAAACTCTGTATTAACTATGGATGATTTGAATAAAGATTATTTTTCCCCTCTAATTCTTCCTCTTTCATCTCTCTTCCTGCCGGCCACCTTTCTTGGCCATTCTTCTGAGTGAAACCACCACTTCCTCCGGCGGGATCGCAACATTTTGGTGCTCTCGTTGAGATCAACCCGCATCCCGCCGAGTAACTATGGGTGACGGATTACGATCCATTTCAGACATCAAGAACGCTCTGCAGATCGAGCAGGATCTCCGAGCCAGCCAAATCGAGGAACTCCAGCGAAATTTCACCACGGAACTACAAACCAAGGAGAACCTCTTAGCGCGACAGATTCTGCAAAATCGCGACAACACAGCAGATCTTGCGGAGCAAATTACAAATCTACGAAAGGATATGTTCCACCAATTCCAGAACATGCAAAAGCTGCTGGGAAAGGGAGCGGCAGGAACACCACCAGCCCTTGAGGAGGAAGAATTACAAAGCGAGGGACATCATCCTTCGACGCATAATCCTACACAATCTTCTAATGAGATTCTTGGACCCGCACCAACATTGGCTGGAACTCAGGTTGTTTCTGAACGCCCTGGCAATCTTGATATTTCTTGTCCTAGGTTTTCTGAGGGTAATCCGGTTGACTGGCTTTACGATTTACGAAATTATTTTGAATACAATAATATCCGTAGCCAAGATTATTTACTGATTGCCTCTTTACATTTAGACAAGCCGGCCTCCAAGTGGTATCAAGCCACTTTAAGGGATCACCCGGCCTTATCCTTCACATTATTTGTAGACGCAATTAAAAAAAGATTTGGACCATCCCAATATGTTAGGCCCGCCGGCTTATTAACAAAACTACACCAAGAAACCACAGTTATGGCATATAAAAGGGACTTTGAAGAGTTAATCACGCAAGTTCCCGGACTTGCACCAGATTTCGTCACGGATATGTTCGTATCCGGGTTGAAACCTGAGATTAACAACTCCGTCCTTATGCATCAGCCCAAAGAATTACACGACGCATATGCCATCGCCAGAATGTACGAAGACCGATTTCACCCAGACAATAAAAATAGAAGCTACCAAACCAGGGCGTATGCCGGGCCAAAATTTGAACCACGCCGAAATACACCTTTCCAACCAAATGGCCCCCCAAACACCTTTCCTAAGCTTCCCCCTATTAAAAGATTATCACCCGCAGAACTACAATCGCGAAGAGAAAAAGGCCTATGTTATAATTGTGACGAACGTTACCATATAGGTCACCGATGTAAGGGCAAAGGCGCATTACTGTATATAGAAGGTAATGAGGCCGAGGACAATGCAGCAGAAGCAGAGTTTGGGGCACATGACGAAGACCCAGACGACCCCACTCAAACCGTATGTCTACAAGCCCTGTCAGGAATAATACCCAACCATGGGATTAGAGTAACCAGATTAATTAACCATCAATCCCTGGAAGTGTTTATAGATGGTGGAAGTACTCACAACTTTATTTCTACCCGAATAACCCACTATTTGAAGCTACCAATACAACCAATAAAAGAATTTTCAGTATTTATGGGAAATGGGACCCCGGAACCATGCAAAGGGAAATGCCAAAACATCCAACTGCTCATCCAAAACAACCGATATATAATTCAGCTATATGTCCTCGACATAGAAGGGGCAGATTTAATTTTGGGGCAGAAGTGGCTGCGGACATTGGGCCCGGTCACTATGGACTATAATCAATTAACCCTTTCTTATGATAGTCCCCTTGGTCGAGTACAATTGAAAGGGAACCAAGTATCACACGCAGGACCGGTTTCATCATCGCAGTTACTACGGATGGTGGCAATAAAACCGTCAACCCTTTGCTTATTAATAGCCAAGGACGCACCAGATCCCACAAACACCGAAACAGTACTAGAAAATATTCAGAAAAACCTGCCAGAGCAAATTAGGATGATTTTACAAGAATATTCTGGGCTATTTAATGAACCAAGAGCCTTGTCCCCAAAAAGGACCATAGACCACAAAATTGAAATTATTCCTGGAGCGGTCGCACCCAACCTGAGACCTTTCCGCTATCCATATCATCAAAAGAATGAGATTGAAAGAATAGTGAGAGATATGATAGAAAACGGACAGATCAGGCCAAGCACTTCAGCGTTTAGCTCCCCCGTCTTATTAGTTAAGAAAAAAGACGGCACTTGGAGATTTTGTGTGGATTATCGATCCCTCAATAAACTAACTATAAAAGATAAATTTCCAATACCCACGATCGAAGAACTTTTAGACGAATTATATGCCGCCCGATTTTATTCCAAAATTGACCTCCGCTCCGGCTATCATCAAATAAGAGTTGAAGAGCGGGATATACATAAGACAGCTTTTCGTACTCACCAAGGTCATTATGAGTTTCTCGTAATGCCTTTTGGTTTAACCAATGCTCCCTCGACCTTTCAGGCCTTAATGAATACCATTTTTCAACCACATTTGCGGAAATTTATAGTAATTTTCTTCGACGACATTTTGATTTTTAGCCCAACACAGCAGGACCACGCAGCCCATTTAAGAATTGCTTTACAGATACTTAATGATAATCACCTATTCATTAAACTAGCCAAATGCCAATTTTTAACAACTGAAATAGAATTTTTAGGACACACCATTACACAGGGAACTTATTATCCAAATAAAGCAAACATTTCCGCAATCGAGCAATTCCCAGAACCCACAAATCAAAAAGGAATAAGAGCCTTCCTTGGCCTAACGGGTTACTATCGGAAATTTATAAAGGACTATGCCAGGATCGCACACCCACTAACGGAATTGTTAAAAAAACAAACTTTTCACTGGAATCAGCAAACCAGGGCGGCCTATGAACAACTTAAACAATGCTTACTATCATATCCCATATTAACACTACCAAACTTTCAGGAACCTTTTCAAATAGAAACGGATGCATCGGGAACTGGAATAGGGGCTATTTTGCTTCAAGAGAAAAAAACTATAGCTTATTTCAGCAAAAAATTAACCCCGTTAATGCAAAAAAAATCAACATACATTCGTGAATTATTTGCGGTTACCACCGCAGTTCAAAAATGGCGACAGTACCTATTAGGGCATAAATTCACAATATTAACGGACCACCAAAGCCTTCATCATCTACTTACACAAACAATCCAAACACCAGATCAACAGTTTTACCTTAGCAAACTATTAGGATATGACTTTGAGATCAAATACAAAGCAGGTAAGCAAAACATAGCAGCAGATGTTTTATCTAGAATCCCAGAGATCACAGAGCACACACAGCACATAAATATGATATCTGTCCCAATTTCCCCACTTTTGGAGGGATTGGCGGAAGAATACGAGCGTGACGAGCTCAGTAAAAAGGTACAGCAGGAGCCACAGGCTTACCCGGCTTGGAACCAACAAGGGAAGTATCTAACTTACAAAAACAGAATATATATACCCAGACAGTCACCAATCGGCAACAAAATTTTAGTAGAAACACACTCCTCTTTATTAGGGGGTCACTCGGGAATTAAGGGAACTCTACATCGAATTCAGAACCAATTCTACTGGCCAGAGATGAAAGCAGATGTTACTAAGTTCATTCAAGAATGTGATGTTTGCCAAAAGGCCAAAGCCATTAACCACTTACCCTATGGCCTTTTGCAGCCCCTTCCAACCCCAAATAAACTATGGACTGACCTCACTATGGATTTTATTACATGTTTACCCAATTCTTATGGCAACACAATTATATTCGTAGTGGTAGACAGATTTTCTAAAGCCGGTCACTTTACCCCGCTAAAACAACTATCCGGACCACAGGTAGCAGCAGCATTCTGGGATAACATAGGGAAACTCCATGGCATTCCAGAATCTATTATTTCTGATAGGGATAGTATTTTCCTAAGTGTTTTTTGGGTCGAACTGTTTCGGTTGCAAGGAACACACCTCAAATACAGCTCAGCTTACCATCCACAAACCGACGGCCTAACCGAGCGGGTAAATAGATGCATTGAACAATACTTGCGCATATTTTCACATGAACACCCTAAATCATGGTCTGCATATCTAAGTTTTGCCGAATACCATTATAATACCACGTTTAATTCTTCGACCAACATGACCCCTTATGAGGTCATGTTTGGTCGACCGCCTCCTATGTTGTTAATTTTTGTGCAGGTGGAACAACAAATGAAGCGGTGGAAGCTACGTTGCAGACCAGAGAGGAAATCATACATACACTTAAGGCCAACCTAGCAAAGTCACAACATCGAATGAAAGAGCATGCCGATAAGAAGAGGATGGAATTAAAGCTGGAAATCGGCGACTGGGTACTCCTGAAACTACATCCTTATCGACAGCTCTCGATGATAAGGCCATCCCACAGGAAGCTTAGCTTGAAGTTCTATGGCCCGTTTCAAGTCTCGGAGATCATCGGCGAAACGGCTTACCGCCTCATCCTCCCTCCGGAGTCAAAAATCCATCCAGTCTTTCATGCCTCCCAACTTAAACCATACATTGGCAGCCCAAAAATTCAGATTTCTGCGCTACCAAAACAAAAGTGGCGAAACAATCCATTACATAAACCTTTGGCCGTCATCAGCACTCGCCGAATCCTACGGCACGGAAAAGAGGTACCACAGGCTCTCATCCAATGGCAAGGTCTACCACCGGAAGACAGCACTTGGGAAGACGCGGCAGCAGTCGATGGCTTTCCCAGTATTCAGGATGAACTGGAAAAAGCCTTCGCACAGGCTCCGTCCGCACCACTGTTAACAGCATGGGGAACAAGCAAAAAAAGGAAGCCGAGAAAAAACAAAACAATACCAGACTCCAGGACTCCAAACCAACTACAACACAAGGACACCACCAACGAAGAACGACATCCAGGCGATTTACCAGCTAATCTACAAAACATTCAGTGGACAAACACTAAACCCAGGGAAAACGAGGGAAACCTCAGATCTAACCTTAGATCTGGTTTTTTATTCGACCTACTACCAAACCAGAGAGACAAAGGTTACCAGAGTTGACCAGCTCAGCACTATGTTGCCACCGTCAGAACAAGATCGATCTGTTCTTTTGCTTCTCTTTCTCCGTCATCATACGGTGGCCATCATCAGCACTTCACCGGAGCTCCAGCGACCTTCGCCCAGAGTTTTTTTTCCTCGCCGCGGCTCTCATCCAGGTTTTTAGGGTTCATCGATGAGGGCATCGATATTTAAAGCGGATGGTAATGTTAGGAGTTAAAGAGATCAACGCCTCAGATTCTCCTGCCTTATCCAACGGCCCAGTTTCATCAGAAACTGTTGTAATCCAGCGGACAGTATTTCATCATCCAGCGGCTCAGTTATAAAAGCAGGATATCATCATCGGACGGTCAGCAGTTATCAAAGCAGGATATCATCATCGGACGGACATCAGTTAATCAGCGGACAGCAGAGGCGCCATCAGTTAATCAGCGGACAGCTTTGTTATTAATTAGAGTAATTAGTAGGTTTAACGGTAGCATTGTAACGGTCAAATGATGGGCCTCTATTATATATATGTGTTTAAACTCTGTATTAACTATGGATGATTTGAATAAAGATTATTTTTCCCCTCTAATTCTTCCTCTTTCATCTCTCTTCCTGCCGGCCACCTTACTTGGCCATTCTTCTGAGTGAAACCACCACGTCCTCCGGCGGGATCGCAACAGAAGTCCAGCTTTGATCGCCATACAAACTATTGTAATGGTAGGCATTCTGCGATTAGAAATGTACGAGGAGAGCTCTCTAACGACACTTTATAGACCCTAATTGATTGTTATAGTGCTACATTTCTGCAAAACTTTAATCTCTACTAATAATGCAGAAATGAATGAGAGTTTGAAGGAGAAATGATACTTTATCATGCACGGTGACTTCGAAAGACTGGTCGACAGAGAGAAGGCGGACAGATTTCAAACTCTCCGCCCAATTAGCCGGCGGAAGGAGGGTTATCGGCTGCCCTACGTTTGGGAGGAGAAAGACGACATGACGCAATCAAAAGGGCGCGTTCGGATATCATTTATGATGGCAGATGGCACAATTTTAATACACCTTTTGCCATGTGGTAGCATCGCAACAACCTCGTCTCCAAATCTAAAGGCGGCCCCAAACCCAAAAATGCGCCCAAGAAAAGATGACTTGTTGGTCCCAATAGTTAAAAATTTGGCATTTCACATGTGCATACTCGGCTGATCAAAACAAGACGCCAAAAATTTTAGAGGGTAAAGTTGGAGTGATGCAACATATTTGGTCGGTCAAAACAAAAAATCTTTAAAATATGAGATGGTAATCTTGGAATGGGTTTAGGGTTTAGGGTTTAGGATTTTAGGTTTTAGAGTTTAGGGTTTAGGATTTTAGGTTTTAGGGTTTAAGGTTTAGAGTTTAGGATTTAGTGTTTAGGGTTTAGGGTTTAGGGTTTAGGATTTTCCATACGCCGAGCATACGATGCAGAACATGTGGAAATAAATAAAAATGTTTTTCGACCGGGCTGCATATTGTCCCTCCCATTATTTTTCCCTCCCGCAAGCCTAAGCCAGTTCACCTTTCCTCCCTGCCGAAACCAATTCGCCTTCCCTACCTGCAGATCCGAAGACTAATGTTGGTTCATCTTCTAACCGACGTGGAATTCTCCATTGCTAGATTTGATCTTCAGCATCAACAGAGATTCACAGCCACACTTAAAGATTAGATCTTATGTAGCTTTAGGTTTTCAGTGGATCTAAAGCTGATCAATCTTTCCTATTTCTTGCTCCATTGCTAGATTTGACCTCCACGAAGACCTTAGAAGAACAAGTCTAGATGTTGTCCAAGAATGTAAGCCGTTAGAGTCGTGTTGTCGTAGAGAGCAGATTCGTAGGTCATAGTTCTTATGCATATAGTTTACTGAAACACCACTTTTGTATTCATAATGATTCCTGATGTAATTCCAAATGTCTTTTTTTTTAATTTAATTCCAGTTGTGAAATTTCTATGCATTTGTGAATGAAATTCCAACTGTATTTTGTTTTCCAATTCTAACTGTATGCAGATATTAAATTCTATACTATATTGTATGACTTAAATAACACTTGTGTTTTTGAGTGCATATATTTTCGAGTAGGTTCTAAGTAATACATCATTTTTTGTGTTCATGTCAAAGAGGGCCCCATTGTGTTCCCTAGTGTATTCAGAGGAAGAGGCGTATTGTGATTATGCAAACGTAATAAGATTTAATGTTCGTAAAACCTTCTCTATTGGACACATAGAAGAATTATTACAGTGCGAGAATATAACCACTCTAAAACGGGCATAACAAATGCAAAGCTATCACCACTAACTTGATATTTTGCATGCATTTCATTCCACACCGATAAAGATGGTAAGAATTGGACATTACAAGATACATGGATTTCGCATAACAAATTACATACATATACTTGATATTTTGCATGCATTTCATTCCACACCTATAAAGATGGTAAGAATTGGACATTAACAAGATACATGGAGGAGCATAATCATCCACTAACAACTGGAGAAAAAGAAACATTTATTGATGTCGCATCACGTCATATTTAATATACAAAGTAGCCTTTAAAAAAATAACAGGAGCGAGAATTAGAGCAGTTGATGCATACAACTTTTTATCTGATGAAGTTGGGGGTGTTGAAAATATTGGGTTTTGTAAGACAGATGCTTAAAACTTCGTTCAGCGAGAAAGAATGGCGTTAATAGAAAGTAGTGATTCACAAGCCTAAAGATACTACATGAGAAATAATTGGATCACAATATGTTCTCGTATGAAGTCCCCTCCTCCGCATTTTGGGCTCGCTCCATCCTAAAGCCATATGACTTCCTGAATTCATCAATCATCAGAGACTACCCCGTCCTGACGTCCTGAAGTTCAACAACCATCGACGCTTTCTCCCCATCCAACCGTGCCAGCTCGGCCCCTCCTTAAAAAGCTCTCCCTCAACTCTCGATAAGAACAGATATGGAGTCCTTCTATATTCCAACCGCGCCGCAAATCATAAGAACGGACATTGAGTCTTTCTACGTCTTATCATAAGAACGGAACGTGGGACCTTCTGCGCCTCCCAAACAAACGAATATCGTGTCCTTTTACTTTGCAATAAGAGCATACCACGAGATCTTCTACTCCTCAAGACAGAAGCGAGCCACAAACCATCTTATGAATTCGTCCACAAGACTGCCCCAAATCCTCCTGCATTATTTGGTAAAAAACGGATTTCGAGTCCAGCCGCGCCGCCAATGCAAGGGGGCGATGACCCTCCGCATCACACTCAAGCAACAAGTCCCTGACACAATGCTCGATGACGGTTGCCAAGGGCAGTGCACGATGCATCAGGTACGTAAAGCGCAAGATACTTCAGGACGATCGCAACACGTGAGAACATCTCTGTAACCCCAAAGGGCGCTGTGAGGGCCGCATAACGAACAAAGACAATACATGAGTAAGCCACCAATCCAGAGTCAGCTACGAGATCTTCATCCCATAAGATTACTGTTCTGTAACGCAAAACAATAAACCTACATCTCCTGTCTTAATGAAAAGGACACCTCATACCGCAAACAAAACATAATTTGTAACGCACGCATGTTGAAATAATTTGAAGTTCACACCCCAAGAACAACACGGTTAATCTAACATTTCCAATCATCGGAGACTACACCGTCCTCCGCAATCTGAGATCGCTCCACCCTAAAACCATATCACTTCCTGAATTCATCAATCATCAGAGACTACATCGTCCTGACCGCCATAAAATATATGTTTGACATGATAACAGTTACCACTGTCACCAAGAGAAAAAATTAATTTTCAACATAAAAAATGGATAAGAGATCCTTAGGTCATGTCAGGCGTGCACGAACAGCACTTCATAACCGCCGCATTCACGATCCCCACTGTTTTGCCAAACAGACCCAATCTGGCATCTGAATCAGCAATTTTAAATTAATATAACAGTTATATATCTGGGGGCATGCATACTGAGTTGTTCAACTAATGGTCGTTTAGTTTTTCTTTCTTTGCGCTGCCAACACTATTCACAATTGTCCAGAGAAACTAAGGGTGCAGTTCAGTTGGCATGGAAGCGAAGGACCAGGATGTGAGAATAAAAGTAGGCTATGAAATATTAATTTTATAATCCTCTGAAGCTGTTTATGCAACTATGTAATGCAACAATCACATAGAATACACCAGCCTTCATTTGTGGTCTGCCGAAGCCACAAGAACACAGAAGAGATGAAAAGAGAAACTCAAAAACACTCTTATGAGCTCTCATTTTTCTTGATTCCAAGAATTTCTAGTCAATTGGAAATTTTATCTCATTGGGACAAAAATCACGATTTATATCTTCACTTGATTACGTAAAAGCTTTTTGGCACTTTGCACCCCCGAATTATTCTATTTTTGCACTTTGCACCCATAATTTTTAAAATTGGCACTTTGCACCCCCGAATTACAGATTTTTGACATTTTGCACCCCAATACTGAAATTTAAGAGATATTTAAATCCGGGCACCACTCAAAATGTTCATTTTGGCACTTTATAAACAACTAAAATAAGGTAGTTTATGGTGCAAAGTGTCAAAATGAGCATTTTGAGTGATGCCCGGAACCTAAATACCCCTTAACTTTCAACTTTGGGGTGCAAAATGCCAAAAATCTGTAATTCAAGAGTGCAAAGTTTCGATTTTAAAAATTCAGGATACAAGGTGCCAGAATAGGACAATTTGAGGGTGCAAAGTGTCAAAAACCCCTAAAAAATTGAATACAAAAAATGAAAATCAGACATCAGCAACCGAATTTTTGGCACTTTGCACTCCTAAAAACATGCTCTTTTTCACTTTGCACCCCAGGTTCTTAGTTTTGGCACTTTGCCCCCTCTAAATCAAGTAGGATAGCACTTTGCACCCTCTACATAATTTCTGATTTAAAAAAAACCATTTAATAAATATAGGGATGGTAGTTTGGGTAATACTAATTTGTTAAACCCTAAATTTAGAAAATCAGCTCATTTCTTTCATTCCGCTTGCGTTGTTTCCGCATGTTAGCTGAAGCCCTCCCGATCGGCGATCTTCCAGCGACTCCGGCATTCGTCCAGCTACTCCGGCGATCTCTCCCAGCGCAGATTCGTAACTCTGGCGATCTCTCCCAGGGCGCGGCTGTTATTCTCGGCGGCGAAGCTTCTAACCGAAGAGGTAAAAGTTGGCATTTTACCGGTTTCTTCTTAGCGATGATGCTACTAACCGAAGCCTTTTGGGTTGACATTTTTCCAGTTCTTCTCGGCAACGCTACCACCGAAGCTCTACTTCGGATTTTTCCAGTTCGTCTTGTCAGGTATAGCATTTCTTCTTCTCAACGATGATGTTTCTTGCAATAATCTGTTCTCTTGGGTGCTTTGAAGTGTTATAAGAGCATGTCCTTGCTTGATAGGTGAAAATATACTAATTGAATTATGTTCTTTGGGTTCTTTGATGTTTCTTGCAATTGATTTACCGGTTCTAGTTGCTAATTTGCAGTTAGTAGGAGATTCTGATCGCAGCTTTTTGTATATTCTTTGGATTATGTCTCCATTTTCATGCATGTAATTGTGAAGTGAGATTGTCAAGTTAGGAAGAGAGTGCTTTGCAACAACAATTTAAAAAATGCATGTACCTGTTTACTGTCTTCTCCTTCTGATGAAAAAATGTCTCCTCAACCAGCTATCTTTTACATAAAACTGATTGGTCTTGCACTTTTTAAACTATAACTGGAATGTTGTGTTTCCATCCACTTATGTCTTCTTTTCTATGCTAATTATAGTATGCCAAAGTTGCTTATTTTCTTGCACCCCCGGATGTTTCCTTTAAACTACAAATGTTGATACTTCCCAGCTGCAAAAGGAGCAATTGAATACTAAAAGAGGCTTGTGGTCCCATGGCACTGTAAACCTAAAAAGGCCGGAAGACCCTCGATGCAAGCAAGAAGAAAGGAGACAGATGAGTTGAAGAATCGAATGTATGGTTTAAAAAAATCCGGTACAAAATATACATGGTCCAACTGTGGAATGACTGGACATAATAAAAAAAATTGTGGTCAATCATCAAGGACAATGCCCACAACATCAACATTCAGATCTAAATTACCGATTAGTAACTCTTAGATTATTATCTTTAAATTATATCCTCTTTAAATGATTGTCATTAAAATAATTTTCCCCTTCCATGTAGGTGAAGAAGAATGAGGGTGGTTCAAATGTTGGAATAAATATTGTTGGAACACAAGAATCATTTTGTGGGCCTTTTAGCCACGGTACGAGTTATCTCATAATTTCTACTCGGTAATTTTTAATATAATAAAAACATTTATAAATTGTATTGGAATTTTGCAGGTGTTGAAGATGTTTGGGATGACATTGAATAAAGAGAGCAGAAGTTTCATTAGTTGAATTTATTTACTTTGTCTATGATACTATGTAGTTTTATTTGTTTCCATTTATTAGTAACATTAAGGGCCTGTTTGAGAAGGCTTTTCAATTCCTTTTCATTTTCTCCAAAATGCCACCGTGCTATTGAAGGTGTTTGTTTTATCTGCCGGTCAAAAACGAACCAGCCAAAAAGTACTTTTATGCGTCTATTTGAAAAGTCACCCAATAGCTCCAGTCCTGCTGCGTTTCATTTTCTCTCTCGCCCCCACCCCTCCCCCCCGATTTCCCGATCGTGTGATTCCCGAGTTTCCAACTCCGTCGACCACCGCTCTTCGGAGTTCGCAACTTCGCCGGCCGCTGCTCTCCTGAGTTCGCAACCCCGTTAGCCGCCGCTCTCGTTCGCAACCCCGCCGGCCGCCGCTCTCTGAGTTCGCAACCCCTCCGGTCGTCGCTCTCCTGCGAGTTCGCAACCCTGTCGGTGATTGCCGATTTCCTTCCAGATTTCGATTCAAAGGTATGAATCCGTCATTTCCTCCTCCATTTCTTTCCAGTTTTTGAATTTTCATCAGATCTAGGTTTTTTTTTCCATTTCCTCCTCCATTTATTATGTCATGAGGGCATTATTTTATAGATTATGCATTATTTCATCTTTTCAAAGTGTAATCGAACGAGCATTTGATATTTGGAAGAAAAAGTAACGAATTCTTCAAAATATGTCACAATACACTTTTCATAAACATTGTTCCATTATAGTGGCGACTATGCTGTTACATATCTTCATTTGTATACATCCATCTAATGTTGATCCATAGTTTAGTGCTTGCAATGTCAATGAAACATTCATGCATTCAGAGGCATATGTGCACAGATGGAGACACAGGCAAATAATACATCAGAACTTGATGCTGATATGTTTGAAAATGTAGGTACTGATGAGATTTCTACAATACAAGATAGTATTGCTGGGAAATTGTACAATACTCATTGGTGATACTTCAAACTTCTTATTTATGTAATTTTCATATTATAAAACTGATATTTTTGAATAATCATTAATTCATCTCTCTTAGGTGATGCATAGCATGACAGATAATGGTAACCTTGGTGTTTAACTACTAGGCTTTTTGAGAATTATTAGCTTGTTTGTTCGAGTATATCTTGAAGTTTTATATAAACGTTTGTGACATTTTGAATATATATTGATCTTTTTACAAGTTTTTTATCTAAAAGTGATAAAAAATTTATGGACAGATCAAATACAAGTTTAAACATAGATTTAGAAAATTTCATGACCATAGTTATTTCTTTTTTGATAAGATTTTTGTTGATAAAAAAATGTTTCAAATTGTATTTTAAAAAAAATAGCTTTCACAAATTTGTTTTGTAAAGCAATTTCATCATAACAAATAATAGTTTTCTCATCCGTATATGCATATTATTCAAACATCTGCGGCTTTTTTATCAGTATCTTCCAGGAAGCTCTATTCTCATAACAACTTTCTCACAACAGTTTTCTCATTCACAAAAGCTACCTCAAATATACACTTATGGATTATTTGGTATTTTTGAAAAACTTGGATCTTTCTATTCGATTCACATTTTCTATTTGCCCCAATGCCTGAATAATTGGAGTAGGCCTGAACTGCGTAGATTTGAATTGGAAGTACCAAATTTCAAATTGAATAGCTTTTTGTTTATAGATCTGTCAAATAGTTGATCACTCCATGACTCATTCTTCTTCATATGAAGTAGAGAATTTAATCCCCTTTGATTGTTCTGTCTTTTCTAGTGGATTTTTAGGTTGCTGTGATTGGCATGTCTGCTTGCCCATTTCTTTTAATCGGTCTGAATTGTTTTTTGTAATTCGAGGTTCTTTCTTTTGTCTACCTTTCTCCCTTGTAATGGGACCCGTCCCGGGCCGCCCTTTCTATTATTATTACTATTAGAACTGTTGCATGATACTTTTTGTCATATATGTTGTACCATCCAGGTGCATCTGCATTTTGGTATATATGTGTATGCTTGAATTATGGAGGTTTTGTAGCTCTTTATTTAACCCTCTAATATGTGTGCTTATATGTATGCTACTCATCCAATAGTTTTGCGTTGTTTATATGTGTGCGTGTGTAATGTGTTTGTCATAAAAATTATTTGGGTTTGTGTGTTTGAGTGATGAATTTATTTATTTCTGCGTATGTCTAGTTTTGCAGAATGGGTAAACACAAAGAAAATGGAATCTCCGCAACATGGGAACAGAACGATGTTATGTTATTTTGTGATTTGTGTATCAAAGAAATTGAGTTGGGGAATAGACCAACTACACATTTTAGCAAAGACGGGTGGAATAATCTGATGAATAAATTTTGCGAACGAACGGGGAAATCCTATGATCAAAAACAAATGAAAAATAAATGGGACCAGTTAAAAAAAGAATGGAAGTTATGGCGAGAGTTGAAACGGGGAGAGACTGGTTTGGGTTGGAATTCCTCACGTAAAACTATTGACGCTTCTGATGAATGGTGGGACGAAAGACTAAAGGTTAATTTAGTTCTTTTGACATTTTTCTAAATATTGTTGTCTTAATTATATTATGATTAATTTTATATATACTCTTAGGTGGTCCCTACCGCAAAGAAGTTTCGCTATTCAGGTATAACTCCTGAGTTTGAGGAAAAGCTAGACAGAATGTTTAGCCAAGTAGTTGCTACGGGAGATCTTGCATGGGCCCCGAGTTCACGAAATTTGGAGCATGAATCTGTTGATGAACGTGACATGTCTGATGATGGTGACAGTCGAACTGTTGAAGATTTATCTCCTAATGCAACAGGCATGAGAGTTGATACTACCTCAAGTCGACCCTCTAGCTCATCGGAAGGTAGAAAGAAGACAAAAGAAAAGGGCAAGAAGAAGATTGCTGGAAGAAAGAGAGCAATGAGTTCCACTATGGAGGACATAGCAGAGACATCTCGTATAATAGGTCGTGTTATGCAGGAACCTCCAAAGATACAAATATCCTCTACGTTGTTTACCATTCCAGAAGCAATCAAAGAGCTTGAAAAATATCCGGAGATTATGAGAGACTTTGACTTCTATGACTACTGCACGTTGTTTCTTAGAGATAAGAGCAACATGGATACCTTCATGAGTATTCCGGAGGAGCTCAAAGTTAAGTGGTTGAAGGCGCGACATACACAAAAAACACAGTAGGGGTCAGATGGTTGTAGTTATCTGCGGAGCATGAATGTGGTTGTATTTGTTTGTGGATCTGTTTTTTTTTTTCATTATGTAGAACAACTTGAGACTTATATTTTATATTTGTGGTTGTTATAATTATTACAAAAGGTTCCATGGAAACTTTGGATTGATCTATTCATTCGGATCTACTTTGAGTTGATGTTGCATTGGAACTTTTGTTGCATTGGAACTTTTGATACAAACCCCACCATGTTATCTGTCTTTTTTTGAAACTTTCAATATTATAGGACTCTAGAACTCGTCATTTAAGTGGTAGATGAGACGGGTGGAAATCCAGAGGCTTTGGTGCCAAGTAGCAGGTCTCTAGAACTCGTCATTCATTCGGATCTACTTTGAGTTGGGGAGACAGAGAGTGGTGGGGGTGGGGGGAGATATCAACGATGGGTGGAGCCGAAGGGGTCCGCCATTGTTGAATGTTGAATGCTTCACCATCTCTCCATTACCATATTAATTATTATGCGTCTCTTCTCAGTTTGACAGGGATGACTGCAGCTGCCAGACTACTGCTACCTATTTTTAGTGATGGATTCATTAACAACGATTTCTGTTTTTGTAAGGGAATTATTATTGGTATGGTATATTCACACCCATTATTTGAAGTACATTTATAGATGTACAAATTTTTAGAACTACCTGGCACCAAAGCCTCTGAATTTGCAGCTGATTTTAGAAATTCATGCTGCTTCTTTTTGCGTTTGTATGGCTGCCACCACCAAATGATCATCAGTTCATCACCATCACCTTTATGTATAAACTCTTAACAGAAGAGTTGTTCCTTGGCTGCTACAGAAATTAGCATAATATGACAACAGATTAGCATGAAAGTTCATCTTTCTCCAAACGTTGTTTTGGTTCTTTTGTCGACTGCATGATGTGCTTCATTACAGATGTAGAATGTTCTTTTGATTTACCTTGCTGTGTCAATATATATTTGAATGTTTGTCCAATTTCCAAGTGGTTAGGTGGTTGTGGGAGATGTAATTCTTCATTTCTTCTTTTACATATGAGTTTGATATTGAAGTATAACTGTTAAGAGTGAGTATTGGTTTGTTGTCGATGCTTATAACATCTCTTCTTTTGAGGAGAAATTTTGTGGAGAATATTTATGGATGACTTTATAATTTTTTAATGTAATAATAATGACTCGTTATTCAGGATTGCTATCTCTTTGTTATTTGTCTAATTATTTGTTTCTGATGCTTTAAGTTATATAATTAAATTCGTTATGAATTTATTTATCTGTTTGCACAGTTATACAATGTCCTCCGATAATTCAGATAGCTCCAATGAGGAAATTCAAGGAAGAGTGACTTATTTGTCAATCAAACTCGAGAACTTTTGGCTCACCATAACCAGTCATTGGTTGTATCTATGGTGCACAGTGGGACTTCATCATCCAACAAAATTTCATGTGTGACATCACACCAATCAGGCGATAAATGGATCGGAGAATTGCTAAATGGACATCCCACTAGAATTTATGAGAATTTACGGATGTCAAAGCGTATTTTTCTCGATCTACTGCATGTGCTTGAAGAACGTTATGGGCTACATGGTTCAAGGAGAACTACCTCACGAGAAGTTCTCGCACTGACATTGTACATTTTAGCACAGAATGAATCAATGAGGCTAATAAAAGAAAGATTCCAACATTCAACAGAAACAATAAGCAGATATTTTTTAGCGGGAATATCTGCCCTGAAAAAATTATCATCTGATATTATAGCGCCAACTGATGAACACTTCAATGAAATTCCACAACACATTCTAAATGATGCTCGATACATGCCATATTTTGAGAACTGCATTGGAGCAATAGATGAGACACATATCGGTGCACGGGTTCCACCTGAACTGCAAGCTGCGTACATTGGACGTCATGGTACGCCAACGCAAAATATTATGGCAGTATGCGACTTCAACATGTGTTTCACGTTTGTGTTGGCTGGATGGGAGGGTTCGACCCATGACAGTCGTATCTTTCAGCGTGCACTCATGGAACCAAGTTATCATTTTCCGTTTTCACCTACAGGTAAAATTTTAATTATAAAATTAGACTAATTTTAAAAGAATACTAATTATCGTTTATAAATTTTAGGAAAATATTACTTGGTTGATGCTGGATATCCACTGCAACGGGGGTTCTTAAAGCCATATTCAGAAACACGATTTCATTTGCCAGACTTTGCGCGGGAAATCGTCCAATACAAGGAAGACAAGAAATATTCAATCATGTGCATTCCTCACTGCGTAGCGTCATAGAACGGGCATTCGGTGTCTGGAAGAAAAAGTGGGCTATACTCAGAGACATGCCTCAATATAGTTTAGCGAAGCAACGTGATATTGTCATAGCAACCATGACTTTGCATAACTATATTCGTAGGTATGCATCTCGTTTTGATCCAGATTTCATGGCATGCGATGATGATGAAAACTTAATATATCCCGAGGCACATATTATAAGAGAAAATCATACATCGACCAGTAATATAATATTAAATGCAGATCGTGTTAGAGGTGGACGAGTGGGTGTTCAGGAAATGATTGCATTGCGTGACCGCATTGCGGAACAGTTGTATCAAGCTAATATGTAGTTTTCATGCTTTAAATTTCTGTCTTTCGATGTAATATCAACTTTTATTTCTAATGAATGAAGTACTATTATGATTTTATAATTATTTAAAAAAGAATGTCTTACATCAAATATTTCTACATTTTACTAAAAAGTCACCGCAACGGAGATTTACCAAACAGTTTATAAAATGCTTCTCCTTTTTGAAAAGCTCTGTAAAAGGAGTTCACACAAACAGTTCTCCTTTTCCAATAAACATTTTCCAAAAGCTCCTTTTCATATCATCATTTTGCCACCACTCCTTTTCCTTTCTGAAAAGCTTTCCCAAACAGGCCCTAAGTAGTTATCTAATTCCACAAATACTAAGTGGCGGCACTAAGCAATTTTTTGATTACACTATGAAATTAATTTAAATTTGACCTTCAAAAATGTCCGGCAAAGCAAGGTAGTCTCAAGCATTACTCTACATATCACATGTAGAAACTTTTGATCATCTCTCATTCGCCGCTTCTGCTCAAAATTAATGAAAATATTGTTGCTCGTCAAAATAAATATGAGACAAAATGATTGCTAATCGCAAGGTTCCAATTATGAAACTATTGCTAATCGCTTTGAACCATTATCGAGTGCACTACTCATTTCTTCTATATGAAAGTATAAGAGGTGTAAATGAGGAGCTTGTTTACTATATTTTATATATAAATAAGAAAATATCTCGAATATTTGTAAGAAAATCTCGTTACACATTTTAATTAAAAACAATCTCTCATAATATTTTTTCAAATTAAAAAGGATAAAAAAGGATAAATTAATATTATTTCTAAATTGAATTATTTTAATTAAAATGAATCTTTCATAATATTTTTAATTATTTATAATTAAAATGAATATTCTCATAATAGTGCGAATGAGAGGATGAGTAAAAAAGGATTTAATTATTATATTAATTTAACCCAAGAGATATATCATGAGATAAGCCTCGATAAATCTTAAATAAATAGATAACCATCACGTTTTAATTCCAGCTGGTCAAAGATATTTTAATCATCAGATATTTTGACAAAAATGCCCCTCCTCACTTGTCAAAGAAATGATATAATAAATAAGAATAAAATAGTGAAATTAGTTGAGGGTGCATTGTGCTCTTAAAATGGATTTCAAGGGTGCAAAGTGCAAAAAAAAACAATCTTGGGGTGCAATGTTGAGGGTGTTAAGTGCCAAAAATTCTCGGCAACCAAAACAAACATCATCTTCAAATTAGATTCAGGTTAAATTGAAAGAACTCACCGGCTTTTTGGCACTTTGCACCCCCCCCCCCCCAAAAAAAAAATATAACTTTTGGCACTTTGCACCCCAAAAGTTTAAATATTGCACTTTGCACCCCCAAATCTCAATTCTTTGGCACTTTGCATCCTAAACCTCTTAAATCAGGGATAGTTTCGTCCTTAAAATATATTTAGGTTTTCCAACCCTCCAGCCCCATTTCTTCCGGTTTGTTTTGCGGCCGGATTTCTTCTTCCCTAATTTCTAGCCGCCTAATTTCTAGCCGCCTGCTTCCAACCGCAGCATCCTGATTTCTTCTTTCAGTCCGGTGAGGCTTTCGCTTCCTTCCAGGCTCGGCTTCCTTCCAGTCCGGAGAACCTTTTGCCCGACAAAGACAGCAGCTCCGCCTCTTTGCCCCTCTGCTTCGGCTTCCTTCCAGGCTTCGGCATCCCGTTTTCTGTTGATTAACTGTGGCATTAAAGAGCCAGGCTTCGGCTTGATCATCGAATGTCCAGTCTTCGTTGAGCCCTGATCATCGCATTCCTTCCAGTCCGGTGAACCTTGCCCCTTGCACTTTGCCCCTTTGCTTCGGCTTCCTTCCAGGCTTTGGCTTCCTTCCAGTCCGGTGGTCACTGCTTTTTTTGGCTCGACGAAGGCAGTTGCTCAGCCCCTTTCACTCAGGTATAATGCCTCAGTGTGATTCAGTGTGATTTTTGTTGATTCAGTGTGATTTCTATGATTTTGCCCGACGTATACAACCGTTTTTGTTGATTTGCAACTGTTTTTTCATACTTAAATCACGGAGATTCAGTGAAATCTGGGTGCAAAGTGCAAATCAACACATGCGTGATTTTTTACATTATAGTTGGGTTACTTTACGTATCAACACATGCATGCATGGGTTACTAAACTTGTAAAAAATATGTGATTTTTGTGTTTATATGCATGAGTTATTTTGCACTTGATTTGCAAAGTAACCCATTCCATGTTATTTTTTACAAGTTGGGTTGAATTTTTACAAGTGCAAAGTGCAAATCAACATAGCAGCAACTATATTTTTGCATATGCCCGCAAATTTTAGTGATTTTTTTCTTTTTTTGGTATAGAAATGTCTCGTTACGTAGGCATAGAATGTGTAACATAGCGGTTGACAAATTTTTTTGGTATAAAATCTTTTTGGTATAGAAATGTCTCGTTACATAGGCATGATATGATATGGTATTGAGATCAGAATTTGGTAATAGTTTTTAATAAGAGCATTTTTAATAACGTTTGTTTTTGTTAGCATTATTTATATAGTCAGGATTAAATAACATTTTTTAATAATTTGGACTTGTTAATAACGTGCAGGAACTCAAGCGGTGACCAGGAAGATGGCTGTTATTGTTGTTTTTGTTGTTGCAATAGACTGATTTTGATAATGTTGGCCATGTTTTCGTGGTTCCTTACATGTTCGATTTTAATACTATTTATAATGATTAGTTCTGAGTTTTTGATATGAAATGTAGTAGTTTTGGACTGTTTTTTGAATGAAATGGAATAGTTTTTGGAATATTTTTGCATGAAATGGAATATAATCAGACTGTTTTTGTTTGAAATGAAATAATGTTTGGCTGCAAATATCATTTTATTGCGTTGTGAACTCTGGTTGCGAATAGCAAGTAAATTATATTTGGCCTGCAAATAAAAATTGGAATATTTTAGGGTGCAAAGTGCCAAAATGAGCGCTTTCGATGAGATCAGGACGAAATTACCCCTGATTTAAGAGGCCTGGGGTGCAAAGTGTCAAATAATTGAGATTCGGAGATGCAAAGTGCAATATTTAAACTTTTGAGGTGCAAAATGCTAAAAGTTGTATTTTAAGGGGGTGCAAAGTGCCAAAAAGCGAACCTGCATTTTGCCCTAGCTAGTTCCAATGTCGCTGCAAGCATTCCAAAGATAAAAAAAACAGCTAGCAAGGCAGGCGCGTGAAGTACCTAAACCCCCAAAATACACCGAATAATCCCGTCAGAATGTAAAAAATTCGGATTTATTGCATGATTTGGAACAGAACTTACTTTAGATGGAGATCTAGAGATCTTCCTGGGCGTCTAGGGCTGGCTCGGAGAGACTCCGAGAAGGGTATCATCGAACCCTGGAGAAAAAAATGGAGCATCGATCTGAGCACCTTCATCTTACACCGAAAAAATGGAAGATATTCTTGCTCGGACAAGGCGAAATGGACGAAGGGGAAGACGAATACCCGATCTATCAGGAGTCGCTGCCTCGTCGTCGACCATCGTCTTTACTCCGGCGTCGTCCCGGCGACTGGAAAATGGAAAAAGTAAGGCACACGCACTGCTCGCTGTTTGCAGCCGTGGGTCCGGGGTGTGCTGTGCGGGAATTGCACAGCACCCTGCTGTGCGCATCTTTAAGATGTGTGCGCGCGAGATCTGATGCACTCGCAGCCACACGATCCCGCACGGCCCGGTGCTCGCACAGCACACCCCGGGACCCATAAATCCAAGGGTAGGATTGCAATCTCGTACATCACATCAAATTATTCGGATAGGTAGGCGGGAATGAAGATTTTAGTGGCGGGAATCCCATAGAACAAAACAAATAATTTAACTAAAACAGAAGATACAAATTTTAGTGGCCGGAATGCAAATTTTAGTGGCGGGAATCCCGCACAGCAGAACAAATAATATCCTCATGTTATATATATCACGAAAACAGGGGATACAGCTTCGACTAGACTCCTTCAGTGGCGTCGTCGACAATGTCTCTGCAATACAACTTCGACTGGACTCCAACACTGGAGCCGACAATGTCGCTGGAATTTGACTATGAACGTGCCTCATCACCTACCGCCTCCAATGCATTCCCGCTGGGACAACTACGGCAAACGGCAAGCTCGTTTATAGATCTACTATGTCGAGAAGAAGGTAACCAATACAACCCAAACAGCCACTTTGATCAAGTGTATTATCAAATTCATGTGTATTAATGGATGTTAATCATTGTTTGATATTTCTATCTGTCATTCAAAATGCTTGTACATCAATCATGTTTTTCTTTATTTTGGGTAATATCTTAAATCTTTGATTAGGTGAAAACCAAATGACGTGTACAAACACTGTCATTGAAGACAAAGGCATTGATGAGTTAAACTATACTCCACATGTGGACCCACAATTTACTCCATGTCCTGGAATGGAGTTTGATTCCGATGAACAAGCATATCAGTTCTATAATGAATACGGAAGACAGGCTGGTTTTAGTATCAGAAAACATTATCAGACTCATTGCAGAAAAGATGGTGTCCTGAACAATAAGAGATTCGTTTGTTCAAAAGAGGGAGAAAGAGCAAATATGAGAAATGAGAATGCATTCAGTAGTAAAGTAAAATTGACACGAACTAAATGTAAAACATGTTTGGGTGGCTGATTTAGTCGGGAAACAAAAAAATGGTTCGTGGCGGCATTTTCTGAAGTCCACAACCACGAGTTACACGTAGCAGAAGTGACTCACATGATGTTATCACAACGGAGATTAACCCCGGTACAAAAAATCAATGCTTCTATTGTTGCAGATTCAGGTTTATCTTTGAAAGCGTCTTTGGACCTAATGAGTGCTCAAGTTGGAGGTAAAGAGAACTTAGGATTCACAAATGAGGAATTAAAATGGTACTTGCGTACTAGAAGACAAAGAGATATAGAGTACAGTGGTTTGGGCGGATTGATGAAATATTTGCAGGATAAGAAGGGTGAAGATCCTACTTTTTACTATGCGGTCCAAATGGATTGTACCGAGCACATCACTAATATATTCTGGGCCGATGGAAGAATGATTAGTGATTACACAAATTTTGGTGATGTGGTGTCTTTTGATACTACCTTTCGAACAAATAAGGAATCGAGACCGTTTGGTTGCTTTGTGGGCTTCATCCATTTTAGACAAACAATTGTTTATGGAGCTGTTCTAATGTATGATGCAACCATGCCGTCATTTGAGTGGGTGTTTCAAACTTTTGTATATGCAATGTTTGGGAATAACCTGCGACAATTTTCACAGATCAAGACCAAGCAATGACAAGCGCTCTTAGAAATATCATGTCAGACGTATTCCATGGTCTTTGCATTTGGCACCTTTCTCAAAATGCTATAAACCATTTAGGATATCTATGCAAGAATGGATCATCATTCCTTCATGATTTAAGTGCTTGCTTATATTCATATGAGACAGAGGATGAATTAAATGAAGCTTGGTGCAAAATACTTATTCAATACAATTTACAAGATAATGCGTGGATGCAAAAAACATGAAATTTACGAGAAAAGTGGGCACATGTCTATATGAAATGACATTTTTCAGGAGGAATGCGAAGCACACAGTTAAGCGAAAGTTTTAATGCAAGGATACGACGATATCTTAATAAGGAGCATAACTTGTCAGAATTTTTCACTCACTTTGATCGAGTTCTAGAGGATGTAAGGTACAATGAATTGAAGTCATTATTTATCTTAAATGATAAAATCCCTAATATAGTGATTCATGGATGTGACATGTTGTTGACGGCTTCGAGGTATTACACTTACTCGGTATTTGAAATTTTTCAGAAGGAATTTCTAGCTTCAATTTCTTGTAAGGTCAAGCAGTGCGAAGAGGTTGATGTCGGAGTAAGGTTTGAGGTGACCGAGAAGCTAATACAATATCATGTTATTGGTAATCAAGAAGCTCAAACTGTATGCTGCAATTGCAAAAAATTCGAAAGTTTTGGAATTTTATGTAGGCATGCTCTTAAGGTACTCGATAAAATGAACATAACGGATCTACCTTTTCAATATATTTTGCGACGATGGAGAAAAGATGCAAAGACATGTTCATCATATTTACCTTCTACAAATGAGGATGATCCAAAATTGTTGGTGGCAGCTAGATACAGGACATGGTGTCAAGTTGCAGTAAAAATGGTAGCTATGGCAGTTGAGAATGAGCAGGCGTTTAATCATCTATCTCGTGCTTTGCCGCAGCTGTGTCAAGAAATTGAGCAAATTGTATCATCGAATGCTAATGTTGAAGTTGGTGTAAGAGAGAAAATCATGAATTTTGGAGGTGAATGTGATTGGACTGATCCAAACTTTGCTCGTGCCAAGGGTTTCAAGAAAAAAGAAGTAAAAATCAAAAATTCGAAAAGACTGAAACAATGGCAAGAAAATTTGACAAAAAAGAAGACATTTCAAGGAAACCTAATGGTGGTGTTCCATTTCAGTTTTTTTGATATTGCAAAGTAGGATAATGAAGAGGAATATATGACGAACACAGGTGGTCTCTGTAACTCCATTACTAGATTTACTGGATTATGTCTGGAATTAAAATTATTTGTTATGAACACAAGTCTCTGAACATGGGGTTATTATTTGTTCAATTTTTACCGCCACTAAAATTGGCATTCCCGCCATTAAAATAGGCTCTGCGGTGCGGGATTAAAATTTGCATTACCTGCACTAATATTGTTTGTTTTAGTTAAATTATTTGTTTTGTTGTATGAGATTACCGCCACTAAAATTTTCATTCCCGCCTACCTATCCGAATAATTTGATGTGCTGTGCGGGATTGCAATCCTACCCTTGGATTAATTCTCGCCACATGTAAACATCAAATCCCGCACAGCACGGTGCTGTGCAATTCCCGGACCCCGCAGCCGTGGCGTTGCCGAAGGAGAATACAGAGGAACCCAGCTGGCAACAGGCGGAAATCAGCAGAAATTTTGGCCCGGACACGTGCCCCCAGTGCGTCACACGTGGGTCCGCCCTAAAATGTTCAAGCACACTATGGCTCTGTTTCGCAATCCAGCCCAGGGCCACTTTGGGGAGAAGAGAGAAATTGGCCGGCGTGAACGGTGAATAGTGCTCGCGAGGCCAGCCGCAAAACGTCGGGCTGGTGCCCTCTCACGCCGATCGTTTTCAAAGGGATCTTGAAAAAATTTGTCAAACAGCTTTCCGCCGGACTGGTGCCCTGCCGGGTTGTCAAACAGAGCCTATGGCTGTGTTTGGCCCCCCGTTGCAAATCAGCCCGGTGAGAAGAGATTTGGATCCCCTGGAGTTCGTACGGACAATTTCAGGATGGAGTTCGATCCATCTCGCATGTTGGATTGAAATCCAACGCGTGAAATTTCCCGTTTGTTTAATTATATAATTTTTTTACGGTTCATTTTTTTGTCTTTTAGCACTTGGATTCATTTCGAAGTAGGATTGACGAGATGAATCGCTCTCGCGCGTTGAATCGAACTCCACCCTGTAGTTCTTCGTACGAACTCCAGACGATCCGGATCCAATTGGAAGGGATTTGGATCCCATGGAGTTCGTACAGACAACTCCAAGATGGAGTTCGATCCATCTCGCGCGTGCGTTGGATTGAAATCCAACACGCGAGATTTCCCGTTTTTAATTATTTTATTATTTTTACTGTTCATTTTTGTCTGTTAGCGTCTGGATTCATCTCGTCGTAAGATTGACGAGATGAATCGCTCTCGCGCCTTGCATCGAACTCTACCCTGAAGTTTTCCGTACGAACTCCAGACGATCTGGATCCTCGGGAAGGAGAGAGAAAACGGTCGGGCTGAACGGTGGGCTGGAACGCGAGAGGCCAGCAGCAAAACCGCTTTTACGCTGACCGGCGTGAACTGAAGCTTGCAAAATCTTGCCAAATGCTTTTCCTCCGGCTCTGCCCTACCAGAACGACCCCCTGCCGGATTCTCAAACACAGCCTATATATTTCCTTGCTTTCCCTTTCCACACATGACACTCAAATAAACAAACCCACAACGCCAACACAACAAGCCTTCCCCCAAAAGCCCAAAAGCCACACCACCTTCAATTCCTCCCACTTCTGGCAGCTTCAATAAGTAAACTACTCCACCCTTCGTTTCCTCTCCCACAGAAAGAAACAATGGAAGAAACAGAGCCCGGCAGTGCCGCCGCGCCGCAAAAATGAGCGTGGACGCACGCCACTTCCCGTGGCACTACAGCGAGCTCGACGACAAGAACTTCCAGCTTCACGACCGCAGCCTCCTCCTCGTCCTCCTCCTCCTCCTCGCCGTAGTCCTCCTCGTTGTCCTCTGCTTCTACTTCAGGCGGCCGTGCCGCCTCCGTGCCTCCGCCGCCGCCCCCGCTACTGCCGGAGGATGCGCGACCATGGAAGCTGCGGCGAGAAGGCTTCCGGTGAGGGTGCGGGGGAAGGAGGAGGCGGCGGCGTGCTCGATATGCCTGAGCATGGTGACGCAGGGGGAGAAGGAGAGCGTGTTGCCGGGCTGCGATCACGGCTTCCACCCCGAATGCATCCATGAGTGGCTGAGGAAGCAATCCAGCTGCCCGCTCTGCCGGGCGATGGTGGTCAACGAGATAGAGAATTTGGCTCCGGCGGCGGAGGACGTGCCGGCGGCAGTGGTTTAGCGAGCAATGACCGGATTGTTGACCGACACCTGGAAAGTGTGTTGCGTGGCAAATATACGTTGGGCAATATGAAATTAATTTGTGTGGCTATGCATTATTATTCGGCAATAGTATATACAATTTCATTTAATATTAGGGCAACATTCTTGCTCCTTAGTCTATTGGACGGTAAATTATGCGGGGAGAAAATTTGGTCGGACAGTCGGAATTAGAGAAAGATTCGCTCATTATATAGATGTGTGTGATTACGGAAGAGACAGCTAGCAAAATTTACAATTTAAAAAAAAAGAAAAAAAAAAGAAACGAATCTAATTTTTTTTAAAAAGATCATTTTAAAAAGAAAAATAAGATTTAAAAATGATGAGAAAAAAATCATATTTAATATTTTGTAATTTATATTCTTATAAAAACATTTTTTAATGACTTAAAATTATTTTTTTTTGAAAGGGTTCCGACCTTCCTCTAGGTCCGAGTGCCAGACCAATTTTTTTCCCAATTATGCGAACCGACTCTATTAATATAGACCTTGTTGTGGCCAAACTCGATGTCCCGGTTGAACCGGATTAACATGGATCGTCTTAGCCCAAGGAGTGGTCGAGCGCGCAAACAGTCACAGAAAATAGAAAGCTGCCAAAACAATTTTTTTGACGTGAAAAATCCCTAAAAGAGGTGAAAAATCACATGATCGGATCAATGTTGATCAAACATTCACTAGATCTGAGTGTTATTATGACAACATTCTTGCTCCTTAGAGCATCTCCAATGAGGATCTCTATATTTAGAGATCCTCATTGTACTATGTCTTCAAATATGGAGAATATGATAGGAGGAATTCCAACCATGGTCTCCATATTTGAAGAACATGATATATATATATATATATAATTTATATATATATATATATATATATATATTACATAATATTTATATATTTATATGTATACATAAATATATATAATAATTATAATGAAAAATTTTAGCTTCACTAAAATCTTCTCTTACTTTTTTATGATAAATAATAATGATAAGATATTCAATATTTGTCTTGTTTTGTATATATCGAAAAGACGATATTTTTGATGTATTATATGTCAGATTTGAATAAATATATTAGCGACTATGCAGATTATAACTTAATACTAACGTTTTTTAAATAAACAAAGTAAATAATAAATTGTTGGGTATATTGAAAAATGTGTACCAGATTTGAAGAAGCCCCACCTTACTCAATGATATGCATCAAAGTGTATTTGATGTTGTTTTGAGTTTATATGTGCAGGTTAAGAAAGTGCAAGAATGCAGGAAAAAGTTTCTAAGTTCATGTGTCGACACCAGAGAAAGCTGTGTCGACAGTTATGAAGGCTTGTGTCGACACCTGGAGTCAGCTGTGTCGACACCTTGAGTCAGCTGTGTCGACACTTGGAAAGACTGTGTCGACACCAGAAGAAATTGTGTCGACACACAGAGGCTGTGTCGACACACAGAGAAGTTTAGTCGACATCAACTGTGTCGACACACAGAGGCAGTATCGACACACAGAATACTTTGTCGACATAAACTGTGTCGACACACAGAGGTAGTGTCGACACACAGAAGACTTTTCGACATCAACTGTGTCGACACACAGGACTTGTATCGACACACATCAGAGTTTCAACAAAGTTATTATTTCTGTAAAGAGAAAAAGTGACTGTCGACACATAGAACTAGTGTCGACACATTCTACAGAAGCTGTGTCGAGAAGCAGTGTCTACACCAAGGGAGCTGTGTCTACACCAAGGGAGCTGTGTCGATAAAATCAAGGTTTGTGTCGACACTTAGTCTACTTGTGTCGACACAAGATGAAGTTCAGTCTTGATATTTTGCTGACAGAGACAGAGTTTCAAGAAGTGACTGGAAGACTTGACAGCTGCCATAACCAACAGGTCTACTGCAACTGTCAGAGCTGTCAGAAGTTTATTAGAAACCGGATCAGCCGGTTACCATGAAGAAAGTCTATATAAAGACATTCTCTATCAACAGAAGAAGAGCTGACACACTAATATTGAATACATGAAAAAGAAGAATTTGGAGAGAGAGAGAGAGCTCCATCTATTGAAGAAAAGAAAGGGACTTATATCAACAAGTCCCTCAAGTGCAGATTCTGAACAAGTCTGCCAAGAAGGATTCACATTGAGATCTGAATTTCTAGAAAGAAGCTGATTGAAGATCAACTTCAAAGGAGTTCAACCATATTGAGTTTAGATTCAAGAAGCTTTGAAGAAAGCTAAGAGTGGTGGTTCTCTGCCATCAGATTCTTTCAAGAACTGATCAAGAAACCATCCATCCTTTCTCTCTCTACTAGGGTGATGGTATATTACAAACTTAAATCTATTTTTTGTAGGATCTTTATAAGATCTGAGTTGTAAGCCTGTGTTTATAAAGGTTGGGTTGTAGGAGATTATTTTCTCTGAGTGGTAGGCCTAGTTGAAGGCTGAGGTAGGGCTGTGAGCCTGAGTTGTAGGAGATTGTTATCTCTGAGGTGTATGCCTTGTTGAAGGCTGGGGTAGGGCAGATTACCTGAGCTGTAGGAGTGTGGACTCACTCTGAGTTGTAGGAGCCTTGTTTGGGTCCTGAGCTGTAAGATCTGCGGATCTGAGGTGAAGAGAAGAAGTTAGGCCGAATCTAGCACACTGCTAGATAGGCGAAGGGAGAAAGTGGATGTACCCAGATCTTGGGGAACCACTATAAAATTGTGTGTAATTTGTGACTGTGTGTATTTCTGTGAATTCTGTGATTATGGTAGCTGTAGAACTGGTAGATAAATTTGATTATCTGAATAAATATTTTGCCTTAGTGTAAAAAGGAATTGCACCTATTTACCCCCCTCTAGGTGTTTAGGAACCAATTATTTCAAGTGGTATCAGAGACGAGGTTCCTCAAAAGATAGACTTAACAGTCTGAGTGAGATCTGTGAGGCAGAAAAAATTCAAGAAAATGGGTTCAAGAGAAAACCACAAAGAACTTGGTACAATGAAATTGCCTATTTGCAGGAAGGAGATATTTGGAATATGGAAGGAAAGGGTAAGATTATTTATGGAGGCATCTGATCCTATAATCTATATAACGGTTAAAGAAGAATCATATGTTCCAATGAAGGTTTCTGTCCTGGATGCCAATCAAAGAATACCAAAAGATTTTTCAGAGCTGACTAAGGATGAGATCATCTTGACTACAATGGATAAAAGAGCACAAAATAATATATTGAGTGTCATTGATGATTCAACATTCCAGAATCTAATTCACTGTAAAACCTCCAAGGAGATGTGGGACACATTGATTGTCTACATGGAAGGTTATGAAGAGGTTAGACAAGATAGAAAGTCTATGCTTAATCAAGAATATGAAAGTTTCAGACAAGCTAAGTCTGAAAGTATAACTGAATGTTATAAGAAGTTCTACATGATTGTAAATGAGTTAATGTCTTATGGAAAAATATTCAGTACATATGAACTGAATGACAAATTCCTTAGGTCTTTGACTAAGGATTGGGATAAAAAGATCTGTGCCATATGGGAAGTGGCCAGACTGATAGAGATTTCACCTCCAACACTGTTTGAAAAATTGCTATCTTATGAGATGCAGCTGTTAGCCAGAAAGGAGGAAGAGAAAAATACAAAGAGTGACTACAGAGAAAAGTCAGTGACCTTCAAGGTAGAAGCCACAAGGAAGAATAGGAGAATGTCTCCATCTTCTCCTAAGAAAGATGCAGAAGTGATTTCAGAAAATTCTGATAATCACAGTACAGATAACAACAATTCTGATTAAGACTTTGCAGCATTCACAAGGCAGTTCCAGAGGTTCTTAAAGAAGAAGCAGTGGAAATATAAGCCATCCTCATCTTAGTCCAGAGATGACTATTATCAGAAGAGGAAATCATGCAAGAAGGACAAGAGTAGGAAAAAGCCCAGCAAGTCAACTACATCAAAAATATTTACTATTGCTGTAATAGATCAGGACATGTTGTGGCTGACTGTCCAGATAAAAGGAGGGAGACTGCTGATAAAAAGAAGTCACATCACAAGAGCAAAAATGAGAAATCCTTGGTAGCTAAGAAAGAGCAAAGTTGGACAGATCAATCAACTTCAGAATCTGAATCTGAGGCTGAGGCATATATTAGTTTGTTTGCAACAGAAGAAGAGGATGAGTTCATGCAATTACTGGACTCTATTTATGAGCAAGAAGATCATTAGTGCAAAGGATTGATGAAAGTGTCTGAAGAAGACCAGTGTCAGGATCAGCCTGGCCCCAGTAAGGTAAAAAGTGTATCTATAGATTCTGATTACTTCATTGGGTCAGAATCAGATGCATCTCCATCAAGAAATGAAGATGAGTCTGAATCTGAAGGAGATATTCATCAGCTGATAGATGAATATGGGGATTTGCTGCAAGCACTCAAGAGAAGCAAAAACCTGGCCAAACATCAGGCTAAGGAAATTGCAGCTCTTAAGTTGGCTGCATCTGATTCAGAGAAGCTGCTGGATCAAAAGATGAATGAGATTGCCAAATTGAAGAACATAACTGTTATTCAAATGAGAACAATCACATTCAAAAATGATCAGATTAAAAGTCTGGAAAATAGACTTCAGAAAGAGAAGGAGATTGTGGCTAGTTCCTCTAAGCCAAAATCTATCATACCCTTAATAGATGACTTTGTGTCACAAAAGGGTAAGACAAGATTAGGTTTTAAGAGAACTGCATGAGTTGCACGGTCTAATAATAAAGGCAAAGCCCCAGCACAAAACAAAAGATCTGCTGTTAGCAATACAACTAAGATTGTACCTAAAAAGAGGTATAATAAGTTTGAGTGCTGGTGCTGTGGTAAGATATGTCATTTTGCCTTAGATTGTTGGCACAACACCAGTGTCAAGGAGAATAGCAGTCTGCCTGTTAGAAGAGTTGCAGGTAGATTTGTTAAGTTTCAGGCTAACTTGAACCAAAGACCCAATGGTTATTTGAGTTATAAGGTTAAGTAATCTTTGTTGCAGGTAAGGCCAAGTTGTCATGCACCTATATGGTATTTGGACAGTGGATGTTCCAGGCACATGATTGGAACAAGGGGATTGCTGAAGGACTACTCACCAATGCTGAATGAGCCTAAAGTAATCTTTGGTGGTTCTGAAAAAGGTGTCATCAAAGTTCTTGTAGCTCTCTAGGTATACAGCAGAAGATGACCCAGCTTACTATCAGAGAAGATCCAACTGCAAAGCAGGATGAGGAAAATGGTAGTTGCTGTCCAGGGGGAGTACAAGACACTCATGATGCTGATGAAGACCATGAGGTGCAATATAATAAAGAGATTGGAGAAGGTCAAACTGCTGATAGATTACCTCCAGCAGTTAGACATTTGAAGGATTATCCTGCACACCAGATCATTGGTGATCCAAGACAAGGAGTACAAACAAGGAGCAGGAACTTAAACACAGTTCTTTGCTCTAGCTTCTTATCTCAAGTGGAACCCAAGAGATTTGAAGAAGCTATACAAGACCCTCACTGGATTGATGCTATACAGGAGGAGTTAAATCAATTCAGAAGGTGCAAGGTCTGAGATTTGGTTCCAAAATAAAGGGCCACAATGTTATAGGGACAAAGTGGATTTATGGAAACAAGCTTGATGAGAGTGAGATCATAGTGAAGAACAAGGCAAGACTAGTTGCCAAAGGATACAAACAAGAGAAGGGCATAGACTTTGATCAGACTTTTGCTCATGTGGCAAGGTTGGAAGCTATCAGGTTATTTCTAGCCTATGCAGCATATTAAGGCTTCAAAGTGTTCCAGATGGATGTTAAGTCTGCATTCTTAAATAGAGACTTAAAAGAGGAGGTTTATGTAAAACAACCCTCAAGTTTTGTTGATCCACTCAATCCTACTTATGTCTATAGACTTAGGAAAGTTTGTATGGGTTGAAACAAGCCCCAAAGGCTTGGTATGAAACCCTGTCTACTTTCCTCATTGATAACAAATTCTCAAGGGATAAAATAGAGAAGACCCTATTCCTTAGAGAATCCAAAGAAAAAATTATCCTAGTCCAAATATATGTTGTTGACATAATATTGATTCTATTGAAAGTAACCTTTGTAGAAAGTTTGCAAAACTTATGCAAGGGAATTTTGAAATGAGCAGTATGTGAGAACTTAATTTCTTCTTGGGTCTCCAAGTAAGACAAACTAATGATGACTTGTTCATATTCCAGTCTAAGTTCACCCAGTAGTTAATTAAGAAGTATGGTATGAAGACATCCACTACTATGAGAACTCTAATGGGGATAAGTATGTCTCTTAGCAAAGATGATACAGAGAAACCTGCAGATGAAGATTTGTATAGAGGAATAGTTGGCTCCCTCCTATATCTGACTGCTAGTAGACCAGATATCATGTATGCTACATGTGTCTGTGCTAGGTACCAATCCTGCCCTAAAAAATCTCATTATACTGATGTCAAAAGGATTTTGAGATATTTTAAGGGCACACCTAATATAGGCCTTTGGTATCCTAGGAATAAAGATTTTTTACTAATGAGCTATTCAGATGCAGACTTTGCAGGTTGCAAAGTAGATAGGAAAAGCACAACAGACACCTGTCAATTTTTAGGAGAAGACTGGTGTCATGGAGCTGTAAGAAGCAGACTAGTGTGACAATTTCCACAGCTGAGTCTGAGTATGTTGCTGCAGGAAGTTGTTGTGCATAACTATTATGGATACAACATCAATTAGAAGATTATGGTATTCAGGTAAGTAAAACTCCCTTATTGTGTGATTCTACTAGTGCTATTTCTATTACTCATAATCTTGTTTCTCATAGTAGAACAAAACATATAGAAATAAGGTACCATTTTCTTAGAGATCATGTAAAGAAAGAAGATATTTCATTAGAATTTGTTAACACTGTTTTACAAATCGCTGACATGTTCACAAAGCCTTTAGATGAAACTAAATTCAATAATTTCAAAATTGAAATAGGTATGTTGAACATAAATTAGTTTAACAAATTTGGCCAAGTAAAATGGTGTCGACACAAAGGTTGTCTATGTCGACACATAGTAGTTGGTGTCGACACTTCAGAGAAGTGGTGTCGACACTTCAGAGAAGTGGTGTCAACATATCTAGAGAATCAGTGTCGACACTTCAGAGAAGTGGTGTCGACACATCCAGAAGTGGTGTCAACATGTAAATTCATTGACCTCAGATCGTCAAACTCGACTAAGACAAATAGAATTGATGTCGAGACATTAGAAGTTTGTGTCGACATATTTCAACCGTATCGACACATTAAGAGAATATTGACGCGTCTTTTGTCCTTCATCATTTAGAAGGGTATAAATAGGTCATCAACATATTCTGTCGACACACTCTCCATTCTTTTGAGACCAAAACCTTGTGTCGACAAACTCTCTCTTCTACATTCAAGATTTCTCTCAACCCCAATTGCGCCAAAGCTTGAAGATAATGTCAACGAAGATTATGAGCTGGTTCGTAACGCCTTTGACAATGTGGAACCAAAAATTAAAGCAGTAGTAACCCTAATTGCAGAAAATCGTTTGAAATTTCTAGTATCTAAACCTACAAAGATATGGAAGAAAGAAATACTGGAATTCTATTACGCAGCTACTCTAGATTCTACTGGACTCAAGATCAAATCTATAGTTCAGGGAGCTAAGGTTAAACTTACTTTGAAAAACTTGAGGAAAACCCTTCAACTCCCAAGAACTCAAGAAGAAGAAGAAGTACCCTCATCAAAGACTAGGGAAGCACTTTAGTGGTGTGGATTTGATTCCACCATGAATATTGGGACTGCAATGAATATAAAAGGGATGAATCTTCAAGGCAAATTCCTTTCAGAAGTGGTTGGAAAAGTCATTCTCTGCAAGCTAGGGGGGCATGATATGATTTCAGCCTATATGTTCAACATGATGACCAGGATTATCTACAGGCTGAACACAGATTGGTCTACAGTAATCTTTGAAAACATTAAGGAAAGTATTAAGAAGCCAAATCTAGGAAGAATTATGATTCTGTACTTGGCTAAAACAATTCCTGAAGTAATGGAACAAACTACTGGTTCTAAGATCAACCATATGAGAAGAATGGACATAAGGATAATCTCCAAATGGGATATAGTCCTTACAAAAGACATGCCAGATGAAGAGAGGCCAGAGATTCCTGAAAAATCTCATGCACAAGAAATTGCAGATGGTGCTCAGGTGCAGGGGGAGCCTCATCTTGAGAAAGAGCCAACCCACTTGGAAAGTGAAATGACTACACATACTATTCTTGAGGTAATTCAAGAAGTTAATCAATCAATTTTCAATAATGAGGATGATATACTAACTGAGTCCTTGATTGATGCTGACTAGACCACACAACTAAACAGTCAAGCACAAGATGTTATCATGGAGGATACATCTACAACTGTTGATGCTTCTGAGTTGGTGGTGCCTCAAGTCCCAACTCAACAAGAATTTACCCTAGAAGAGTTGTTCCCTGATATAGATCAAGCTGAAACTGGAGGGGAGCAAGCTAACATTGAGGGGGAGGAGCAAGGGACTCAGGGGGAGAAAGCAAGAACTGAGGGGGAGCAAGATAGCACTTAGGGGGAGCTACCTAGGACTGAAAAGGAATTGCCACCTAGTCCTAAGGAAAGAGTAGATATCGCAAGTACTTCATCTTCTGAAGATGAAGCAGCAATGCAAGCTAAGAAGAGAAAACTGATGGTTTTCAAAAGGAGAAGCCAAAGCTATAAAAAGACATTACAAACTGCTCCACAATCTGCTCCAGCCACAGATTATACCTCTTTGTTGGTATCCTTGCAAGTCAAGTTAGATGAGCAAAGGATAGCCATGGAGAAATATATGAATGAAACACATAAAGAACTGCAATTCTCCTTGACTCAAGATATCAAATCCATAAGATTTGAAGTAAATCAAAATAAGAAGGAAATGACAGATTGCTTCCACAAAAGTGGTAATGCTGTAGTCTATCTTGCCAAACAACAAGTAGACATAAAGACTCAAGTTGATGATATAGCTGTTAAGCAAGGCTATGTGCTTGAAAATCAACTAAGAATAAATGACAATCTGACTGAATCACATAATGTGATTGTCACTGAATTAAAAAATACTACTGCTGCTCAAACTGAGGCAAGGGTTAAAGATAAGACAGATTTTGATAAAAAATTCTAGGAAGAATTAGCTGCTGTACAAACAGCTATTAAGACTTCACAAAAGCTAATTTCTACTCAGCTCCTAAAATTAAAGTTATTCTATAAAGATGGTGTTAATTATCTGGATGAACAAATAAGATTTCAGAAGGATGACCTCAGGTATTATATTGACAGAGAAGTCATAGAGGGGGAGAGGGTGTTAGTCAAAGCAGGCTCAGATCATGCTAAATCGATATATAATAGCATCAGAGCCACACTTGGATATCCACCCCTATGTGATGATGATAATGTAGCTGAGTCAGGTATACAACCTGCTTATTTTGAAGGTGCTCAACCTGAAGTTGCTCAGGTTATTTACCCTCTAGCAGATTTTGAGATGATTCAGCATGAAGTACAGTCAATGTACAACCCTCCAGAGGGTAATAAAAATTTCATCCTTGAGAAGGTAGAGATGTCAGGAGCAGCTTTGAATCAAGAGCAAGAAACTCAACTGTCAAAGAAAAGATTCAAAGAATAGGCTGAGTTGAAGCCTGATTTTGAGCAGTGGAGTCCTACTTCTAGAAATATTATCTTGACTGCTTGGAAAGCTGTAAAGGACAAGACCCATGTTAGGGACAAATGATATACTAAGCAAGAATGACAAATGCATGAAGCTAGACAGGAAGCCATTCTGCAATATAAAAGAAATGCAAAAGCTGGGAAGCTACCTCCTACTGCTCAGGAGCCTAGCAAGTATTTTCCAAAGTCTTTTCACTATTTTGAAAGGCAAAGAATAAGGGCTGAAGAACGAAAAAAGAAAGATTTGAAGGGCAAGAAGTCATCTGAAGATACTGATGCTTCAGTACAAGCCAAGATCCAATCAGGCAAAGGAATAGTCATTAAGGAGCCTGAGCAGCCTTATGATAGATTTACTAGATTTTATAATTTTGTAATCTTTAGTATTAAAAATCTATGTAAACTATTGTCAAAGAAACTTTTGAAAGTTTAAACAAAACAATGATTAAATGCTCATTATGTTTGCATCATTTCTGTGATGATTTTTTTTATATACATGTTTTGTTTATAAGTTACCATGTCGTGTAATAGTTTTATACATCATATTGTGTGTTTATTATGAATGGTGTATATCATTGACTAAGGGTTATGACTTATCCAAATAGGGGGAGATTGTTGGGTACATTGAAAAATGTGTACCAGATTTGAAAAAGCCTCACCTTACTCAATGATATGCATCAAGGTGTATTTGATGTTGTTTTGAGTTTATATGTGCAGGTTAAGAAAGTGCAAGAATGCAGAAAAAAGTTTCTAAGTCCATGTGTCGACACCAGAGGAAGCTGTGTCGACACTTATGAAGGCTTGTGTCGATACCTGGAGTCAGCTGTGTCGACACCTTGAGTCAGCTGTGTAGACACTTGGAAAGGCTGTGTCGACACCAGAAGAAATTGTGTCGACACACAGAGGCTGTGTCGACACACAGAGAGGTTTAGTTGACATCAACTGTGTCGACACACAGAGGCAGTGTCGACACACAGAAGACTTTGTCGACATCAACTGTGTCGACACACAGAGGAAGTATCGACACACAGAAGACTTTGTCGACATCAACTGTGTCGACACACAGGACTTGTGTCGACACACAGCAGAGTTTCAACAAAGTTATTATTTCTGTAAAGATAAGAAGTGACTGTGTCGACACACAGAACTAGTGTCGACACATTCTACAAAAGCTGTGTCGAGAAGCAGTGTCTACACCAAGGGAGCTGTGTCGACACCATCAAGGCTTGTGTCGACACTTAGTCTACTTGTGTCGACACAAGATGAAGTTCAGTCTCGACATTTTGCTGACAGAGACAGAGTTTCAAGAAGTGACTGGAAGACTTGACAGCTGCCATAACCAACAGGTCTACTGCAACTGTCAGAGCTGTCAGAAGTTTGTTAGAAATCGGATCAGCCGGTTATCATGGAGAAAGTCTATATAAAGACATTCTCTATCAACAGAAGAAGAGGTGACACACTAATACTTAATACATGAAAAAGAAAAATTTGGAGAGAGAGAGTTCCATCTATTGAAGAAAGGGATTTATATCAACAAGTCCCTCAAGTGCAGATTCTGAACAAGTCTGCTAAGAAGGATTCAGATTGAGATCTGAATTTCTAGAAAGAAGCTGATTGAAGATCAACTTCAAAGGAGTTCAACCCTACTGAGTTCAGATTTAAGAAGTTTTGAAGAAAGCTAAGAGTGGTTGTTCTCTGCCATCAAATTCTTCCAAGAACCGATCAAGAAACCATCCATCCTTTCTCTCTCTACTAGGGTGGTGGTATATTATAAACTTAAATCTATTTTCTGTAGGATCTTTATAAGATCTGAGTTGTAAGCCTGTGTTTATAAATACTGAGTTGTATGAGATTATTTTCTCTGAGTGGTAGGCCTAGTTGAAGGCTGAGGTAGGGCTGTGAGCCTGAGTTGTGAGAGATTGTTATCTCTGAGGTGTAGGCCTTGTTGAAGGCTGAGATAGGGCAGATTGCTTGAGCTGTAGGAGTGTGGACTTACTATGAGTTGTAGGAGCCTTGTTTGGGTTCTGAGCTGTAAGATCTGCGGATCTGAGGTGAAGAGAAGAAGTTAGGCCGAATCTAGCACACTGCTAGATAGGCGAAGGGGGAAAGTGGATGTACCCAGAACTTGGGGAACCATTATAAAATTGTGTGTAATCTGTGACTGTGTGTATTTCTGTGAATTCTGGGATTGTGGTAGCCGTAGAACTGGTAGATAAATTTGATTATCTGAATAAATATTCTGCCTTAGTGTAAAAAGGAATTGCACCTATTCACCCCCCTCTAGGTGTTTAGGAACCAATTCTTTCATAAATAAAATAAAATAATAATAATAAAAATGCTGGTTAGGGTGCATTTCTTCCCTCCCTCCTCTAAATTTAGAGGAGAGAGAGGATCTCCATTCATGGAGCTCAATAAATGGAGTTTCTGCATTTATAGAGCCCAGTTGGAGATGCACTTATGAAGCTCAATATAGCGATCAGTTGGAGCTGTTTTTTTGGTAAAAATGGAGTTTCTGAATTTATAGAGCCCGATTGAAGATGCTCTTAGTCATTGGACTGTAAATTATGTGGGAAAAAAATTTTGTTCGACACTTCGAACTAGAGAATGATTCGCTCATTATATAGCCATGCGATTACAGAACAGACAGCTAGCAAAATTTACGATCTAAAAAAAGAAAAAAAAGAAAGGAATCTGATTTTTTAAATCATTTTTTAAAGGAAAATAAGATTTTAAAATGATGACAAAAAAATCCTATTTAACATTTTGTAATTTATTTTCTTTTAAAAACATTTTTTAATGGCTTAAATTTTTTTTTGAAAGGGTTCGGACCTTCCTCTAGGTGAGTGTCAGACCAATTTTTTTCCCAATTATGCGAACTGACTCTATTAATATAGACCTTGTTGTGGCAAAACTCGATGTCCCAGTCAGACTGGATTAACATGGACCGTTTTAGCCCACAGAGCGGTCGAGCGCGCAAACAGTCACATAAAATAGAAAGCTGGCAAGACAATTTTTTTGATGAGGAAACCCCTGGAAAAAGGTGAAAAATCACTTGGTCGGATCAATGTCAACTAAACCTTCACTAAATATGAGTGTTATTACTGGGCTTTTTCAAGAACTCGAGGGAGACATGCCACCTCTCGTTACAATTATTGAGGAGAGAGAAGAGCTCGGAGCGTGACAGACCGCCGTTCAAAGAGCTAACAATTTCTTCGTGTGCTGCGGGGAGCTATATGCTCGTTGTATTTTAGAATCCTCTGATAGTTCTTGCAAGCGGGAGCAGCTTGTTGCACTTGTTCTGATGTCTGAGACTTGGAAGCTTGTGTGGCGCGCTGGGCTCGTCGTATCCTCCGTGGATCGTCGAGAATTGCTGACGCTTGGTGGGCTCCCTACTGAACTGAGGGCGCTGAACACTTACATCGACTTTGAGAGCGGAACACACATATATGTGTTTGGAGCGGACTTGATGGCGGAGTGTGCTGAATGTTGGGCGATGGAGAGCGCGTGGGGCCCTTGCTGGAAAAGGGAGCGTGAGACGTTTGTTGGAAGAGAGAGCGCGGGGCGGTTGTTGGCAGAGAACGCGCGGGGCACTTGTTGGTAGAGTACGCGCGAGGCGCTTGTTGGCGGAGAGCGCACAGAGCGCTCAAGGAAGAAATGCGCTAGAGAGAGCGCAAGGAGATGGCACAAGCAAAGGCGCGCAAGGAGGCAGAGCACGCAGGAGCGCGCAAAGGCGCGCAAGAAGGCGGAGCACGCCGGAGCGTGCAAGGAAGAGATGCACTCTAGAGCGTGTAAGGAGGCGGCGCGCACGAGAGCGCGCTAAGGGGCGAGCGCGCGGGAGTGCACAAGGAAGAGACGTGCACAAAAGCGTGCAAGGAGGCGACGAGCGCAAAGGCGCGCAAGGAGAGAAGTGGAGGGGAGATAAACTCTGTTGTAGGATGAGTGAGAAAATCTGTAGGAGGGTTTTTCGGTCGGAAAATATGAAGATCTTCGACGGAGGCTTTGAAGACGAATGAGATCTTCAAGTAGTGCTTGAAGATCTTCGAAGGAGAAGAAAGAAATGAATGAGATGAAGGAGGAAGGAGAGGGAAAATCCGTAAGAGAATTTTCCGATTAAAGAAAGAATGAATATTAAAGGGGGATCTGAGGCCCTATTTATAGGCTTCATGAGTGGTTATGGAGGTTATACAATTATCTGAAGCACATAACCACCATGATCTCTATTAATAAGCCGTTTTGATATAATTATTTTCATGGGACTATGGTTCGACATGCATATTAATTTTATTAAAGCTTCATTTGATTTAACGGTTGCGATTGTAAAAGGAGCTGTTGTAAATGCAGGTTTGCAAATGACGCTGGTGGAAACTAGTTGCTAGAAACGAAGATCTGTTTGGATAGTCTGCGTTTGCAGAACTGTTCAGAACAGAGAACCGTTTGGCAAAACAGCGGTGACGTTTTAAAAATAATTTTTATTATATAAATTTTTATATTATTTTTTATTAATATAGGTATTAATTTTTTTAATATATATATATTTCTATTATATATATATATACATAAATATTAAATTACATATATATCTAATATACATATATTTAAAGATTATTTTATATACAGTTTTGTAATTAAATTTACTTTTTAACTATAGTTATAAATTTATTTGTAATTTTTTTAAAGTTTTTGTAAAATATTTGGCTGCCTCCGTCTCCCTCCGCGTCCTTCACGAAGTATGCGACGGTGGTCGGTGGTGAAGCAATCGATGTCGGTGCTGAAAAAATCTCAGTCGGCGGTGGCCAAGCAGCTTCTCTTCTCAGTCGGTGGTGGCCAAGCAACAGCACCGTCGGTGGTGGCCAACCAGCAGCACCGTCGGAGGTGGCCAGCAACACCTTCCTTTCAAATCGACGGCAGTGGTGGCCCTGCCGGAGCCCCACCGGGATAACCCCGGCGACCCCATTGGGGGGCTCCTAGCAAGCCGTCGGCCAAGCTCCAGCAGCTCTCCTGTGGCGGTGACGGTGACGGGAGGGAGTCGGGACGCAAAACTGCAATTCACGAATTTTTTTCTCCTACAAAACGCCGGCAAACCGAGCTCCGTGAGAGGGTTTCCGTCCGCCATTGTTTTACCTACAATGAAACGCCGGCGATTGTAAACGAAGGCGGCAATCCAAATGAAAAAAAAAGGTGCTGCAAAAACGAAACAGACAAAAACGACGCGCCAAATGAGGCCTAAATACAGACTACCCAATTTATGGCAAGGCACTTTCCCCATTACGAGAGATAATGTGGACGGTTACGTGGGTGGTTACCCACATAACCAACGTCGGCGATCGCTGGAGTACGATCGGATGGTGGAGGATACGCATGGCGGGCGGAGGCCGACGACTGGGAGACCCTTGGTCGGCAAAGGTCAGGCTTGACTGGAGTAATACGGCCGGCTGCCAACGGAAGTCCGGCCGGTCGAGGGGAAGGTGAGGACGCTCTAATTGGGGCCTGCAGAGGAAGATGGGTGGCCAAATGGTCGCCCATTCCAAGCCAAAGGAAGGCCGCCCCTGTGAGGGGAGGCGGGCAAGCACGGGCGGCGGAATCGCCGCCCGTTCTGAGCAAAACAAAGGCCGCCCCTGTAAGGGGTAGCAACCAAGTACGGGCGGCAAAATTGATGCCCGTTTTGGGAAAACAAGGGCCTCCCCTGTGTAAGACCGGCGACCTTTTATGGGCGACAAAATTGCCACCAGTTCTGGGCGAAAGAAGGGCAACTCCGGTGAGGAGCGGCAGCCAAGTACAAGCGGTAAAGTTGCCTCCCGTTCTGGCGAAACAAGGGCCGCCCCAGTGAGGGGCGGCGACCAAGTATGGGCTGCAAAGTTGCCGCCCGTTCTGGGCGAAACAAGGGCCTCCCCTGTGAGGGGTGGTGGCCAAGTACGGGCGTCAAAGTTGCCGCCCGTTTTGTGCAAAACAAAGGTCGTGCCTGTGAGGGGTGGCAACCAAGTACGAGCGGCAAAATTACCGCCCGTTTTGGGCAAAACATGGGCCGCCCCTGTGAGGGGCGGAGGTAAAATTGCCGCCCTTTCTGGGTGAAACAAGGGCCTCCTGTGAGGGGCGGAGCCAAGTAAGGGAGGCAAAGTTGCCGCCCGTCCTGGGCGATACAAGGGACGCCCCTGTGAGGGGCGGTGGCCAAGTACGGGTGGCAAATTTGCCGCCCGTTCCGGTCGAAACAAAGGCCTCCCCTGTGCGGGGAGACAACCAAGTACAGGCGACAAAATTGCCGCACGTTCTGGGCAAAACAACGGTCGCCCCTATGAGGGGCGGCGACCAAGCATGGGCGGCAAAATTGCCATCTATTCTGGGCGAAACGAGGGCCTCCCCTGTGAGGGGCGGCGACCAAGTGTGGGCGGCAAACTTGCCGCCTGTTCTGGGCGAAACAAAGGCCTCCCCTGCTAGGGGCGGTGACTCTAACAGGAGGCTAGGGGCCGCCACCTAGACCTAGGCGGCCGAAAGGCCGCCCGATCCGGGCGGCTAGAGAGCATGTCGGCGGCCCGCCTCCTGCGGTAGAGGGCCAGGCGGCCTAGGAAGGCCGCGCACTACGCGCAACCTGGCCCTACGCGCGCGCAGGTGCGCCCTTTCCAGAGTGCGCACAGGTGCGCGCGGCCCAGGGCAACACATAGTGCGTGCTTCCCAGAGTGCGCGTAGGGGCATGCTCGACCGGGAGCTCAGTGCGGGCCGGAGCACCCACGCGTAGGCGCGCGCTCGTCCGGGAGCTCAGTGCGGGCCGGGGTGCTTTTGGGGCCGAGTGGTCGCTTGCCCACACCCTTAGCAGATGCGCTGGTCGGGCCAGGGTGGCCCTCAGGCATGACTGAACAACTCTTAGAGGGAAACCCCATCAGACCTGTTAGTCTGAATGAGTAAACTATTGAACTCTCTACTTTGAATGTAGTCGAGCCTCAAAAGAAATCATCTTGATACTATTCTGTTGGGCTTTTGGCATTTTGCACCTCCGAAATACGAGATTTAAGTATTTTGCACCCTGAATTTTTGAAATTGGCACTTTGCACCCTCCCCCCTCCCCGCATTATCAATTTCTTGTACTTCGCACCCCCAAGACAACATTTCAAGGGTATTTAGGTCGGGGCAGCGCCAAAAATGCTCCTTTTGACACTATGCACCCCATATTATTGGAGTTGTCCAGACCTGATTACCCTTGGATGAGCATGTTTGGTGTTTTCCTGACCTAAATATCCTTGAAATTTTGACCCGAGGGTGCAAAGTGCCTGAAATCGGTAATTGGGTGGTGCAAAGTGCCAATTTTAAAGATTTGAAGGGCAAAGTGTCACATCCCCTATTTTAAGACTGCAAGGTGCCAAAAGCCCCTATTCTGTTGGCTGTTTTTTGAAGGAGAACTCAATCAAGGGAAGCATCCTCTCCTAAGACTCCT